>CM070827.1:11696753-12271753 GCA_036326025.1 Chrosomus eos
CCCACTCTGTAGTCACCTCGCTGGTCAGAGTTCTGGCCGCTGGAAGTTTTTCAAGAAAGTACTCCCGGTTAGTTTCCGGGGCCACAAAACTGTGCATTTTTACGTGAAAAAATGATTTGCGTTTCAAAGCTTGATTAATTTACCACACAAAAAACACGCCGGGACAAAATTCATACTCAGTTTTAATCAGCACTATTTTCTTTCCATTTCTATCAATCCGCGCTGCTGTCAACGTCAACAGAGAGCACGCTCGGATCAGCTGTTAATAGCGCGACTCGCTGACAAAATGTCTGACTGCGAAACTTCTGATGATGAAACCAATTTTAGCACAATGTCAGACGGAACAGATGATGATGAAAGTAATTTTAGCACAACGCCAAAGGGATACCTTTATGAACCGGAGTATACCGATGCCTAAATGTTATTGATTGTTACTTATTGTTATTGAGTTACTTTTGTAATAATGTAACTCAGTTACTAACTCAGTTACTTTTTGTCACAAGTAACTAGTAACTATATCTAATTACTTTTTTAAAGTAACTTGCCCAACACTGGTCACATGAATCTTTGGTGCTCATGAAATATTTCTTATTATCACAGTTATGGTATTGGGCTTGAAGGAGAATAAAGAATATGTGCCATCAATCTTTTTTAACCTTCTTTTGCAGAGGTCAGACCCCCACAATCCTTATCCACCTTATTTTTGATCAGTGTCACTAGATATGTAGGAGTCTTACAGTGTCTGATCAGTTGTGATGACATTAAGGCAAATCACTATGACAGGAGAGATCTCTGTGTCCCAGTTTTCCATGTCCTTTGTTTGACCCTTAACCTTGTGAAATGCTGAATTATCAGATGTGTCACTGTGATGGGTTGGGTGTGTGTTAATAGTGTTGGATGGAAAACAAAGCCACGGGTGGGAATATGGTCAATACTTTCTGACAACATTTGCAGTGTTTTTCTCCAGCAGCACTAGCCTGGATTACTTCCCCTCTCTGCTTGATGTGAAGACCTTTTCCCATCTCCTTCCAACAAGAACATGTGAATAATATACAATAATTTCTGTGGAAATTGTGTGGAATTCCACAGTGTGGAATTTAGGTCTCCAAAAGCACTAACTTTTATGAAAAAGAACGGCTATCAATGGCTGCAACCAGATTTCTGAGAAAGCAGGTTCGTAAAAACCCTCGGGTGACTGCATTTTTTTTTTTTTGTTACCGTATCATAGTCATTTATTTTTACCATATTTACCATATTAGGACCATAGTAGCCCGGTTCTGTCAACAATGCATTGGCTCCCTATTAAACATTGTATGCATTTTAAAATATTGCTGATTACTTACAAAGCACTTAATGGTTTAGCTACCCAGTACTTGAGCGAGCTCTTAATGCATAGACCTTCACGTCTTTTGCAATCTCCAAATTCTGGTCAGTTGATAATCAACATCAAAATCGACTGCTGGCGGTAGATCCTTTTCCTATTTAGCACCAACACTTTGGAACAATCTTCCTAACATTGTCCGGGAAGCAGACACAGTTCTAATCTAGACTAAAAACCACATATCTTTGGCTTAGAATACACATAACACATTATAGAGTTCTATAATTCAATGTTAGGCTGCATAGTTTAGATCAGCCGGAACCGGGAACACTTCCCATAAATCCATACATCATAAGAAGGATGGCTTCTCTAATATTAGTCACTCTCGAGGTTTATTGTGAAAATATTGTGAAAGTTCTATCCAATCTGACTTCTGACCTATAATGCTGCCTGATTCATAATCATACACTGTTCGTTCATTGGCCATAGGAGATCTGGCCCCCTGACTGAGCCTGGGTTCTCCCAAGGTTTTTTTCTCCATTTTGTCACTGATGGAGTTTTGGTTCCTTGCCACTGTCGCCTTTTTAGCCTTTCTTCGCCTTTGTCGCCATTGGCTTTTGGTTTGCTTAGTTGGGGACATTTAATTTTATATTTAACAATATTATTACAACATTATTTTCCTGTTATCTCTATAAAGCTGCTTTGAAACAATCTGTATTGTAAAAAGCGCTATATAAATAAAGATGACTTGACTTGACTTGACAAAAGACCCCCAGCAAAACTTGATGGCAAAAGGCTAGGTTTAAGCTCACACAGTAAGGCGAGTACTAAACACATGCCAGAACTACAAGATGTACACCACTGACCCAAAAGCACAAGAAAATCCCAAATGCTCAATATCATATAAATAAGCCATAGAAGTTTTGGGATTCTGTTTGTGGAGTGATGAAATAAAACTGGAACTTTTCTGCCCAATGGATCAGCGGTATGTCTCTAGAAAGAAGAATGAAGCGTATGCTGAAAAGAACACTCTGCCTACAGTTAAGCATGGTGGTGTCTCGGTGATGCTCTTGGGCTGTTTTGCATCCTCTGGCACTGGAAACCTGCAGCGTGTTGAAGGCAAGATGTAAGAAGAGTATCAGGAAATTCTAGGAGAAAATGCCATACCGTCAGTTAGGAAGCTGACACTTGGACATTAGACCTTCCAACAGGACGATGATCCCAAGCATACCTCAAATTCCAACAAGCCTTGATTGCAGAAGAAGTCCTGGAAGATTCTACAAGGACCATCACATTCATCAGACTTGAACCCCATAGAAAATCTCTGGTGGGATTTAAAGGCAGTGGTTGCAGCGCGCAAACCCAAGAATGCTCATGAGGAATGGGCAAAGATTCCAGAAACACTCCCAGAAGCTGGTGTCTGGCTATCAGAGGTGGGAGACTCGAGTCATATGACTTGACTCGAGTCAGACTCGAGTCACAATTTTCTGGACTTGAGACTTACTAGATCTCTGAAAAGACTTGACTTGACTTTAGACTTGCTCCTTGTGACTTTAGACTTAACTCGGACTTGTGCCTATTTACTTGAAATGACTTGTGGAAAAAAAAAATTCCACAAGTAATTTCAAGTAAATAGGCACAAGGGAGCGCGGGCGGTAATGCACTCACTATGTGTGTGCGGGTTGAGGGAGAATAAAACGATTCGCGGGACTCACGCAAACTAGAAATATCTATGAATAAAATATAAAAAAACTAGTACATTTTTATTCATCTGTTGCAGAAAAGCAATAAGAAATTCTATTTCTAACAAAATAGAAACGATTTACAGGCAGAGTTTCTATTTCTAACATGTCTGCAGCGATGAGCGATGTAGCCAATCACAGACATATGTGTTGATTTCTTGAACGCAATAATGGCCAATCAGAAGCATTTAAGATAGACTCCCCTAACCAATCAAAACGGACTTTTTGTTCAGTGCTGAATTCTTTTTTATGAGCATTTAAATTACTTCTTAATGACATTTTATTTATTACACACAAGTTAATTTATTTATTTTTGTAACCCATCAGCCCTCTGTGTCTAAATAAGTAATAAAGTCCCAGATTTAAAATTTTTGTAAAACTAGCCAGTGTGGGACTTGGTATGACTTGATGACTAAGTTGTATGACTTGACTTGACTTGACCATTACAAGAGATTGAAGAGAATGACTTGACTTGACTTGCAATGTTAAGACTTGGACTTGACTTGAGACTTGCATTTAGTGACTTACTCCCACCTCTGCTGGTTATACATCTTGTTTGCAGGTAATAACAGCAAAAGGGTGTTCCACTAAATGCTGAAGATGCTTGCCATGAAGGGGTTGAATAATTTTGAGACTGCAGAAGTCATTAAAAGTTGGATTTTAAGTTAAATTTGGGGAAACCACTTGAAACATTTGTTGTGTCGAGCTATTTCAATTACTTTTATTTGATTTGTTCATTGCAAACAGCTGAATGTCTACATTTTTGCCAATACACCTGATTTGCAATGGGGGTTGAATAATTTTGATGAAAACTGTATAGTCAAGTCAAGTCACCTTTATTTATGCTTTTTATATTACAGATTGTTTCAAAGCAGCTTTAAAGTGATAACAGGAAAGTAATGCATCAAGGTTTGTTTCTGCTGTACAGCAGAAGAAAATAGCGTCATAGTCCAGCTTAAGTAATTTCAGTGATGGTTAATTTTTGTTGTAGAAAAATGATTAATTTAGGTCATTTATATATATAGCCACTCCGGTGAAAACAGTGATCATCATCCAGCTCAGTTCAGTTCTCATAATGGTGTCAATGCAGGCAGATCAATAATAACGTTGAATATTAAGTGTCCCCACTAAGCAAGCCAAAAGCGACTTTTGTAGAATACCGGTCTATGTATATGTATATATTATATTAAACCTAATCCATGACACACTATGTCAACTATCTCCGACCTCCCTTTCATTGCGTATCCAATCCCTGACAATACACATTCAGATATTTCCAAGCAGAGAGAATTAATTTATCATTAGCATCACTATTAGAGACAGTAGCATCATAGTGCTTGTATGCTTTCATCTGTTTATGTGTTTGGCATTAGTCTGTTTTAAGTCTTATAACTGCTGTTGGGACACAATGGTCTATCAGGTGAGGGGAAGACCAGCTCGTTGAATGGTAGGAAGAGAGGCGTGGAGACAGGAAGCACACCAGAGGAAACATGCAGCAACTTTATCCCTCTCCACATACAGGGGCCCCGGTGAGAGAAACAGCAGGAAACGAAAAGAGAGTAAAATACATTGAAAGAGCAAGATAAAGTGATAGAGGGTATGAGAAAATGTATCAATGTACATGAGTGAAGAAAAGGATGTGTCTGTGGAAATGCACCCACATACCTATATGGCTATATGCTGTAAAAACTCCTTCAAAAAAACTCTAAAGACATAAGTATTTAGCAGCACAACTGTTTTCAACATTCAAACTAATAAGAATTTTTTTTGAGCACCAAATCAACATATTAGAATTATTTATGGAGGATCATGTGATGCTGAAAAAATTCAGCTTTGCCATCAACGGAATAAAGTATATATTAAAATGGAAATGAAATGGAAAACATTTATTTTAAATGGTAATCATATAGAGTGGTGAAGGTATGACATCACTTTGTATAGGCCAACCGGCAGTTAGCATCACACTGGTTCCCTAAAAACCCAATAGGATTTTTCCATAGGCTTTTGGATTATCGTATAAAACGAGCTCTGTGACCAACAAAAGTTTATGATACTTGCACGTTTTGTCCATCATCAAGATTATTTTTTTTTTTACAGATTAACAACTTGAATGAATTTTGAATTCAAAATGCAGTTGCCAGAAGTAAAAAGCTAATAGGCTATAAACAAACTACACCACGGTCCCACAACTTCAACGTCAACAAAACTTAGCTTCCAACAGATCTTTCAGTTTTTATCTAAAAACATTTTTCCCAGAAAGTTTGATTTAGAGTTTATAAGCACAATATAAGCATAACAAGGTTGTAGAGGAGGACTGAGTTTACCTGTTCGGCTTCATGACGTTTAATATCCTAGACCTAGACAGTCTCAGTATTTAGTCACTTGTTAGCAACTAGCATTTCAAGACAGGTAAAAGCTTCAAAAAGCTTCAAAATCACGAGTGGGGTAATACTGATGTGTTTTATTTTCATAGAATAAAATGTGAAAGTGTATTGAGCTTGTGTTAACCACAGACCTTATTGCATGCTTGGATCCTTAAGCTTTATATTATGGTGGCTCCCAGCATGCATTGCAGCATGAAGCTTGTCATGATTGTTGAGATTCACATGCTGATTATTTATGTCTGTGCATCCAAATTAAGCAGCGTTTCTAAAAAAACAATGATTTAATATTCTTCAGATAATCACACCTGCAGTTTAATATCAATATGTTTAGTCACAGTGCTACTATCGTCTATGACAGGGGTTCTCAAAGTCTATATGCAAAGGTGTTGTTGACGGGTGTTGTTGAGTGGGGTCTAGTGACATGCCCCCACGGAAGAAAATTTTGAAAAATAACCCCTGAAATTCATACGTTTTATAGCACATTATAAATGCAACTTATTAGGCAAAGTTGCATTATATATTTTTTTATATTTTTATAAGTTGCACAAAAATTTGTATAGCAAAGTAGGCTCAATCTATGTACAAGACTTAACCACTCAGATATATAAAGGCTATCATGATCATTTTGCCAAAAATGAACCATGTATTTGTTTAGTTCATAATACGTTTTATTTTTAACTTAAACAAATACGAAACGGTTGGCAACCCATGAGGCACATTTGCGCACACACGTAAGGTCGCTCTCTCCCTCTCTGCCGGTTTGGAGCTCGCGAGCTCTAGATTGCGGGAGATTTGAACTAATCTGCGGGCATCAGGGAGCCGCTATCAATATGCGGGAGACTCCTGGAACTTCCGGGAGACTTGGGATATCTGTGAACGCATACCTCTCTGTCCAATCATCTTTGAAAACTCTATTTTCTTCATCAACTTTTCTTTTCCTGGACAATGACATCCTCCACACCCATTCAAACGCTTACTGCGGTGAAGTGTTGCGTACTCGCGTTGCGCCCCTTTTTTCAGTCTATGGTTGCGCCTGATTACGTCAAAAGTCATACGCTTACTGGATGTCATGGCAACTAAATCACGGAGGAAAACATTAAATATCTCGCCTTCGTTTTAATTTCGGACCATCTCAAAAAATAAACAAATGATTTTAACATGCGTTTATCAAAGTAGGAAATCCACACTTTTTAATCCCTTACACACAATTAGTGCTCTTGAAATACGAGGCGGGTCCGGATTGAATTCCCTCCGGGTCCGGATCCGGACCGGGGTCCGGACTTTGAGAAGTACTGGTCTATGAGGTGATATTCATAAGACTTCATCTAAATCAAAGCTTAGACTCTGAATGGGATCAATGATTGAGACTATTACATGATGATTACTTTTTCATCAATAAGTATCCATCATTGTCTTATCACATTTTCTCTGGCTTTTCTTGCTATAACAAACACAGTTACAGCAGCCAGAGAAAACTAACAACATAAAAAAAATAATTTAAAAAATCAAGAGTTAAACTGCCAACTAAAGCAAACACAAATCACCATAATGGTGACTTTAAAATTATGATTCTTGTGTTTTTCTTTTCTTCATGGATTCTGCTTTTTATCATCAGGTGTCTTCAATGATGCTCAATTAGCATTCAATTAATCCCTTAATTATCTAATTAGCTTTGCTTCAGTGTTACTTTTAAAACTCTGCTGGTTGTTCCAATGTAAACCCTGAGCAGTTTTAATTTAACACTTACATTTTGCTGTGTACTGTTTTACTGTATTTTGATCAAACAAGTCAAACAAAAAATTGACCAACCCCAAACTTTTGAATGGTAGTTTAATTAAATGTAAATGCAATTTAATTAAAGAAAGTATTTTTCATTAAAAATTAGATTATCAGCATAAACATGCAAAGGTAGTAGTATACTCAACAATCAATTTCTAATCTGAAACAAGAAGTCACCCGTAGTGTTATTTTAAAAGAAAAAATCAATTGGAAATTGACCGATCACACTGTCAGTGTCACAAATTACAGTTTTTGATTAGTGACTTGATTAAAGCTTTCAGTTTTTCAACTAGATTTTGAATCCTAGATTTTCATGTTGTCTCAGACTATCCCACTGTATATACATATAGGACATAAAGGATATTTGAGGACACCGAGATATTCCCGAAAGGAATCTGCCAGACTAGTGACCCAAGGATCCCCAAATGTTGCCTCAAGTATCTTTTAAATTGACAGTGTACATTTAATTACAGCGACTTATTTATTAATCTGCTTTTAATGATCCAGTGTGTCTTTAGTAATAACAGAAAGACCATCATTCTCTTACCCCAAATGTACCCTTTCACAGGCACTAAACTTCTACTTTCACATTCAATTTTGTGAGAAGAGGCGCTGCATATGCAGACAGACAGAAACCCCCTGCAGTTGTGTTACACAACCATCCAGAATCAACAGCGACCGAAAGCCAGCCTGTCGTTTCCAAGGTCTTGTTTAGCTTATGTGTGAGTGTACGAGACTGACAAACCTCCCTAGTGACAGAGATACAGACAAGCAATCTTAGTCAACATATCGTTTCAACAGGTAACCAGTTATCACCCGGTTCCTAAAAATATGAAGTCCTGTATACAAGATGTTTTTGAGAAAGATATGTGGGGATTTCTCTTTTGTGGTGCATGTTTATATGGGTGTGTCTGAGTGGTGCAGGGGGAACTGAGGGTGTTGTGCTGCTCTGTGCTGTCAGATCAAGTGTGTGTCTGCAGCTGGTTGAAATGATGCGCACATGTGCATGAGTGTGTCTTATGCGTAAGTACAATAGACATGTCAGAGCAGTGAACGCCCAACAGACAGACATACTGCGATCTCAGTGCACAGCCTTTTGTGAAGGTTACTTGGAAAACACAGGCAGGGTACAAATGAGGTTAATCTCAACGGGCAGAAGCTACCAGACTCGAATATAGGCACGAAATGTGAGAGGATGATTGTCTTTTAGTTATTAGCTAAATATGGACACCATATCAATGTCTGAAGGAAGCCTTTTATGATCACCAAGGCTGGATTTATTATTAAAAATACAGTAAAAATGTATTCCTGTGATGGGCAAAGCTGAATTTTCAGAAGCCGTACGCAAGGTGAGTGTTCTACTGAACTGAGGGGGTATATGGTATATATTATCTTTTTAACAAATGACGGTGTGTTTTTATAGTCTGTAAAGGAGATTTATCTTCATTAAGTCTGGTATTAAAACAGACATTCAATAAGTGGGTCATGGCTTTTCCTTGTCGCGCTTAGTTCTTGTCCTGTCAGCAGTTTCACGGAGAGGAGCTCCTACTGTATCATTGGCTCCTGTGGTAAGAATGCTTTTGAATATCTCGCTCTCTCGCCAGGCTATTAATAGCAATGACAGCAAAACTGTGCTCTAAACCCAGATACCTGATACAGGCTTCAGACACGCTTCCATCCCATAATTCAGTAGGTAAACTGCAAGCTACATCAAACCTCTAACAATCTGACTTAAACTGAGAGTTCTGAAAGGAAAGAACATTTCATTTGATATGGCTTATCAAACACGTGCAAGCCTTTTTATGAATTTGTTGTTTGTTTCATGTATGTGACCACTGTTTTAATAGCACATACATCTTGTAAAACAGACACTTTTATGGTGAAGCTGTACTGAAAATAAAATAAAACTAAAGTTAAGTTTGAAACTTCTCTCGATATCTGTGTCAGCTCTGTGTAAAGATGAAGTGTTTCTACTGAGACTCACAGAATGTTTGATATCAAACAGCGTGAGTCGAGGAGGTTTCGTGGTGCTGCATACTAACTGGGTTGCGGTGTGTTTACCAAAATCTCTCCAAGGAAATTTCCGTTGTGCCAAAGTGAGGCTGAGGGCAAGGCTGAGGAAAGTCATGGAGGGAGAATGGATGAATCCTGTAACCCAACACTAAATGTAATCAAGAAGATATCTGTGTGTGGAATCGTGCCTATACTGTACTGACAAACTTATATCCATGATCTCATCCTCGGTTTATGAGTGTATCTGCAGTGGCCCCCTGCCAGAGGAGGAACGAAGTGTGTGATGAAGTACTCTGCCCACGCATAATTGGATTAAACAATTTAAGTTTTCGGCATTTAGATAATTACCTCCCATCAGAGAAAATATCACACATGCTTTAATGTTATGGCATATTAGTCACAAAGCCCTTTAATGCCAGCTGATTTAAAAAAGAAAATCTGCCATTTAAAGCAATGGTAATTCTTTCATCATTTACTCACTCTCATCACTCATCTTCTGTGGAACACAAAAGATGATGTTAGGCTGCATTTTCTGATGGCACTTTCCATATAATGAAAGAGAAAGGTGACAAAGGGCTGTTCAGAAATGACAACAACAAAAAAATATATATATTTGTGGGTAACACTTTATTTTACGGTGTCCTTGTTACATATGTTACATGCTTACCGTTGTAATAACAGTAAATTATGCATAATTACATGCAACTAACCCTCAACCAAACCCTAATCCTACCCTAACCCTATAGTAAGTAGTGGCATGTAGCATGTAGTTTACTATTATTACTCAGTACTTAAATATATAATTACACTGTAACAATGACACCTTAAAATAAAGTGTGACCTATTTGTGTATGCGCATATTTAAAGTTGGCAATTGCAATTAGGTACGGGAAAATTATGTAGTACCAATGACATCAAACATGGTGTGATTTCAAAATGGGAAGATGAATGAGGTTTTAGAGAATATTATTAATAAATAACAACCTAAATTTTGATCTGTTCCTACACAAAACTATAACCCCAAATGACTGCTTGCCTATGGACTACACTGTAAAAAAAACTTAACTCATTATTTTGTGTTATCTTTTTGCATGGGTTTTTTTTTAGTTTAACTAACTTATTTCGATAAGTTGAGGACAAGAAAACTTAAAATTCCTTGTTGTCTGGACAATCTAGTTTTCTCTACACAAAAAAAATAAGTTGAAATAACTAAATTGCTAAAATATTTTTTACAGTGTAGTAGGGAAGCTTGTTTCCGCTACGGAATAAAAAACTTTTATAAGATAATTGCGACTTTCTATCTCACAATTCTGACTTTTTATCTTGTAATTGCCAGTTTACATGTCTGATTTCTGAATTCTGATTTTGCGTAATATAAACTCGAAATCCTGAGTTATAATGTCAGAATTGCGGGATATAAGCTTGCAATTGTGAGAAATAAAGTAAGAATTGCAATTTAAACTTGCAATTCTGACTTTTATTCTTGCAAATCTGATTTTTTTTCTCCTCACAATTGCAAGTTTATATCAATTGCAAAATCAGAATTGGTAGGTGTAAACTCGCAATTGACCCTTCGCAAAGACCCGCCCTCCTTAGTTACTGTCGCTATGTTCCGACAAGCTACGCCGCTATCACGCTCTCACCATGTTCTCACACAGTGAGAGGAGACTGACAACACGCGGACAGACAGGACAGACCAGGTTACCTTTCGGTTACTTTTGATATTAAGCATGTTAAACAAAGTCTCACCTTTCAAATATGGTCATTTTTTGAAAGAAATTTAAACAATAAATACCGTTTTGTGGCTCTTTAATGTGCCGTGACAGGTTGCTGTAGAGCATCAGTTAAAGCTGCTCGTGATCCGATCATCTCTTCCTTCTAGTTCATTTATAGCATCAAATAAACATGAATTAACATAAGAAGGAATGTTGTTTTAACCGCGGAAAGGCGCCAGTATATTCAGTTTTTCAAGTTCAAATCCTCCCATGTTAATCTACTAAGCTTGATCCGACAAAATGGCGGATGGCGAAGTATGATTGGTCAGAACACCTGTCAATCAAGCTCCACGCGAAGGGTCAATTGCAAGAAAAAAAGTCGCAATTGCAATTGGCGGAAACAAGCTTCCATAAGCACGGATTTTCCAAGGTTTTTGTTGCATTTCTCATTTTTATGGAAGAAGCTTTGGAATGATATTCAAATATATAAATGTCATTTTTTTGGATTGACCTATTCCTTGTTTTTATAGCTGATATTTGAAATGTATACAGAAGAGAAGATATTTGCTGATGGTGGAGGAAAGCAGAACACCCTTAAGAACTCCCACCGAGAGACAGCTACGATTCTCTCGCTCTCATCACATCTTTCCTCTTCCTTCTCTCTCTCTCTCTCTCTCTCTCTCTCTCTCTCTCTCTCTCTCTCTCTCTCTCTCTCCTCTCTCTCTCTCTCTCCTCTCTCTCTCTCTCTCTCTCTCTCTCTCTCTCTCTCTCTCTCTCTCTCTCTCTCTCTCTCTCTCTCTCTCTCTCTCTCTCTCTCTCTCTCTCTCTCTCTCTCTCTCTCTCTCTCTCTCAAAGACGTGTGGGACGCAGCTTTGGAAGTAGGTCAAATCTGTGCGGGAAAACACTGATCCTGGTAGACAGAACTTGCTCAATAGTGTGGAGCGTGTGGTCTTCTTACCTGAATCAGAATAACAGAATTAAAGAGCAACAAGACAATCACAACTTTTCAGACACTCACATGCAAACATTCAATTAATCAGCAAATATTCAATTAAATGCTGTCAGCAAGTGAATTATGAGGCATTTTATTAAAGTAATGTGCTTTGCTGTGAGATAGTGATAGATGATAAAGATGGTATGCTGGGAGATCTGGCTGTCATAGATGTGTATGGTAATAAGCTGATATTTGTCCTGCTCTCTGCTTGAACATTTTGTGACTTCCCTTTTCTCCTTTTTCAACTCACCATGTTAAACTCGTCTGAAAGCGCACAAATGGGCCTTGACTTTATATATATATATGTGTGTGTGTGTGTGTGTGTGTTGGATACAGTAGGAACAGATGACCAGAGAAAGCACTGGCTCGTCTCTGCATTCATGGTCCTCCTGAGTTGTCATGGAAACACTATCGCCTGAGTGTGGTAGACCAGTCCTTGGCTTGTGTATGTATTCTTACATTGTATTTAGACCAATCAGGAGGATCATGGTCCAGTGATGTGATCACAGGAACATCCTTTCAACTTCACTCTTTATTTAATCAATTACTACATTCACACACCTACTGTACTCAATTATAGTACTTAAATTAAAGATTTGGTAAAGATCCTTTTAAAATGAAGCTCTCTCCGCTATTTGAGATCATAGTAATAAAATCCTAATAAAATTAAACGTACAGTATGTAACTTTTGGCCACCAGGGGTCACTCAATCAAAATAATAGCAAAAGACGTATTCTGATGACGTCGTGAAAGAGCGTGTGCTCATGGGAGTTGTTGTCGTTGTCGAGAGAGAGAGAGAGGGAGTGCGCGCGCGAACCAGCTATACGATGTTCCGCGATCTGTCATTCATTCCCCAGCCATCTAGCATCTCCAGCAGATAACATTCACTGACGAGGTAATGTGTTGTTATTTATATTATATCTCTATTCTTGTTACGTTTAGTTACGGCTATTAACTTTATGTAATGCCATTGTAATGAACACGCGCGCTCTGTCGCTCCCCACATTCCTCACTCATTCTAACTTAGTGTTTTTAAAATCACGTCTTTTCAAACGGAGAGATATATGAATTATCAGGGCTATTGAATCAATATTCCATCTAGCTAGTATTAATAGATGTTAAAAAACACGGTCACCTTTCGTTAATAATTATAATTACGTTTATACTATGATATTGAAAAAGATGGTGAACTGCATATGAAGCTACTTTCTGCAGCTATATCTACAACAAATGTGAATTTACATTATACTGTACATGAGAGCTAGTCCGTCTGCGTTTTACACATGCCATCATCGTTTCACAACATATAAGTTACGGGTAGATATAGTTAGCTGAATGGGTGCTTACTTGTTTATTAGAATGCAAGCGAGACCGGCATCTCTCTGTAGTTCCAGTTTGTCACGAAGCTCGTGGAAATGCAACTCCAATGTTAATGCGAGTCATGTCTCTTCTCCTGTCCCAAACCCTTCTCGAGTCATTTCTGTCACCCGTGCGTTTCCGCTTCACGGCTCTGCCTCCAGCAGCAGAACGTGCAGGCAAAGCATAATCATGGTCCATTATTGATATCCAACTATTGATTCTTTATCGTCTTCTTTTATTTTAGTGACGTGCGTCCGGTGTTTAAATTTGCGTTTGGCGGTTTTTGCCGGGATCCGCACGAAGTTAGAGAAACTAGAGTCAAAGGTTATATGACGTCATAGACGGGCGACGAAACGGAAATAAAGACACGGCCCGTGTCTTCAAATTAAAATATAAATTTCTCCGGATTTGAAAGTTGGTGGGAACTTTTGGGATAATGTTAGTACACAACTAAAAGAAATATATAACATAGATACAGTTATTTTTGCTATTTTGAAAGCCGAAAAGTTCCATATTGTGCCTTTAAGCAATATTCACATGACCAAGAGTGATGTTCATATTTCATTCAAATGTTGATAACTAAAAAACTGGTTAAAAATTCCCAATAGGGTAGTAAAATAAAATAAAAAGCAAAAAATTAGGTCACTCTATATAAAAAGAATATTCCAACCAAAAATAATACCGGTACATACCGTGTCGTTCCAACCCGAATACTGTGTTTTTTCATGTTTATGATGCTTTTCAAGCTACAGGAAACATCATGAAATGAGTCCATTTCAGGTCTTCTGAAGTTATATGATAGCTTTGTGTAAAGACACACACTACAAGATAATCGGGACGATTTTGGGCCCAATTCTCCTCTTCCAACAATCCTAGGTAAAGTCCCGATTATCTTGATGGTTCTATAGATTCTTGTCTATAGATTCTATATTCTTGAATAGTGTAAAGTGTGTTAAGATTGATTGAATCTGCTCGGAAGAAACGATACCCAATCAGAAAGCGAGCTGACGGAAGATGGAAGCATAACACAACTTCATGCAAATCTTTTTCTTTTTTTCTGTGAATTTTCTGTAAAAAGCAGTCCAAACACTATTATCACCATTTCTTTTTGCCCGTCGTCCGCCATGTTTGTTTACTCTAAAGTCATCTTTGACAGCGAGAGATTTTGCGAGATTTCCTGTGTTCACAGTCAGAAATCTGATTGATTGTGAATGGAATCTGTTAGTGTCTGGTGAGCTTTCTTGGTCACATCGCGGCACTCCACACATTATAGGAACAAAACGTCCGGTAACGTCCGTATGCGAGTTGAGTTCTGACCTCTGACCCGTTGCATGACGTAGGAGTAGCATATGCTTAGGTGAGAGTATGGGCTACTTGCACATAGCAACCTGACGTCATATCCACAACGGGTAAATACGGCTCGCTGTCTTCCGGTGTGAAGGTGTACATACACAACGTAGACATTTTCCGCCTAATACTAGAAAACAGTACAACATTATAACACGCATATTCTGTCAGCCCGGGGTTGTTTATTAGCCTAATGTAAGCTAGCAAACTAACGTAAGGCATAAAGTTTGAGATATATAGACTTACCTTCATATCCGTGTATATATAAAGAGGCATACATTTTAAAGCCATTCTCTCTAATTTGCTGGTAGGTGATTTGGAGGAGGTCTTACAAAGGCGATATACGTCCGTTATTGTAAGTTTCGGCAACTCTTGTAAACATCTCATCTCATAGTGTAGAATAGCGCCGGAAAAGACGAGGCCGCATTTCCGGTAAGGAAGTAGTTACGTGCAAGGAGCCCATTGAGCAACAAACTCAAGCTCTTCCAACATTTTCTTGTTTTAGACTTCTAATTCGTGATCTGTGTTTTATTTTGCTCTATCCCTGCGCTTCCACCTTCGTGAATACGTCATGCGTTGTGTCAGAGGTCATCTTCAACCAGAACCAGACTTGTGTACGGCCATTACCAAAGAACAGTCATTATAGTTTATAAAATCAGAACTATGGATATTTTTCTTACAAAAACACATCGCTGCACTTCAGAAAGCCTTTATTAACCCTCTGGATCTGTATGGATTACTTTTATGATGGATAGATGCGCTTTTTTCGGTTTCAAAAAACAAGGAGCCAGGATATTTTTTAATATAACTCTGATTGTGTTTGGCTGAAAGAAGTGTCATATACACCTAAGAAGGCTTAAGGGTGAGTAAATGATGGGATAGTTTCACTTTTGGGTGAAGTAACCTTTTAAGGGACAGACTGAATTTTTGGTTGAAAGCCTCTTCACATCCTGATAGCAATCACTAAGTTAAGTGGTCTAAATGTATTTGTATATATAGTCTGTGGAAGGCGTAGGAAATTCGGTCCGAATGCAACAATACAATGTCCTGCCTGCCTGTCAACATTTGTATTTTCATACCTCCGCTCACCTGCTCGTGCTGACATCACAAGTCATCAGCGCGTTTCATGCTATGCAGAGTTAGACAGACGTCAGTCACCGAACAGCCACCTTTTACATAGGGGTGGTTAATCGGTCTGATTTCCCGATTCGATTCGATTCGACTGGGGCGGCAGTGGCTCAGTGGTTCATGCAGATTGTCTGCAAACCGAAAGGTTGGTGGTTCAATCCCCGGTTCCACCTGACCAAGTGTCGAGGTGTCCATGAGCAAGACACCTAACCCCAACTGCTCCCGACGAGCTGGATGGCGCCCTGTATGGCAGACACCGCCGTCGGTGTATGAATGAGTGTGTGAATGGGTGAATGTGAGGCAAATGTAAAGCGCTTTGGGGGCCCATTGGGTCTGTGAAAGCGCTATATAAATGCAGTCCATTTACCAGTCCATTACGATTATTGAAGTCCCGATTCGATTACAGACGATTTTCGATTATTAACGATTCTCGATTAGCGATTATTGATTTTCCATTTCACAACAGTAAATGAAAATACACTACAAAGTGATTGCAGTATTAAAAAAAGTCAGCTGCTGAATTACTTAACTCTTTTATTGAGTAACAACAACTCAAAGCACTTTCTGTGTCGTGTAGTTATAACTTCAGAATTATTTATATGTAGCTTATGTTCTGTAGAACACAGAAATGAATACATCACATTGTGACTCATCAAGTTGAACTAAACATTAACAAGGCTTATTTCCTTTAGGAAGTAGATCAGAACCAACATACTGTAGAAATTGGACAATTTTCTTCTAGAAAGACAAGGTGTTGTTAAGGTGGAGGAATACTGCAGGTTGCAGTCGAAACATGTCAAGGTAAAGAAAAAGTTTTTCTCCACCTGAACACCTTATCTTTCTAGAAGAAAATTGTCCAATTTAATCATTAAGAAGACAAAATGAACATTTTTGAACAACTTACTGTAGCTTCAGCTTATATACTGTAGAACACAGTGACAAAATGCAACACACTATCTTGTGAGTAATCAAGTTGTACTAACAGAGGTAGAGAAGAGAGAGAGAGAGAGAGAGGAGAGAGAGAGAGAGAGAGAGAGAGAGAGAGAGAGAGAGAGAGAGAGAGAGACGAGAGGGGAGAGAGAGGAGAGAGAGAGAGAGAGAGAGAGAGAGAGAGAGAGAGAGAGAGAGAGAGACGCGAGCGCGATCAAACTCGTGTGTGAGAGAGGGAGACGCGAGACAGAGGGAGACGCGAGCGCGATCAAACTGTATGTGTGTGTGAGAGAGAGAGAGGGAGACGCGAGCGCGATCAAACTGTATGTGTGTGTGTGAGAGAGAGAGAGGGGGAGACGCGAGCACGATCAAACTCTTTGTGTGTGAGAGAGAGAGAGAGAGAGAGAGAGAGAGAGAGAGAGAGAGAGAGTGAGAGCGCGAGCGAGCCGAGGGCGCGATCAAACTGTATGTGTGTGTGTGTGTGTGTGTGTGTGTGTAAGAGAGAGAGAGAGAGAGAGAGAGAGAGAGAGAGAGAGAGAGAGAGAGAGAGAGAGAGAGAGAGAGAGAGAGAGAGAGAGAGAGAGAGAGAGAGAGAGAGAGAGAGCGAGCCGTGGGCGCCGTTACACGCGCTTCCTAGGTGGAACTGGGCGAGTTCGTGACGTTCAACTTTCGGTTTCGGTATAACATTTAAAAAAAAAATTAAAAAAAAAATCGATTTTTGAAAATTTAATAATCGATTCATACTCGTTCATTACATAATCGCGATTAATCAATAATCGATTTTTTTCACCACCCCTACTTTTACAGTTCCTCCTGAACCAAAACAACAAGTTTATGCTGTGTTCACGTCAAAACTACTGTAATTTGGAAGAGATGGAAACCCATGACTCAGAGTGGTTCATGACTCTAAATGTTGTGCTTCAATGGCAACACTATCAATGCCGAAATGAATCTGCAGCAGTCAGGTGGTACGGGTCAGTGCTCTTTAAGTTGTTTATATTCATTATTATTGTAATGTTATGTGCTTTGAGGCATGATGTTCTTTAACCCTGTCTCTCGTGATGCTTTTGTTTGCTCCCCGCTGTACGCGTTCATGTGTTTTGAAGGATTGAAAATTGCCTACCCTATCTTTAAGCTCACTAGAGGGGAAGCTCTGAAAGCGTCTTCTGTTCCTCACAAAAAGCTATTGTACAGTATGCCAATCAAAAGTCATATACATTATTTTGATTATGATTTCTTGTCATTTTTGGAGCGTTCCATGAACCATAACATAATAAGGGTTTGGAAAAGACATTAGAGTGAGTAAATAACGACAGTTTTCATTTTTGAGTAACTTGCATTTTAGGCACAATATGGCCAGCCAATTTTTTTTTTTCTTTGAAAATAGTTTCAAAAGAACCCAAAGCATGATCAACCGTTATGTGTTGCCAAGCAACACACAGACTGACAGCCTGAAACGCAGTGAACACAGACAAGCCAAATGATACAGACAAAATCAGATTCAGTGATCAGAACTAACTGTTGTCTAATAAGCCAATTTTGACCCTTTGCTTGTTATACACATACAGGATTCAAGCTTTGTATAATTTTAGATTCCATCACAACCTTTTTCAGATCATCCTTTTAAAATTTGTGTTATATTTTAATTATGATGATAAGCGTCTTGCTTTAAAGCAGAGCTTCATTTCTGCTTCTCAGAGGTATGGGTAAAACCTATCCCCAACTTCAAAACCTGCCTACAGCAACCAAGTCTGTTTCTGACATGAACAAAAGAATAAAAAAGATGAGCATTTGAGGAAAAATAAGTAAACTGGAAGTCTGAAAGAAAGTAATCTCCAATGACTATTAATAATAAGGACAGAAGATGAAGACCAATTCAAAGCGAAGACTAAAAAAATGAATACACAGTAAGATCTAGTGAGATCAAAGTAAAAGCATGCCCTTGTTTTATTGAAATAGTTCAGTCCTTGCTTGAGGCAGTGTCTGATCCTCTGCCAGAGAGTTGTTTTTTTTTGTGCACCAGGAGGGACACTCGGGGTTGATGAACCTTCATCTGAGCGTCTCACTTTTTTAGGATGTACTGTTACAAACAGGAAACGACAGACAGACAGGCAGTCACTACAAGCGGCTCTGACATCTCTGTAGCGGTTAGACATATTTCCACTCTGTAACTATGATGTAATCTACTGTTCAGTTTAAAATCAACATGAAATCAAAACGTGTATGGTGTCTTAATACACTTTATTGGTCTTATTCTGCCCTACAAATCGCTGTTACCGTGCAACACGGAAAATTTGTCAAATGTCTTCCATTTTCTCTGAATCTAAGTATATTTGAGCCAAACAGTCACAGGATAGTCTAGCCATAATATAAGACAGGTTTTCCCAAATTGGGGTTTGAGAGGTAACTCCAGGGGGGTTGTGAATGGATGAAAAGATAATAATGGAAATCATAAAAATAAATTATAAATAAAACTAAAACACTTACTAAAAATATATTAAAAAAGTATTGTATTTGTTTACCTGCATGTCATGTTGCCACCATGAACATGCAAAAATGTATTGTCAAATTATTGAAATATTACCTTAAAATCTAAGTAAATGGTTAACAGGCTTTGGTTGACAAAAGTTTGGGAATCCCTGATCTAAGAGACTCAATTTCAGTCATTACTAAATATATTATGTTATTATAATAGATAGATAAGTAGATAATAGATGATAATAGATGAGGCAAATATACATAACACTTTGATTATATGAAAAACAATGATTAAAAAGGATCACAGTGTGCAATTGGAGAACCAACTTCTCATGCTGAGCATGCATACAGCTCACGAAAAACATTTTGAAACAGGAAAAATTATATTATGTTGCACACTTCGCAACACTTACAAAATGAAATGGCCATTGAGTGTTCAGTTTAATCCGAAACAGATTAACGTGAATCTGGCAATATTTTATTACATTGTTTGTTGTACGTATTGTGGTTGTTCGGAAATTAAATGCATATTAGAGGCGCTAAAAGGATAGTTTCCTATTGTGTTTGAAAATAACGTAGCACCAAGTTAAACCCAAGTTAAAAAATTTGCTGAAGCAACCTAATTTTAACTGCTTCTACAAGTCTTTAAGCTCGTTTATCATGACTCATGTTTCATAGGATCCAATTGCTCCTCATCACAAGTGCAATGTTGTACCAGCTACCGAGCAAGCTTACAACATCAGAAAAGCCATATATATGGAGCTGGTTATATGATCCTAGCCTCAAAATGTATTAGTTTACAAATCATAAACTATTGTAAAAGTGTTTTGAGGTCACAACTTAATATTTCACATAGCAATTTTGCTAAAGTAATCATAATTTGAGTGAAAAGGAATACAAATTGTTGGTGTTTTACTGCCACTAGTGTTCAATTCCACTGGAAACGGAAGTGAACAAGCGTTGTACAATGAACCTAAAATTTTGTTCATAGTCAAACTTGTAAAGTTCGTTTGATATGCGTGTTTGTTTTTATATCAGCTGGGCACAAAATGAAAACAATTTCAAAAGTATGTGTCAGTGGTTCAGAAGGAGATAACCTCCACAATCAGCCAAAAACAAATTCAAGGCTCTGTTCTTAAAATTAACCAACACTGCTCCAGATCCAAAATATCCAAATGGATAAAATCAAGCCTTCCATTGGGTCACACATGTGCTTGTAAAGATACTGGGCTGTTTTGCATTCCCTCTCTGGTTTTAAGAGTATGACCTGGTCTGACCTAAAATTTCTCCCACCATTCCTGGCCTGCAGGACACTGGTTTAACTACATTTAGTGCAAAAGGTGCTACAGTTTAGGGTGTTTCTTGTTTACGGTCACTTTTAAAGGTTAATGTGTGACTAATGTCTATGGCCTGTTAGTTTAAAATCCTCTCACATGCAATCAAAAGTTTAAACTGCTTATTATTCATGTAATGAAGTTTGGTTTGTATGGATCAGTTATCAGTTAACACCCAAAATCCACTTTAATTACATCATGATCTGATAATAATCTTCAACAAGGTTATAGTGAATGACTATTATTCTCAAGAGATTTTTGGTTAAATCTCTTCAACTTCAAAAGGGCACATGGAAATGGATTTTCACATTGGCACCTTTCGTAATCAAAAATGTCAAATGCAGCAAAACATTTTGAAAGTGTGTACAGAATGCCAGCTGCTTAAAAGCAAGGACACATGAAATAGCCTTGTAAAATATGAAAAAAAAACATCATGCATCTCTCCTCTTCCCACCTTTGCGTGTGTAAAAGCTCTCTGTCCTGACCACAGGCTCTCACCGGTATGCATAAGTGCCCGCTGATATTCTGTTTTCCAGGACACCCACACTGGCTGCGGCTTCCCTGTCTCATTTCCAGCACTGTAAGAGCAGTCATAATCTGCTGGGAAACAACACGTCACGCTTGAGTCAAAAAAACACTGGATTCTTGCAACCAGCACAGGTTGTTATGTGTTTTAGATAAACACACACATTACAGCACTTTCAGCACTTTCGTAACTTTGTGTACTGCGTGGATGGGCTGAAAACTTTATCTGTACAAAGTTCAAGCACAGAGATATTGCTAGATCAGTGACGTCTACCATACATAGAGAAAGCCGTCTGTTCCCAATGACACTTGAAGTACGATGAAAACGCTTTTTGTTGGAATTCTTGAAAAATTCTCAAATATCTTCTTAATAAAGTATTAATTTTGCTCTTAAAGGTGCTGTGTGTAATTTTTTGGACTGAACTAAAGCATAAAATACAATAGATTATACAATATAATATGTTTGCAGAGATTTAGGAAAAAAATGTAAAAAAACAATGAGCTTACCTTACTTAACAAATTAAAAACCTTAAATTTACAATCATATATTTACTGAGCAAGCACCTCCTTATCAAGTGTGATGTGTTAGTTTAATAGCATTAATTGTCATATAATCTCCTTGCTAAATTATAAAAGTAAAATCTTGCAGTACTGATATGTATTAGTAGTTAATTAAGCTGTTATTTAACTTGTGTTATGTTATAATGCTAAATATTTGCTGAAATAGTAGGCCTATGGACTACGCACTTCAACCACTAATGTGAATGTGCATGAGAAGGTAAATATTCACAGTGTTATATTCACAGTTGCACTCTTTCTACAGTACCCTAGTATTTATTATATTAATTCATAATAAATAAAAATAAAAATCATTGGCAAAACAACTACTATAATATAAAGAAAGTTGCTTGTGTTGTGATATATGTTTTTTAATCCTCACATGTCATCTACTGTATCAGCAGGGGCTAGCATAGTCATGCTAACTAGCTAAACCTAGCAAGAAACACTTTTGCTAATCCTTGCAATAAAACCTGGTGGGTTTTTTTGTCCTCTTTATAAGACCATGTCGGCCTTTGTCTCACATTCCAACACCATTTTCCATTAGTTGCATGTTCACAGGATGAGAGGATATCTCATGGGGATCGACTAAAGAGCTGATCCGTGCATGGTTATGTAACATGACCCACAAGGGGTAAATAATCAGGCGCAAGGCGGTTGTGCAGTTTCCATCAATAGGCACATTTTTTATTCAAATAATTCAGCAGTTAAAGAAAATAAGTCCTTAAAAGCAAATACCCACAAAATAATAAATGAAAACTAGAAACAAAAACAAAACAAAAACAAAAACAAAAACAAAAACAAAAACAAAAACCCACCGATGGCCACAGGTTACCTATATCGTGAAGGCAGTAGTCTTGAAAGTGCTCTCACCACAGCAAAACTCACAGCAATCACACTGCAACCCTAAAGGTAAAAATACAAATAAAGTGACCAACACCACGCGATCCCAGCCACCTCACCACCGCCATCCATTCAGTGAGGGTAACCAAGCAGCCATCACTGGGTTAAAAAGAAATCTACAAAAGGAAAGAAAAAACAAATTAACCGTGGGTAATGCCAGTAGGACAAACAAGTCAGCACCATTAGACCATCACTCTTATTTTACGGTCAAGGGTTTTCCCACTTGGTCCAGCATCAGACAAAATAATAAATAAACCAAAGAAAATTCAATCTAAAGTAAACGGTAACCGTGCATCCCTGTAAGGGAAAACACAATTAATTACAACAGAGAATTATATACAATATACAAAAACACAAAATAAAACCCAATATAAATTATGCACAGATAGAAAAGCATTATTAAAAGTTCCCTTTAATAAAACAGTACCTCAAACATCCAATATTTCTGACTGACACTCAGGCAACAATCAGTCAGGCAATAATCCGGCAAAAACACTAAAAACCAAAGAACAATAAAATGATTAAAACACAATCCTAAAAAAACAATTAGATAAAATAATAAAACTACTACCTCCTAAATGGTGTGTAACATATGCTCAGCTCTCCATGACGTTAACATAACTGCTTATCTGCTACAATCCTTCAGAAGGGCTCAATCTGTCATGACATGCACACATAACTCAATCGCAGCAAAAAGTAGTAAGAGCAAACTAATCTCTCTACTTACTAACCTTTAAAGATTTAAATGTGCCGCCTCCACAACACACACGACATCCACAACACACGATCAAGGAAAGGAAGTGAGGGAGCAAACAAACCTCACTACTTCCTTATATAGCGCTGGGGCTGATGGGACTTGTAGTGCCCCAACCCTGTCCCATTACAATCTACCCCCCAGATTAAAAAAATCGACGTCCCGTCGATTACATCAATACTACAACCAGGGGCGGAACATTACGTTCAAACCATTGCTGGACAGCCGCATCATAGGGAGAGCAACCTGGTCATTAATCTGGACTTCAGTAATAGGGACTGACCGAGGTAGACGATATGGGTTAGAATGACATCCAGCTGTTGCCCTCCCTGTACGCCTTACTACAGCTTCCTCCTGTTGTTGAGGCTGATGGTTCTCCGCATGATCTACTACTGAAGTACAGAAGTTGGTATTATCTTCCTGTGAAGGTGGAGACGTATTGACTTGGTCCTGGGCAGATACATCCTCAGGCGTTAGAGACAAAACTACCATGCCTTCGTCTCTTAAAGTTTCCTGATGGTCAAATAGATCTAGAAGTCCAGGATCATTTGAGGGAGTATAAGCAGGACGCAACTCACAACGATGAATGTGTCTAATATTACCACCTCCATCTGCAGGGGCAATAGCATACACAGCTCCATGTCCATCTGGGCACCGGACCACTTTATAGGGGGTTGGATCCCAGGCATCCTGGATCTTATTCCTGCCTTTTATGTTATGGGCTCTCTGATACACAACTTGACCTTCCCTTAATTGTCCATGACGTACCTTAAGGTCGTTTGATCGGGCACGGTGTTCTGTGGCACATTGAAGGCGGGCTCGGGCCTTACTAAATATTTGTTCCAAATTATTTTTATGGTCCACCACCCAGTCTACTTCACTCTGGACATGGTTATCTAATCCCAACAGAAAGTCAACAGGTAAATGGGGCTTTTGTCCAAACATCAGGACGTAAGGGGAATATCCCGTAGACTGGTGATCTGTGGTATTGTAAGCATATACTACCTGAGCAAGATGGTCTGGCCAATGACATTTCTTCTCCGGAGGCAAAGTACGCAGCAAATCATGCATTGTTCTGTTAAAACGTTCGCATTGACCGTTCCCTTGCGGTCGGTAGGGCGTGGTACGAGATTTTGAAATCCCATACAGCCGGCATAATTCTTGAATCAGCCTACTTTCAAAACACCGACCTTGATCCGAATGAATTTGTCGTGGGACCCCGAATAGGTAGAACCAACGTTCCACTAGAACCCGTGCCACTGTTGATGCCGTTTGGTCTCTAGTTGGGATGGCTTGTGTAAACTTTGAAAAAACATCAGTCATCACCAGTACATTTTCAAGTCCATTTGATGCAGGTTCGAGCAGCGTGAAATCAATGGCCAGAATATCCAATGGCCTCTCTGCCATCAGGTGCCCCATAAAACTTCGTACTTTTGGTCGTACAACCTTGGCCAGGGTGCAGCGCTGACATTTCTTACACCATTCCTCAATGAATTTGAACATACCAGGCCAGTAACATCGAGATCTCACTAAACTTGCTGTCCGCTCGATTCCTTGGTGACCATGGTCATCATGCAAACCTATAAGGACTCTTTCCCTGAGAACAGCTGGTAACACAACCTGACGAGTTTCACGATGTTCCTCTTGGGGACAGAACCTCCGATACAGTATGCCCTCGATCTTGACCAACTTCTCCCACTGTCTCACCAACTCCAGCACTTCTGATGTTTCTGATCCCCTCTCCTGTGCATCTGGTGGCCTTTGACGATCCCAATAGACAAGGAATTGCCCAATAATGGGGTCAGTTGCTTGCAGAACACTAAGATTTTCTCTAGGCTGTTCGGGGAGGGCAGAAATTGTTTCGCTTACGACTACGCGTTGACCATCATGAACATGCTGATACAGTTCCTTTGGTAAACCAGTAGTCATAGCCAATTCAGCTACAGATGCAACATTTTTTCTAGACAAAGCATCAGCATTAACATGAGAACGTCCAGGCTTATACCTAATCTCTAAATCGAAGTCTGCAAGCTGGTTAGCCCATCGTTGTTCCAACGCTCCCAATTTCGCTGTCTGCAAATGACTGAGTGGATTATTATCTGTAAACACCAGGCATTTCTGACCCAGCAAATACTCTCGAAATTTTTCGGAAACAGCCCATTTAAGAGCCAAAAACTCCAACTTCATTGAGCTGTAATTCTGCATGTTGCGTTCAGATGGTCGCAGACCTCGACTTGCAAACGCGACTGGTCGACATTTGCCTCCGTGTTCTTGAGATAAGACTGCACCCAAACCTTGATGGCTTGCGTCAACATCCAAGATGAAGGGCTTACTGAAATCAGCATAGGCAAGGACTGGAGCATTTGTTAGAGCCGTTTTAAGCGTCTGAAAAGCATTTTCACATGGGTCAGTCCAATTGGTCCCCAGATTAATCTTTGGTCGTTTACTTTTCTGTCCCCTAATCATTTCTGCCACCAATGTGTTCAAAGGTCCCGCAATATGTGAAAAGTTTTTAACAAACCGCCGATAATAACTAGCGAAGCCAAGGAAGGATCGAAGTTCTTGAAGGCTTTGCGGACGATTCCATTTAGCTACAGCCGAGATCTTTTCTGGGTCTGTACTAACCCCTGTAGAAGAGACCACATGCCCCAAATAACGCACCTCTGGCCGAAAGAAGCAGCATTTACTGAGTTTTATCTTCAAGTTCTGTTGTCTCAGACGATCCAGCACCAGCTCAAGTCGCTGAAGATGTTGCTCAGTGGTTGTTGAGAAGACAATCACGTCATCCAAATAGAGCAATAAAGACTGAAAACTTTGATCCCCAAGAATTCGCTCCATTAACCTTTGAAATGTGCTTGGGGCATTGCACAACCCAAAAGGCATCCTATTAAATTCAAAGAGACCAAATGGGGTGCAGAAGGCAGTTTTAGCACGGTCATTGTCAGCTACTGGCACCTGATTATATCCACTAGCCAGATCTAAAGTCGAAAACCACTTAGCTCCAGTCAAGGCATCCAGTGACTCCTCTATCCTTGGTAGGGGATAGGCATCCTTGCGAGTTCTGACATTGAGTTGGCGATAGTCGACACACATCCTCAGAGAGCCATCCTTCTTCTGCACCAATACAATTGGCGAGGCATATGGGCTACAACTCTCCCTAATGACTTGACTGTCCAACAATTGTCTTATGTGTGCCTTCACTGCCTCAAACTGACTAGGAGGAATTCTACGATATCGCTGGCGTACCGGTGTTTCATCTATTAACGGAATCTGATGCTCTATTAAGTTTGTGCACCCCAGGTCACTATCATGCTTAGCAAAGACGTCAGAGTATCTTGTTAGCAATCTCACAACTTTCTCTTTCTCAGCCTCTGTAAGCCCAGGCAATTTTAAACCTTGGACATCAATGTTTGACATTGATGTAATAGCTTGACACTGAACAGTCACAGTATTAGGATCACATGGTAGATCTTCCTTAAACACAATGTCTTGATCTG
The DNA here is from genome assembly GCA_036326025.1 of Chrosomus eos. Classification (NCBI taxonomy): domain Eukaryota; kingdom Metazoa; phylum Chordata; class Actinopteri; order Cypriniformes; family Leuciscidae; genus Chrosomus; species Chrosomus eos. The sequence continues at coordinate 11,723,515 of CM070827.1, forward strand.
ATCTTATGACCACCCCAGCCTCAACCAAACTACCCAGTCTAATTCTTGGTGGCAAATACAAAGGTTCTGTACCAACATTAACTACCGGTACGTGCACTACCCCTTGTGTACATTGCAGTAGGGAAGGTGATATTAACACTCCAGCAGGCAGTCCCCCCTCACTGAAATCCTGGGGTTCTAAAAAACAGACTGTACAACTTTTTATGTTTTTAGGGCACAATGCAGGTACTAACCTCATAGTGCCAGCTGGAATCTGCACAGGATGGCAAGACTGCACCTTCACATAACCAATGAATCCAGGAAAAGGGGAACCATCTGCCCGGTGACACTGTGAAAAGGCGTCTCTCCATCCTAACTCAGCCTGCCTGACCTGTGGAGCTGAAAATAGTGCTGGGCCATGTTTTTCAAACAGGTCATTATAACACTGTCCAATCACATTCATACCTAAAAGGCCAGGAGTCAGTTCTTTCCTCTGATGGAACAACGTATCGACGGGATCCTTAACAACCAAAATGCCCTGCCCCAAAAGGGTTTGCCCCAACACAGTCACATCGGTTTCAAAATATCCCACATATGGAATCTCAAGACCATTAGCTGCTTTTAATTGAAGCCAACTACATTTTTTAAGTGCATCTACTCCTTGTCGGAAATGCTTCTCAAAAAATGACTGGGTTACAGTGGTCACCATTGACCCTGTATCTAGTAAACATGAAATCTCCACCCCCCCTATCTGGACATTTACAACAGGGCATCTGCCCACAAGACGCTGTAAGATGGTAGGGCAACAAGGTAATGGTGAAGCTTCACTATCTCCTATAACCTGACTCAATACTGCAGGTGCTACACTGTCAGGCTCCCCAACAGATGTCTCATTTACATTCACCTGAGGGGATCTAGGGTTTGACTCTATGGGCCATGGTTGTCGACAATATCTGGCTATATGCCCAACTCTATTACAGCGAAGGCACCGTCGTGAGTTATTTTGCCGAGTTGCATTAACAAAAGGTTCATTCTTTTGAGACATAAGACTATCAAGACGCTGGGTCAGTTCAATGATTTGGGTTTGTTGCTGTCTCAACATGTCTTTAATCTCTTTTAATTCTGTAGACTCATGAAATCTAACCTTAGGTTCAAGCTCAACTACCCGGCCTTGAGTAACGTTACACCATGGCTGAACATATGAAGCAGCTGCTTCTCTATTCCCTCTTCCACCCACCTAAGAGCTTCACTTCGAACCTCTAGTAGAGTAGAAGTTGGCTTCTCCCTTACCAATCGCTTTAATTCATGCTTCAGCATCACATCTCGAACATGTTCAACAAACTGATCACGAAGCACTCTATCAGAATTTGGAACACTGCCTGGGTTGCTATTGAGAATCAAGTCCATCAAGGACATTAAAGCATGGGAAAATTCAGTAAAAGATTCACCTTCTTTTTGTTTACGTTCATAAAACCTTTGTTGTAATTGCACAAATGTCTGTCTCCCCCCATACAAGTCTCTCAAAATATCAAAAACAGACTTTGGGGATTCTCTAGTAGCTGGTGAGCGGAGTTTTATCTCCATTCTGGCTTCCCCCCCCAGATGGTCAAGCAAAAACACCACCTTTTCTTTATCAGACCAACCCCTGCCCTCAATACACACCTCAGCCTCCTCAGTCCAGTCTTCAATACTCAAAGTAGAGTCCATGTTCCCATAAAAACGTGGGCACTTCCGCTCCCGGGGGACATAAAGTACCCTACTAAAAGACAAAGGAGATGAAGCATTGGGATTAGCCACAGAAGAGTGCGGTTGGTTAGAAGCGCTGCTACTGGCCGGGGGGCGCTCTCTCGTCAGCTGCTCATTTTGTGCCTGCAGGTTCCGTATTTGCTCCCGCAAGTCTATTATTTCTTGTTCCATGTCTGTTGATGAATGGAGAAAGTTCAAAGCGAAGAAAGGTGAAAAATGGTCCCACGGAGACTGCGATGCTCGTCTTCACACACGATTACCGTTTACTTGAATGATATAAAAAAAACAAAAAAAACAAATATGCCAGAAAACACAACCACCTTCGCCAAACAAAAGTATCCTGCCGACTACGCCAATTGTAACATGACCCACAAGGGGTAAATAATCAGGCGCAAGGCGGTTGTGCAGTTTCCATCAATAGGCACATTTTTTATTCAAATAATTCAGCAGTTAAAGAAAATAAGTCCTTAAAAGCAAATACCCACAAAATAATAAATGAAAACTAAAAACAAAAACAAAACAAAAACAAAAACAAAAACAAAAACAAAAACCCACCGATGGCCACAGGTTACCTATATCGTGAAGGCAGTAGTCTTGAAAGTGCTCTCACCACAGCAAAACTCACAGCAATCACACTGCAACCCTAAAGGTAAAAATACAAATAAAGTGACCAACACCACGCGATCCCAGCCACCTCACCACCGCCATCCATTCAGTGAGGGTAACCAAGCAGCCATCACTGGGTTAAAAAGAAATCTACAAAAGGAAAGAAAAAACAAATTAACCGTGGGTAATGCCAGTAGGACAAACAAGTCAGCACCATTAGACCATCACTCTTATTTTACGGTCAAGGGTTTTCCCACTTGGTCCAGCATCAGACAAAATAATAAATAAACCAAAGAAAATTCAATCTAAAGTAAACGGTAACCGTGCATCCCTGTAAGGGAAAACACAATTAATTACAACAGAGAATTATATACAATATACAAAAACACAAAATAAAACCCAATATAAATTATGCACAGATAGAAAAGCATTATTAAAAGTTCCCTTTAATAAAACAGTACCTCAAACATCCAATATTTCTGACTGACACTCAGGCAACAATCAGTCAGGCAATAATCCGGCAAAAACACTAAAAACCAAAGAACAATAAAATGATTAAAACACAATCCTAAAAAAACAATTAGATAAAATAATAAAACTACTACCTCCTAAATGGTGTGTAACATATGCTCAGCTCTCCATGACGTTAACATAACTGCTTATCTGCTACAATCCTTCAGAAGGGCTCAATCTGTCATGACATGCACACATAACTCAATCGCAGCAAAAAGTAGTAAGAGCAAACTAATCTCTCTACTTACTAACCTTTAAAGATTTAAATGTGCCGCCTCCACAACACACACGACATCCACAACACACGATCAAGGAAAGGAAGTGAGGGAGCAAACAAACCTCACTACTTCCTTATATAGCGCTGGGGCTGATGGGACTTGTAGTGCCCCAACCCTGTCCCATTACAGTTAAATAAAGCCAGTTTCAATTAGAGTGCCAAGTACAGTTGGATGATTTAGTGGAGAGAAAAACAGACACGGCACAGTCACTGGGTCTGATTTGAGTGGTTTAATGAGTATTTGCCAATCTGAAACAAAACAGTCATTATAAAGTTCAGAAGTGCTTTGCACAGTCTACAATCTTGTATTTGCCCACATACAGTAACCCTGCACATGCTGTGATCAGCATAAAAACGATTTGTTAACCTGTAGGCGCTAACCTCTCACAATCACACAACACTTACAGAATCTCGGCAATCTTATAAAGATCATTACAAATACAACGTAGGACCACCGTTTAGGAGCCACGACCACAGAAATCTTGTCATCTTTCGCCTGGGACAGCCCAAAATTGTACAATGTGTACGGGCATAATGAACATACACATACAAAACATCCTGTGCACCAACACATGATGAATCACTGATGTGGGACTCATGCAGGTCTGTTAGTAAACCTTTGATGCTTTAGATGTCCACAAAACCATGTAAATATCTGAGTCAATGCATTTGTTCTGACATGTTTGTAGATAAATGCGTGCCAAATATCATTCCAAAATAAAATTTTGTTTATTCCTGTGATAGCAAAGCTGAATGCATTATGTGTATAAAACAATAATATCAGCAATAAATTTCATTTTTAAATATGTCCAAAAATGAGTATATTACTGATTTTACTGTGTGTATAAATGTTCCTCAGCATCATTGTGATTCCTCAGCATTTAATACTTTGTTAAAATACTTTAGTTTATGAACAAAGCACTGCTTCTTCTAAATCAGGCACACTTATCATTATATGACAGCGTTTGCTTTATAGTAACATAAAAAAGAATAAAGCAAAAGCAAATCTTATTAATAAAATGGAACAGACATAAAGCAGCCGATTTCAAAAACATTCCCACTCACAAAAGGTGCTTACAACTTTATAAGTAATACATTTCAGACGGTACGAGCTGAACAAATAGGAAATGGATGTTATTCCTCTGGAGTCTGGACATTCCAGAGATTTTCTCTTAAGGGATCTATAAAGCATAACATTTTACACTAGTATTTTTACAAAGAAAAAATGAAAAATTGCTGTGTCCTTATCGGTCTCGAACACAAACAGCTAATTTTAAGTGTTTCATACAGCAGCACATACCTGGCATATTTACAGTCATAAGGTTAACCCCCTTTGAAGGTGTCACAATGTATTTTCAACACGATCAGCTGCGGTGAAACATTTATCTGACCTCTGACCCACAATAATCTTTCTATAATCTTCAGTGCAAGCTACTGACAATCCCTGGAGTGTTTGCAGAGGAACCGGGTTTAAGGTTTCGGGGGGTGCAGATGTGCCCTTATCTGAACATCAAATCGCTCTGGAAGCGATGAGGCTTACAGAGATTAGACGTGTAGAAAACAAGGAGAGGCTTTTTCCCCCATCGCAGTCTTCACCACATGTCTCAAAGCTGCTGTTTTGGTGACAGATGTGGGTGTGTCGGTGTGTGTTTTGTGATTCTTTTTTGGGAATGTTGTAGTTTTTCTCTTCGACTGGGAGCAAACATGGAAAACACAAGCACGGGGAGGATGTTTATCAATCACGCAGTGCAGTGGAGCTTTAACAAGGGAATTTCCTTCAACTGTGAAGATGAGGAGAGCCCAGGAGACTCCAAATGAAGCTTGGAAGGATCCCATGATGAGCTGATGTGCTCTGAATTTATTCTGTTCTCACTGCATTGCTGTTTTCTTCACCGAGTCATTCCTCTAACACTCTTGAGTATTTCATGGAGCGTATATGATATTTCCTGCCTTTTTGACACATATTGTTTTGGAAAACATCAAAACTGACAGGCAGTTTTTTCCTGCTTGAAAAATAATGGAGAAAATATTTTGAATTCATTTATTTCACATGTGACTAGCATTTTTTTGCACTTTGGTCTGGATATACACAGATAAACGGCTCTTAATGCAGAGTTTGGGAGCACAATTGATGACAGACTTTGGTTCAGGAATTTCAGAATGACCAAACCAACATTTGAGATGATGTGCAATGAAATCAATCCACCAGTTAGTCCAGTTATCCAATCACATCCCCCGTTGAGGCAAAGTCACATGAGATGATTTCATTTGGTCGCACCTCCTAAATAATTCACAAAAATTCACAATAAATGTAATATATATATTAAAAATAAATTACATTTATTGTGAATTTTTGTAACCATACTAACTCTGTGACATGAAAATGTCTGTTTGCAACATGGATTAAAGTGATATTGTACACTCACCTAAAGGATTATTAGGAACACCATACTAATACTGTGTTTGACCAGAACTGCTTTAAATCTACGTGGCATTGATTCAACAAGGTGCTGAAAGCATTCTTTAGAAATGTTGGTCCATATTGATAGGATAGCATATTGCAGTTGATGGAGATTTGTGGGATGCACATCCAGGGCACGAAGCTCCCGTTCCACTACATCCCAAAGATGCTCTATTGGGTTGAGATCTGGTGACTGTGGGGGCCATTTTAGTTCAGTGAACTCATTGTCATGTTCAAGAAACCAATTTGAAATGATTCAAGCTTTGTGACATGGTGCATTATCCTGCTGGAAGTAGCCATCAGAGGATGGGTACATGGTGGCCATAAAGGGATGGACATGGTCAGAAACAATGCTCAGGTAGGCAGTGGCATTTAAACGATGCCCAATTGGCACTAAGGGGGCTAAAGTGTGCCAAGAAAACATTCCCCACACCATTACACCACCACCACCAGCCTGCACAGTGGTAACAAGGCATGATGGATCCATGTTCTCATTCTGTTTACGCCAAATTCTTACTCTACCATCTGAATGTCTCAACAGAAATCGAGACTCATCAGACCAGGCAACATTTTTCCAGTCTTCAACTGTCCAATTTTGTGAGCTCTTGCAAATTGTAGCCTCTTTTTCCTATTTGTAGTGGAGATGAGTGGTACCTGGTGGGGTCTTCTGCTGTTGTAGCCCATCCGCCTCAAGGTAGTAGTGCTTGTTGTGGCTTCACAAATGCTTTGCTGCATACCTCGGTTGTAACGAGTGGTTATTTCAGTCAAAGTTGCTCTTCTATCAGCTTGAATCAGTCGGCCCATTCTCCTCTGACCTCTAGCATCAACAAGGCAAATCAAATTCGCCCACAGGACACCATTTTCCCTTTTCCCACCATTCTTTGTAAACCCTAGAAATGGTTGTGCGTGAAAATCCCAGTAACTGAGCAGATTGTAAAAATACTCAGACCGGCCCGTCTGGCACCAACAACCATGCCACGCTCAAAATTGCTTAAATCACCTTTCTTTCCCATTCTGATATTCAGTTTGGAGTTCAGGAGATTTTCTTGACCAGGACCACACCCCTAAATGCATTGAAGCAACTGCAATGCGATTGGTTGATTAGATAATTGCATTAATGAGAAATTGAACAGGTGTTCCTAATAATCCTTTAGGTGAGTGTATATAGCAAAACATTAAATGCACATCTAAATTATATCAACGCATTCTCACCCCAAGGCGTCATCTAACTGACAATTTTGACCATGCTTCAATATTCGACGCTAAAGGTACCCTTTAGCGTCAGTTAGTTGACGCGATCCCAGGGCGTCATCTAACTGACGCTAAGGGTAACGCGTCAGTTAGATGACGCGGGTAGGTTTAGGTCTGGGTAGAAGGGCGTCATCTAACTGACGCTAAGGGTAACGCGTCAGTTAGATGACGCCCTGGGATCGCGTCAACTAACTGACGCTAAAGGGTACCTTTAGCGTCGAATATTGAAGCATGGTCAAACTGATTCCAAGGCGTCAGTTAGATGACGCCTTGGGGTGAGAATGGGCTGATTATATTTAGCCTAATGTAAACAAAAAAAAACTGGGTTACAGAGTATGAGTACACAAAAATGACAATTCTGTGATAATTTACTCACCCTCATGTCATTTCAAACATATAAGACTTGTTTTTTCTTTTAAACACAATGAAACCTGTAAGAATTCTACGCCTCCACTGAATGTCCATTCCCCCCAAAACGTTGACGCTTCAACACGTTCATAAAGACATCATGAAATCAATAAATGAGCCAAGTGAAGAGACACAATCTCTTTAAAAGATGAACCGATTTAATTTAGGCTTTTATTCACATAAACATTGATAGACACATATATAGAGCACATCAAATATGGTAAACGGAAGCTCAGTTGCACCGGTGTGACACATGAGAACAAACCTTCATCAAGCACAGTAAAGTTTGAGCTTCTGTTTACCATATTTGATGCGCTCTATACATGTTTTGATCAGTGTTTCTATACTAATATGTTATACTAAAATGGTGATGCTACCATACTAACTATATCAACAGATGATATCAAAATTATGATGTTGCATGATTTTAACAGTTTGATGTAGTAAAGCAGAGAGCTTAGAGATAGATATGCTGTATCCAAACTGTACCATATTCATGGAAAGTGCCTGGTAACCTCATCTCATTCATGCTTCTGGGACCATTTCCCCCTACTGTATCTATGTCATCCCAACCTCCTCCACTCTACCAGACAAACCTGCGTCCTGCTGGGATCTTTCATACATGCTCCAGATAAGTCAAAGTACAGGAGAGAAGAGAACAGAGGAAAAACAATATAGAACAGTGACCTCAGATATTGATTAACTGACATAACATCCAATATAAATCTGCGTGTATTAAATGAAACAATATGTGATTCACTGACATTTTTAAAGGATTTTTTCCCCTCACATAATTATTCTAAATCTCAGTATGATGTTTAAACAGATAGGCCTACTGATTTAAAAAAAAAAATAACAACTGAATATCAATACTGAAGTGCTCCATACAGTTGAATTATTTACTCAGTTCATGACTAAATTCATAAATCCACTGCTTCTGTAGAGCTTTACTCCAACTGATCTCTGCACACGGATCTCTGGAAATCCAACGGAATACAGGCATTTAGAACTTTGACCTCTAACGCAGAGCACTGAATATCTGTGCATGCTCTACTTTAATATAACTCGCTGCCTCCTCCAGAAAACAGTGTTCCAAAACTGATTTCCAGGACTTCTCTTGCCTTCCTTCCAGAAAGCACTTGCTTTCTCTCCCACACATAACAGCCCTAGGTGATAACTCCATTTCATCCTAGATAATAGGCTTGCAGAGACCAAGATGATACATTTTTAGCAGTTTTAGTGCTGTGATATACATGTCCAGTAAAGCAGATTTAAACCTAAAGGGCTCTGTTTGTTTTATTCCTCCTCTCAGCCCTGACCCACAGCACTCAGAGCACTTAACTTCCCATCATTCTCAGGTCCAAAATCAAAATCTTTTTCATCATTACCATGTGCTTTATACAGTTGAATAAAGAGACATCTGATTGCATAATGCAGTGAATACAATGGGCTGTATAGAGGAATTATTTGAAAAAGGAACTGACGGAAGTCTAACGGAGAACTTTAAAGTGCTATACTGAAAATAGCAGTGCTGGAAACCTAATATGGAGCTGAGAAATTATTTAGTAGTTGAAATATCAAGAATCAGAATCATCTTTTAATTTTCCAACCAATGGAATATTATTCCCTTTTGCCTGTCATGGTTTAGACTACAACATCTCCACCTAGTGGCACATCAGTTGCAATGACAAAGACAGTTTGCCATGGTAATTACATAACATTGTGTAAAATGATCATGCCATTACAGTTAAATTAGATGATCCCACAGGTATGTGATGGAGAATGGAACTATTTACATAATTTTATACTTAGCATATCTTGACTCAACTCCAATCCTATTCCAGATATGACCATATGAGGGCGCTGTCAGCTTTTGTTATTAATTCAAGTCAGAATTCAGAAGTTTGCATTCATACTCTCTAAACTCATAGATCTCATGACTAAAACATACTATCCAATCAGAGGTAAAATATATAGCCTGGTCAACTATTTATACAAAACAAAAAAATTTAACCTATAGAATGAATACGTGGGTAGGCTACTAAAAAAAGCATTTTAGTGTAGTTTGGTGCAGTTTTTACATTTATATATATTGTTTTACCCTTTAAAACTTTATTAAGCAATGAATGGTTTAATACTTCAAGTATTTTTTAAGGATTTCTTTTTATAAAAAATTAAGCAATTTTACTTAAAGAAAGATCATTGAATGCACTTCTATAATTTTATATATATAATTAGATTTTTTTTTGTATCTGTTTGTGCTTTTCTTTCTCAGTGGAAAATGATCTGGAAAAAAGTCACCTAAAAAATGTCTGAAGGATCCCAACATATATTTTATAAAAATTTGGCATGGCTCAAAGCATTGCTGTCAGTGCATTCGCAAATCATGGTATTGTCAGGCTACTCTGTAATGCAGATACAAATCAGCGACAGAATGAAAGAGAGAAAAGAGAGAGAGGTGCTTTTGAGGAGAACCAGTGAGTGAAGTCATAGTCCGTTCTCTCCGACGCTGAGCAGTTTTCCTCTCTGGGTTTTATCAGTGAACTTTCCAAGCACTGTCACTCAAAATGCACACGGTACATTTAAAAACAGTGATCATAAAGTGTTTTGAAGTGATTTGTCCCATTCCGACAGAAGACGTGTCAGTGATTTATAGTGGAACACAAATGATGAGAGACAAAACATGATTCCAAAGAGGCCATCCAGTTAAATAAAGAAGTCCTGTCGTTCTTTGCGGGTAAACAATCCGAATAGGATGTCGCCAGTGTAAGTGTGTATCTTGGAACAATTAGTTGCATGACAGATGATGTTTGCCAGTCAGACATTAACTCATTTGATCAACCTGATTTACTGGAAGATCCCAACATATAAGCCCTTCCAACTTTTGATTTCTAGTGGAAATTTGGCTCAGGGACGGGAGAAGGTTTCTGGATGCTGTACTTGTCTGTTGCTTGAGAACAGCAATAACCATTTCTGGCATTACAATCATTTTACATCATTAACAAATGTGGGGCAATGATGTGTTTGAGAACTGGACGTGTTTTTATCTTGTATGTTTGAAGAAACAGATGTTCAGATTGCTCCGTCATGCTCAGAAATCAAGTGCTCCCCTAAGTGAGATAAGCTTCATCCTGAGTGTCCAACTTCGGAATGATTTGACGTATTTTATGATGCATATATGCATCTGAATTATACCTCACTGCCCCTGCTGATAGAGAGAAGGAACCGTTTTAGTCATCCTCAATGGATTGTTTGTTTTACTTCTGGGAGAATTGAGGGACTGTAAAAATTAGACCACCGTGTGTCTCTTGTATTCATAGCTCTAAAACCAAGCACAACAGTCTCACTTTCACTTTCATTTAGGCTCTCTGTAATGAAATAGAACAATACTTGTGATAAAAAACACATTAAGCTACAGTGAAAATAGAGCAAGGCGATTCAAAATAAAGTGTAGGGAAATAACTGAAAAAAAACAGGTATTTTTTCTATTATGAGACTTATGAGAAAAGATGAGAATAAGTCTAATTGTTTAGAAAGTATCGAGACAAGTAGCAAAAATTTGACCAAAAGAATGCTCATCACATTAAGCAAGACTCAAAGAATGTACTGAGGACATGAAGCACATTTATCATGATCAAACCAACAAACCTTAGCCACACAAAATAGTAAAAAATAAATAAACACAACAACAACATAAAAAGCATTTTTAAGAGATCTGTATCTTTTTCATTAAAACATTGGGGATTTGATACATACATCTTAGTAAGGTTTTTTTTATTCCAATAGGTGGTGCTGTCACCAAACTCTATGTACAGTCTCAGATTAGTTTGATAATGACACAAACACAAAGTTTCATTTCAATATTCCAAAACATTGTCACGATACTGCAAGTCCTCATGGTCAATTATGTATGCGAGGTTTGAAAATCAAAAATCCAGATGGTCAGTAATGTGCAGCGTAGTCTGAAGATCATCCGAGCAAAATTTGGTCAAGATCGAACAAACTCAGTAGGAGGAATAACAACAAAAAGAAAGCTTTCATCGCACTTTAAGATGGCAGACAGCAGACATTTCTGTGCATTATAATGATCAGATGAATTGTTTAAGGTGGCACACCGCTCTCTGATGTGTGTGTGTGTGTGTGTGGTGGTGTGTGTGTGTGAGGGTTAAGGAGGCGGCTGGGATCCGGAGGCTCGGAGCAGCTGCACTCGTGACTGAAATGAAAACAGGACTGAACGAGGCTGTCAGGCCTCTGATGTACGACTTGTAATGGGATGTTTCCAAACCTCCTTTCTCCATATGGCTGCCGACACAATCAGAAACACCCACCGCCTACAGAGCCGGGGACTCTCAGAGCACTACATCTGGTACACAGACACTCACACTTAAACACATGCCAAACAAACACACTGATTCACTGTCTCTTATTGTGTTGACCTGTTTAATATAAAACCTCCACTTTTAGTTTAACTATCAGATGTTCATAGAGGAGAATTAAGGCTAAATTCAACATCTGAATTCAAGTTCAGGTAACTCAATGATTTGCTCAATTCGCAAGCATTCAGGCCTCACCCTCACACTAAACCCATCTGCATCAAACATGTCACTCCAGCGGCCATGTTCAGACATTTCATTCTTCCCACACTCACTGTTCGCGGCTTAACCCAATCAAGTTCTCCTACATCTGTTTGTCTGTCAGCTCTCCAACGTTTTGTGAAATCTCAGCCTGTCTGTTTTTGTTTGCTCCGTCCTGTGCGGCGACTCGGAAGCGCTACTCTAAGTAAATGTCAGTTTGAATTTATCAGAAGCCGAACTGTTATAAAAACATCATGACTTTCTGAGACCCCAATGCTCTCCCGTGCTCACAGGAAACCACAGAAGGAGACATCGCCGTGTCTCATGAACTCATCCAAGCCGGGTCTGTTACTCACAATGTTCTGGCTGTGGGAAAAACGTTTTATCCACACCTGAAAGACTCACAACAGGAAGTATTACCCGTTCACTCCCTGACCTCTTCTGAAGAGGTGGACACACTCGGCCGTCCTCTCAGATGAACTGCCCTCACGTTGAGACCCAAGAGCCCTTGATAACTGGAAAATAAACTCTCCGTGCAGTTAGGTCAAGTGAGTGACATTCATAACCCGCCTTGAATTATTGTGATAGGCTAAGATAAACTAAAAATCTAGAAATGTAACAGACTGTAAGACTTAAGACGTAATTTGCATTTCAAATCTCCGCCTTAATCAGATCAGCGCATGTTCAAAGTGTTAACAATCTACAATCACATTATGCTATTTATTTTGTGCAAATCCACCCACTGATTTATTCAAAAGCTTATTAACAATGCAATTCCTGACTACATCTCTACTATAATAAAATTAATTTTGATTTTTTTTTAGAGGCATGCAGATGTCTGAAAAACTGTCCTGATTTCATAATGAAAACATTTCACATGCAATTCATGAAAAGAAAACATATAGCTTTGTTTTGATTTATTTTTATTAGAAACAATTTTTCTTTAACAAAGCAGGAAATTATATCATAGAGAGGACCCCTGCAGATCCTCATGTTTTATTATCAATAGGTCTCTTAAAAATATATGACAAGTTTAGTTCAGGTTGTAAAATGTCACTCCGCAAAAACACAATGATAATGTTATTTCTTTTTACTTGGTTTACATGACACTTCCATAGTTAATTTTAAGCTTTTTCTAAACGATTTGAAACCAACATAAATACAAAGTGTGCACTTTTAAGAACTTGTCATGCGTTTTAAACTAGATTTTAATCAGGTTTAGATTTGGTTAGCAGGGCTTGAAAAAGCAACTATAGTTCACATTTTAAGTTATATAAAAATATTATTTACATTCTATAATGATATTTATTCATATTTTGATTTACTTTTCATTTAAATTTCATTTTAGTTTTAAAAAATTGTCAAGTATTTGTCATTTTTATTAGTTTTATTTCAGCTATCAGTACCTACTTCAGCATAATTTAGGTTTATCATCTAAAATGTATATTTAATTTCAGCTTAATTAAAATTATTTTTAAATAGTTTTAGTTAAGAACAACACTGAACAGACATTTTAGGCAGCCAGTTTTATGAAAAACCCTACTTAATGATTAAAGTAGCATTTTTATTTCATACATGTAGTTCTGTCAAAGTGCACTTCTTCATCTTCAAACAGGCTCAGAGGCCATTTCAAGTTTGAGCGAGTTAAATTACACCCTCTGATCAAAACTGTGTTGCCGTGAATAGAGCAGACTGCTGTAGCCGGAGAGGGCGGGTTTGAAAATCAGAACCAGTTTCCTCACAATTATGAAGCAGTTCAGTATCCCAGTCAGACTGCGGACTGCCAGGCAGGTGGGTTTTTATTGGCTTTTGTCTGAAAAGGCTTTAAATGACTTCACTGGTGGGTCAGGGCCAGCCATCAGTGCTAATGTTGAATAGGTAATTACTGAGGGAAATACCATGAACTGCCTTCAAAACCACCCAGCCAGGGCCAAGTGTTACATCATTAGAGCGCAAACACACACACACATCCAGACATGCATTCCCCCTCTCTCATGCTCATGTGAAGGTAAAACCAGAGCATAGCAGAGCAGATGACCGTCACCTAAGTTTATGGTCCAGGCCTGGTGGTATTTTAGAAAAAAAAGAGAAAAAAACTCCCCAGCCTGCCTATAGCGACACCACAGTCATATATCACACAGGTCTGGCTTTAACACACTGCTGTTTCCATACACTCTTTAACTTGCACTCCTTCAAAACCAGCGCAATTAAATGCTGTCCCACTCCGGCACTCCGAGTCCTTGGTCTTAGCCACAGTTAATCGACTGGCACGACTTCAAAACAGAATCCTTGAGAGTCAAGCCTTGGCCATTCACATCAAGAGACCTACTATTATATTGTTAACATATTATTTCAGACTAAATAATGGGTTCCCACTGCTGTCGACTAAAAATCATTACTGCCATGGAGGAGGTGCGCTCGAGACAAGCCACTGACGTACCTAACAGGAAAAGTACTCATTAGGTTCTAAGATTGAAGGAGAGCATAAATGATGTTGTCTATAGAAACACCATGGACGTCCATGTAACATTGACACTAAACGTGTAGATTCTATACACTGAAAGACAAACTTATACTAATAAAAGCATTACCTTATAGAATCTCATGGATAATGTTTAATAAAGGCCAATCTGCTGGTGGTGGACAGTAACAAACAGTATTTTTATTATTGAAAACTTTTACTTCCCTACGTTTCAAATAATAATATCTTTCTTTTTGCTCCACTACATTTCATAAAAGCATATCTTTCCTTGTTTTTTCGACGTGAAGAACTCAAAAATCAGGTCAAAGGAATAATAATATATTGATAAACCTGAAAAATTATCGCATTCAACAATTCATTTGAATAAATAATTTGGATAAAGTGATATCTGATTTGTGATGAATCATTCGTTTAAACTGATTCATTTCAAATAATCTGTTGAATTGGTCTATAAATTGCACTGAATGATTCATTTGAATGATTAATTCTGATGAAGTGTTGTCCGGTTCTAATCCAACCATTCTTTTAAGATGATTCTTTCAATTAACTGAACTGAAATGGCACTAAAAAAGAACAACATTCTCATTATAGATCAGTATTTTTACTTTTGATAATTAAGTAATTCAAAAGTAAATACTTTTTGACTTACTTATTATACAGGACTTGTATATTGTCCACCACTGCATTTACATATGCGTTGCATGGGACTTTGACACAACAATGGAATGGAATAATTGCTATTATGCAGTCATTATTTCAAGCTAAAACTAATTGCAAGAAGAAATGTCTGAAAAATTAGTTTTTAATTGTGCTGATGGTCCAAATGAAAGATTGACTAATGAAAATATGGGTATCGCTGTCACACAAACACTCAAAGAAGGAAGCCCCCATTGGGATTTACCACCTTAGTCATAGCGAGCAACAGATGGGCCGTAACAATAAAAGACGCATCACGGACTCACGTGTGAATCACATCAGCACACTCTCTCT
The DNA here is from genome assembly GCA_036326025.1 of Chrosomus eos. NCBI lineage: Eukaryota > Metazoa > Chordata > Actinopteri > Cypriniformes > Leuciscidae > Chrosomus > Chrosomus eos. Next base: position 11,738,802 of record CM070827.1, read on the forward strand.
CGTTAGCACCAGACATGTCTAATTGATTCCAGATGCAGGTTGACAGGAGAGGAAGTCGAGTAATGAGGGGTCGCCTGCGATCCGCCGCTGCCACACATCCTCAGTGACGGACAGCAATTTTATGGTCAATTGGACCCTACAGCTGGAGGGAAACTTCACATGCAGAAGGAACATGTGAATCCCAGGCAGATTTTACAGACTTGCAGAAAGGCATCATATACGCGTAAAATAAGGTTCACTCAAAAATAAATACCTCTTTGTCCCTGGGAAGGAGTGTCTTTTCATCTCAGGTGCCGCGGTTTTATTCTTTATTTTGCCACAAAGAGAGTCACACCACAATCCTTTGAAAAGTGAGCGCAGACTCAAGAGAACCAATTACTGTCTGGAAACAGTGCTCTTATTTTCATACCTCTAAAGACTTCAGTGACAGTCATAATGCACTGAGCTATTTGCAGTTTGCAGGACATCTCAAATAGTATGGAAAATCTATAGCTGACAGCTTTCGCAAGTATTCCCTCTTCTGCATTATCATTTTTACTCTGTGTTCTGATGTTATCTCTGGTGAGAAGCCCTTAATAGGGATGTGGCCAAACTCGGATTTCTTATTTGGAAAAGCACAAATAATAACTACAAAATTAATAATAAATTCTACCGAAAAATAGAACATATATTCACTTGGGAGTAAATGGTGATTTCAAGATGATATTAGATAACCATGCTGAAGTTTAATGTCTAAGAAATCCAAAATTGTCAGGATACTTTATCATACATGACTTTTTTTTTTTTTTTTTTAATCTTGGGACATCTATTTTCATATTTTAAACCTTCTGATTGACATATTATATGTTTCTGTGTCTCAAGCATGCTGCACTCAAATGTTATTTTACATTTACTACTGGTCAAAAGTTTGGTGTCAGTAAGATTTTTTTCATATATAAATTAACTTTCTGAAGGATCATGTGACAATGAAGACTGGAGTAATGATGCTGAAAATTCAGCTTTGCTGATTTATTTCCTCATTTATTTCAGGAATAAATTACATTTTAAAATACAGTTATTTTAAATTTTAATGTTTTACAATATTACTGAATTTACTATATGTTGTGTCAAATAAATGCAGCAATTGCTCACAAATGAGAGCATGCAATACTTTTTTATGAATTATACAAATCATATATGCTTATATGAATACTATAAATGAAACAGTTACATGTAAATGGTCTTTTTTATTTAGTACACTTCTGGTTTACACCATGGCTTATCATATTATCAGAAACATAATTTTATCCTTGCAGCAGATACATATACATAAAATGGCATTGCTGTACTCCCCTACTGGATCTACCGGTCATTTAGGCCTATATTAAGGACTGAGCAATTCCAAACACGTTCTCCATTTCACTTCAAATCCATTTTCATTAGTGACAAATGTCTGTGTTGGTATAAGGAAATACATACCTGTCGGCCATGTTTGTGACCAATAAAACGTTCCCTCGTTAAGTTTAGTCAAAATAAACGTGACAGTTGAAATGAGCTCAAACGTCATTCAATGCCAAATATGAGACTGTTTCATTTGAAGAGGATTAGACTGGAAAATCACTTCAGCTCTTTCAAGAAGGCTGTGCCTCTTTTTCAATTACCTTAATACCGTGACAGCAGAGAACTACTGCTATGATGTCACGTAAATAATATAGGCGCAATTACTTTACATATGTATCTTTTCATAGCATGCTGCCACAAAACTTTAGGAACGTATAATTTATGTTCAAGACCACCAAAAAGCCATAAACCCCACTAAGCATGCAATAGTCATGCATCCTAAACCTAGATCCATTCTGACTGGATAGCCCCAGTGATTGATGAATTTCTAAATCAGACAGGAAATAGGCAAAGCTACCACACAAATATTTTCCACAGACCACCGACTTACACTCCCAAGAGGCTTCAACAGAATCTTTGGAGAAAGAAAAAAAGATGCAAGAGAAAAGACGCAATACTTGTACTGCAGTATCAACAACATGGCAAAATACAAAAGATGTGGCTTTTCTTAGAAACCACACAAAGGAAACTTAAAGGACAAAACATCAATCCAACATAAAAGCAATGGGGCCATACTGTTACAAGACTTCAACAGTGTGCCAAAAATATCCACAGAAGGCTCCAAAATGACCCATAATTTGAAATTTCATACCCAACGTTCCATTTAGATATTCAATTTGCAGGCGTTCCAAAATCCTTAATGTTAATTCGCCTGGTTCGTTCGCTTTCAAAAGTTGCACAAAATCAAATAAACAGATTAGCGAGAAAAAGTTTGACTTCTTTAGACTCAAGAGATCAGTTAAACCATACAACTACAGAGACGGTCTACTCTTATTGATAACATTACAACTAAACAGCTCCTCTTCCAAATCAACAGGAAGTCATAAATTAAATGTAACTAACCCGCTTGGCTCCATCAGTTATGATTATTTTGATGAAAAATTTCCTGCAAGATAAACCCTGAGGCTGTAAATTTTAACTTATTCCCTGGGCCCCGAAGTAAACGGCAAAAGCAGACACTTATAATACTCACACACCCACTTTAACTGGAAGAGTACACTTATGCAACAATAAAGGCTTATTGTCTGGGTTTGAAGAGCAGACACGGGTCTGACTGTATCCCTGTAGTCATTAAGACTCCTTCAGAGCTCATAATAGGGATCGCAGCTCCTCTCTACAAAATTTAAGTCCTGTCTTGCTGGGGGCAGAATGTCTGCTGGACATCAGGTGCATAATGGTTTGGAAGGGATTTTCAACCCAAAGCAATAATTCTCTTCTAAATATATATCGCTTGACACCACAAATCATCTGGGAGGTTGGGAGTCATGCTTTTTTATATTTGGGTGCACAAAGATCATTATTTTGTGTTTGAGAGGAGTAATTATTCGCCCTGACAAAGCTGACAGACATCTGTACTATATTAAAAAATAGTAAATAAAACACAAAATAAATGTAAGGATTTTTTTGCTTTTAATGCATTCACACTAAACATTGAAGGCTAGCAGAAAATTTAAAGCTAACATATGTGAAAGTACAAGCCCTCACATTGTTAAATTTTTTAAAGTGCCCCTATTATGCTATGTTAAAGATTCATAATTATGCTTTAGAGTTCACCAATTGGTTTACTTCAGTCCAAGTTCCAAAAACTTACATTTCATTGAGTTAAGAGTAAGACACTTGTTACCGTTAGCTTTAGCACATTAAGCATAACATTCCACAGTTTGTTTTTTCAGTTGATGAACTAGCCTATCATCCAGGTACTTATAGTGCACTACACCTTGCTGCATTTTTTAATGTTAACACACTCTACTGCGCAGAAGTATGTGAAATGAGACTCACCTCTCGACTTTTTTCAGACAGGATTCCTGAAGACACCCCCATCTGCCATTGGTCAACCAACAGATAGTCCCGCCCCTAACCCGCACCACTGGTTAAACTGACGGGGGGAAAGAACAAGCAACAAAAAACCTTAATAGCGGATGTTGAATTATTATATTTATATGATGCATTATATCATATAAGATACAAGATATCATATAAGATACTGATTAAGAATAACGTTTTTTGATTGTACTTTTACAAAACTTTTGAGTCCCTGTTTAACATTTCAACACTGGTTATTAGTCACAAAAGTATAATTTTTCAATATTAGCCTACCATTTTGGGTCAAATAATAATTCTGTATTCATTTTTATTTCTCTATCATCAACCCATTTTCTTTGTCTAATCTCTTCGTGCAATATTGGGATATTCTATCTCATTAGCTGTGCTGAGGAATAACATATGCATTTTTGCACAGCCTAGTAGAGGTGAAGCTATGCTTGTATAAAGTGGCTGGTTTTATAGACTGCTTCTTATTTGGACTGAGTTTTATGACCTTTTAGAATAATGGGATTATTGTAGAGCGAGCGTTGCGTCTACAGCTGGGCCACAGACAGTCCATGGCAAAAGGTTAACTTCCTCTCTCATCACATGCTGTGAAAGATGCATTACCTTAGCATCTCATTAAGTTCTTGGGACTAATTACATGCTTGTTAGGTTCAGCGGTCTGCAGACCTAATGGCGGACCACCCATCCTCTTAAGCCTATGCGCTTTGGCCCACTGACCTACACCGGCCACCACGAAGCAGGTCTACAATTTCATCCATACCACATAATAGGTAATCTGAATCAAAAAACACCCAAATGTGCCCATGGACAGCTGCTTTTGGTGATCCAAATAGGCGTAGAATTGCTTAAAGCTCTGCAAAATAAAATATATAGCTTATGTCACGGATATAACAATAATTTAATTTCTGAAACAGAATATTTCACCATTTTTGCCAGACCCAAAACATAAGCCAAATAAGTATCCAAAAAAACTGAAAGGAAAAACAAGAATATTAGAACATTTCATGAAAAGGATCAATGTTGTGAGAGATAAACAACCCCCCAATGTGTTTACATCTGCTGGCAGGCACGAAAAGTGCCAGAGGCCAAAACCTCAGGCGCTGTTATTATATTCCCTCATTGATCTATTACACTTTTTTAGTAGTTGGGGCATCATGGAAGGTCTCAATCCATTGTCTGGGCCTCAGAAATCAGTGTTTTAAAACAGTTCCCCAAGTTAGCCAGCACTTATAAATAACACAGCCTCTGAGCTGCAAACATCCATGGCAGACAGCTGAACCTATTGTTGATGCTATACTGAGTTCCCCCTCCTCTCTGCGTGGGGATGTGGTGGAAGATTGATGCGAGATGTCACTGGAGGGAAGTAGGAGTGGCCGGGCTTCAGTGTACCGCGTGTCCCTGCTCTCCAGCGCAGCAGGCAGCTGCATAGTCTGGCGGCCAGCGTTCCTGCGTGCAGTCATGGAGGGATCTCGGGGAACGCAGCAGAAACCATTCCACCAAATGTGGCCTGCAGATCTATAATACCTAGTCAGGGATGCTGGGCAAAGGCCACATCAAACAATGCGGAGGTCAAAAGAAGTGGGTTATATCAGTAATTATACTGTATAGAAGTGTCTCGAATCAACACTCCAGGCCAAAAAAAGGGGAAATGGTGGAGTACTGAAGCATGTAAAGAAAGTAGTCCCTGTGTAGTCACCAGTGGTGTGAAATGAGGCATTGATTTGCAATCTGCTGAGTAACAGGACGCCTTGTCAGTCAGATTATCAATGGGGTGTAAAGGCTTTTGGTATTTGGCACATAAGCCTCCTCACGCTGGGTGCCAACTTAAACAGCAGTTTAAACCCCACGACGCAGGACAAACCATTCTCTGTCATCGCAATACTTCACGCTGTCTCCACTACTTCACTGCCAGAACTTCAGTATGAGCATTTTCTGGTAAGGTCTGACTGGTAGAAATCCACTTTAACTCTGTTTTGGTCAAAATGTTGCAGGGGAGATTTTCTTAATTAATACGTATTAATACGTAGGCTATAACACCACATTAATGCTCATACATAGATTTGCAAATAAGCAAAGGCCAGCATTTGGATATATGGATGTCAGCTATTGATGACGAAAACACTGCAGAGTTAAAGGTATAATATGCAGGATTTTTCGCCACCAGGGGTCGCTAACCTCTTACAATAACAAAGGCGTATATTGATGACGTATATTCCGCATTAAGCTGAATTATGGATCTTGTCGTCAAGCTGATGGATCTTTTATGGATGAGTGAATACATTGATGTTTTTAACATGACTGTGGTGTGAAGCAGGGCGCGATTGCTAGATGTATACCAGCGCCAAATGCAACGCGAGTCCCACGGATATAAAGGAATAAGGACATTTCATTCTACCGAACTACACGCAAGTGCTGAATTAATACTCACACAGGTCAGTTTATTAGACGAATGAAACTTGAGGTAACGCAGCGCTGTTTCACTTTCTCTAACAGTTACTCTATCACACTAAACGGCATTTGAGTGGGTGTAATGATCCAAAAATCCTGCATATTGTACCTTTAACAATTCAGTTAAAGGTACAATATGTACCTATTGTAAATAGGTACATATTGTACCTATTTGCAAGTACAATATTTTAAAAATGCACACCCCTTACGGCATTGGTCCTGGCTTTTGTTCACACAGCGCACGGTTGTGTTTGCGTTCACACAGAAGGCGTTCTGTCAATTTTCCGGCAATTTTCCGGGATCAACGCACTGTGTGAAAGGTGCTTTAGTTTGTTTACAAAACTGAATGTTACTTACTTGTTCAGATGACATTTTCCAGTGAAAATTATTATGCTGGTCATACTTCCAAAAATAATAATCTGTAATTCTGAATGACAGTCACAGTATCCACACCGGCGCGGTGACTGACAGCCACACACTCTCATCAAACATTGGATTCATCCGCGCTGTGCCGTGTCGAGGCACAACTCACGTAAAGTTGGTAATTCTCGCGAATAACTGCAATTGCAGATTTCGAACAGAGATGGCGACAAAGAGGAAAAACTGCGGACTGCAGCTTTAACGACCTACACGAATGGATCTCTACCTGTTGCGATAATATACAATTCCCTTGATATTAGAGTAGGGACCAATTACAGAAGAATCAAATAAAGCATATTTTGTTATCCTTTGGAGCTTGAAGGGTTCAGTTTGTGCAGATGTTTTATACCATCATCATTGTCCTCGTCAGAGCTCATTCAGCATCTGGCTCATAGTTGCGATCTCAAACATATTCACAAAACAATAATTTTCAACATCTTTGAAATCAATATTTTGATCGCTGACAGCTTCTTCAGCAGATCCACCATCAAGTGACTCTAATATTTGATGCGTTCAGTTATTGCTCTGCAGTAAATCGCTGAGCCATTTCAAGTTTCGCTGATGATACTTCTTTTGTGAAACGTCACTTCATCATTGTGTATCAGACATTGCCACCTTGTGTAATAAAAGTGATTTGCACTTATTCTGTCATCAAATATTCAATTGTTGTGCAGAAAATACTTACATTGTTACACATCTTGGGTCGTAAGTGACCCTATAGGCCTACTATTTTTACAAAAATGTTATGGGAAAATAGGCAGAAATTCTTGTTATTCTTTGTTATATTGTTTCTAATTAATTTATTGAGGAATACTAAGACTAAGGAATACCAGATATATGCATTTAAGGGTTAAAAAATAAATGCAACTGTATAATTTTTGCATAGTTATCATTGTTATTCAGCTTATGTTTATGTTAGTAATTTTGCATATTGTTGGACCTGCGGTTCAATGTTTTACTGTAAGGACATTTTTTTTGGTTTATATTTTGTACAATAAGCCATTTTTGTTTGTTTTGGGTCTAATGTAAAATGTGTGTGCTGAATCAAATCCAGTAAAGAACCACAGAATGAGATTTTGATTAGTGATCTGGAAGAGTGTTAGCCTGAGGCAGTACATGAAGAACAACTATCGCATCTTGCCAAATCCAGAGCCTGCAATCTGTTATCAATCTGAGAACCGACGATAAAGCAGAGCAGTTTTATGTCTTTAAATAAAGTTTTATTTCTTTAAAAACTGTAGAATCCATAAAGGCATATCTAAATAATTAAACTACCGTCTTAATCTACTTGAAGCACGTTCCAAATCTGCATTCAAAATGTTTAACTTGGTGAGATGAAAGGAATATGATTACAATACATCTTTTAGAGTGATACTTGAAAGTCCTTTTACAGCAGCAAAACGTCTCTGGTTACTCACGTAACCGTAGTTCCCTGAGAGGAGGGAACGAGACATTACGTATGGGGAAATCCATTTTCCTCGAATTATGAAGTCTGATTGAATAACTCTTTTGCTTGCAAATTGCCAATGGCGATCCCGCCCTCACCTGATTGGCTGACACTCCTCAATATAGGTGACGGCGAGCGCCAAAAACCTCAGAATCTTAGCTGAACGAGAGTAAGGAGACTGTACGCCCTTCCCACACGGCAGGTTACATAATGTCTCGTTACGTTCCCTTATCGAGTCGGTCTCTCGACATTACGTATGGGGAACAATAAAACCCCCGCCGCGTGGGAAAGCCTGCCCAGCTCGCAACGAGCTCAAGTAGCACAAGCACTAATCCCTACCTCAAACAGCTGAGGATCAGACACCGGACCTGGTTGAAACACATATTGGCACAGAGCCAAGTCGGCATCCGCATCAACGTAGCCCCTCCCACATAGTTAAGCAACGCTGAACTGAAGTGAATGGGGAATTGCAGCAATGTGATTGGTGCTTAGGAATACACTGCCGGCTTATGAATGCGGGCATAATAAAGAACACAATATAGTGAACATGATCGCTATTGTTAATAACTGGCACTGTCTGCACGACTTGGTCGAACCGCAGCTAGAGCGCACGCCAGCCGGGGCCTACCTAGTCCAATGACAGCTCAGCTTCTCCCTGCACTGACAGAACATGTGGTGCGAACGAGGGAATATTCAAGTTATAGAATCTCGCAAACGTGTTACGAGATGACCAGCCTGATCAGATGTCCTGAATAGACATGCCTTTCGCCCATGCCAAAGATGACGCCAAACTCCTAGTGGAGTGGGCGTGCACTCCTATAGGGCAAACGACTCCCCGAGAAGCATAAGCCAGTCGCACAGCTTCCACTATCCAGTGAGATAGCCTCTGTTTCGACAGTGCGCCGCCCTTCTTGGCACCCGCGTAGCAGACGAAAAGCTGCTCTGAAGTTCGAAAAAGGCTAGTTCTGTTCACATAAGCACGCAGGGCACGCACGGGGCACAAAGCGTGCCTCTGAGACACTGAAACACTGTCCTCATCAGGGCAAAATGCTGGAATTGTGACCACCTGGGCTCTGAACGGCGTTGAGAGCACTTTAGGCGAATATCCGCGCTTGGGTAAAAGTCTGACCATGCAATCGTCCGGTCCAAACTGCATGCATGCACTGTTTACTGACAGGGCATGCAAGTCCCCCACCCGTTTTCCGCAAGCTAGCGCGAGCAGAAACGCCGTCTTGAATGAGAGTACTTTAATGTCGCTAGACTCAGCTTGTTCAAAAGGTGGGTCGGACAGCGCACTAAGTACTAACGACAGATCCCAGACCGGCATCTGACGAAGGCGGGGGGGGGAAAGCCGCCTCGCTCCCCGGAGGAAACTCGTTATCAAAGGGTGTTTCCCCACCAGAGTATGTGAGCGGAGTGGAGTGGGAGCGGAGCGAGGAGTGGAGCGGTTTGATTTTGAATGGAGCGCGGAGCGGATTTTTTAAAAGTCGGAGCGTTGTGGTTTTCACTCGCTCCGAGACCGCTCCACTACCGCTCCATCACGAGTACAATTCATGCCAACGGCTCATTATAGAACTGCATTTTTAGTAAGGATTCACACGTTAAAAACATTACTCTAGCATGATACAGATGGATCACTCAAATCAGAAAAAAATGTGAAGGTTATGATGACGCCGATGGAGTGGCTGCGGGAGGTTATAGTTCTCACTGAATATGACCGGGCAACACTCATGAAAGTGCGTATCTATAGCATTTCTTGTGTCATTTATACACCAAAAAATTGTTTTTGCGTGCAAATGAAATGCCCTAACCCCCTGGTTATTATGATTAGGTGTGTGAAGTCCGTGCACGCCATAAAGTGCGTATCATATATGCACGCGAAAACTGCTTATCATAGGCTATATGCAAGCAAAAACAAGTTTTTGGCGTAGGCTATAAATGGTACGAGAAATAAAATGTTGCTAGATACGCACTTTCATGAGATTGAGCTGGATCGGGTGAAGCACATTTTAAACAGGTAACACTTATTCACACACGCAATCGCTTTCTCATGATTGCGTCTCAATGCATTGCATTCAAACAAATGTAATCTAATGCTGCGTTCTATTATAGCCAACGAACCGACTCGGACCTCGGATATGACGTCACGTCCACACTTCAAGCGTTCTATTATGTTTTGCGCGTCCGAGTCGGAGAAAAAAATAGACGCCACCCGGAAAGCTGTTGAAATGGTAGCACTGGCCGAGTACCAGTGTAAAAAAATATTATGACTACACCTTATCAAAACGCAGCCATTTGAACTTGAAAATGTTCACATTATTTCATGTTTTTTATGTTAATCTTCTGTTAGCAACGCTAGCAACGTTAGTAATTGCACTCACAACAACCGATTCCCATACCTACAGGGGACGCAGTAATACGAATGATTATAATCGGCATTTAAAATATCAAAGCGGTTCAAAAACAATGAAAACAATTCATACTACAAGTCACACAGGGCGCAGTTGAATTCCGAAACGGAATTCTTGCTCGGTGTCCTCGCGGCTGTCCGACGTCCGAGAGGAGAAATCCGAGGAAAGGGGGCGTGTTGCTAGGCAACATCTGTCTTCCAGTTCGGATCTCCGAGACGGATAAATAATAGAACGCACCATTACAGTGCTGTCGGTTTGATTTCGAACGAGCAGAAATCTGTAAGAAATGTAGTGACCCGTAGATAAAATAACTGATGAAAACGTTATTTTCTTCTTTCCAAACAAAATATGCTCTGCAAAAAGCAGCAATGATATTTAACTTATAATGCTGATAATGTAAGCATATCATGTCATAGGAAAAGTTTGCACACTATCCAATAGGCTAAACCACATTGAATCTCCTAATGATGTTTTAAAAAAATAGATATTTAATATGCCTGTATATTATAATGAGGAGAAATGTTGTGAGATTTCAAAGCATACTTAAATACTTTATTATTCGCAATGTCCTCGGGGAGCGAAGACGGAGCGGTGTTTCTGATCAGTGAGCGAGGAATGGAGCGGGGAGCGGTAAATCGTGAACCCGGAGCGGAGCTGGAGCGGAGTGACTATTAAATGCTTGGAGCGCGGAGGGAACATTGTTGCCGCTCCACTCCGCTAACATACTCTGTTCCCCACTGAATGTCCATCCAGCACATCACGAAAAGCAGCAATAGCGGCCACGTAAACTTTCAGTGTAGATGGCGAACTGCCAACATCCAGACGTTCCTGTAGGAAGGTCAAAATAATGGAAATATCGCAATTCTTGGGGTCCTCCTTTTTGTCAACACACCAGTTAGCAAACACTTTCCACTTCAGAGCGTATAAGCGCCTCGTCGAAGGGGCTCTAGCCTCTGCTATTGTCTGCAGCACCCGTTGTGATACTCCGTGCTGATCTGCCACACATGCAGGTCCCACAGCTCCGGGTTGGGGTGCCATATGGTGCCCTTCGCCTGAGATAGGAGGTCTCTTCTCGGCGGTATCCGCCACGGGGGAAAACGCGCCATGTTCACTAGCTCCGGGAACCACGGCTGGTTGGGCCATTTAAGCGCTACCAGAACCAACGCACATTTCTCCTCCCTGATCTTTTGCAGCACCAGCGGCATTAGCTTGATCGGAGGAAAAGCATACTTCCGACCCTTCGGCCAGCGGCTCGGCAGTGCGTCTCCCTCTAGTGGGGCTGTCGTCAATGCAAAGTACAGCGGACAGTGGGCGTTCTCCTGCGAAGCAAAGAGGTCGATCTCCGCTTTGCCAAACAGATTCCAGATCATGTTTACCGTCTGCGGATGAAGCCTCCACTCCCCGTGCACAATGCCATCCCTGGACAGCATGTCTGCGCCGCAATTCAAACTGCCCGGCACATGCACTGCTCGAATCGACAGTAGTACTCTGTCTGTCCATAGTAACAGCCGCCTCGCTAGCCCCTGCAGGGATCGCGAACGTAAACCTCCCTGGCGATTTATGTACGCCACCACCACCGTGTTGTCCGTCCTGACGAGAACATGACGGTCTTTCACAAACGGGAGGAAAACCCGCAGCGCTAGATGAACCGCTTCCATCTCCAAGCAGTTTATATGCCAGCGCGTCTGGTCTCCTGTCCACGTACCGAATGGTCTGCCATCGATGGCGGTCTGCCATCGCAGAGGGCTCCCCAGCCTGACAGTGATGCATCCGTAGTGACCACTACGCGTCTGACCACTCTGCCCAAAGCAGCCCCCTGCTCGAACATGGTCGTGTCGAACCAAGGCGCTAGAGTCTCCAGACATGAACGCGTTATTATAAGGCGTTCCGTTCCCGCTCTCCACGCCCGCGACTGCACTCGTCTCTGTAACCAGTGCTGAAGCGGTCTCATGTGCAACAAGCCCAGTCTGCAGACGGAGGCTGCAGCTGCCATCAGACCGAGTAGCCTCTAAAACGTTTTTAAGGGGATGGCTCTGCCTTGAACGAATAGGGCTAATGAACTCTGAATCGACTGGATTCTCGACTCTGACAGCTTTGCGATCATAGCGCGTGAGTCCAGCACCATACCAAGGAATGTGATAGACTGGCACGGTCGAAGCGCGCTCTTCTGCATGTTCACAGACAGTCCCAAACCTGTCAGGTGGGCGAGGAGTCTGTGTTTGTGTTCCTCGAGGGCACTCTCCGACCGCGCGATGACTAACCAGTCGTCGAGATTAGGGGTGTCACGATTCTCCAAATCCTCGATTCGATTACATTTTCGATTCTAAGGTCACGGTTCGATTCGATTCTCGATTTTTACATTTATTTTTTTTTAAGCACAGTTTGCGATGCCATTTTTAGACTAGACTTTTATGTAATATAATATATGACCTTTGTTCGCAATGCACCACACTACATTGTCAAATTTAAAACATTTATTAACAAAATAATGTTACAATAACTTATATCTTCAGTCAATTAGAAACTTAAGCAAAATAACCTGCCATGTAGTTTCTCTTTTGTAACTGCAGTCTTATTCACAGAAGATGACATTCAAGTTCGCAACAAAACAAACAAGGTTTAACAGATACATATATGTTTTCCTTGCTTTACCTCGGTCTTAAAGTACAAACATGACTGTGAAAAATATTAGTATTTAATGTAGAATTTAATTAAATGCATTTATGATGAAATTACAACATTTTCGTGTCATGTTCATTTTGACCACGAACTGTGCGCTGTCGCTTTAACTCGGCGCGTGCAGCAAAAATAGACTAGGTGCGGAAATGAACGACACTTGTCTCATTCGTGGAGGTGGAGAATCAAGTTATTTGTGACATGCTAGATTTATTGTATAAAGATTTATACTGTTCTGAGTCTGCTGTTTTTGTCAATTTAAAGTTTTAATTTAAAAAGTGGAAGAATGGTACACGCACTGACGCACATACAGTAGCAGAGCTTGCAAACTGTGGCTTTTTTGAAGCGCGAACTTTTAAACGCGAATGTAAACGTTGTCAACATAACTCACTGGAAATCAGAAATACTCCCACTGTCCCACACCGGCGACTTTAGTGAAAGAGGAGGTCAGAAGTCCTGTCGATGGGTCTCCTGCATCTGCAGCCATGCTATCTTTTGACTGGCTGTAACTGAGGTAGAGGACTCGCGGCACTTCAACGCTGTTTTTTTCCGCTTTGCAAACCGACTGGACGTGACATGGGGGCGTGGCAGTATCGACGATTCCATTTTTGAATTCGATTATCGAGATTGTGACTTAATTTCGATCGATTTCGATTTAAAATCGAAATCGTGACACCCCTAGTCGAGATAGTTCAGAATGCGCATTCCACTGAGCTTCAGGGGAGCAAGCGCTGCATTCATGCACATTGTAAATACACGGGGGGCCAGGGCCAGCCCGAACGGCAACACTTTGAATTGGTACGCCACACCCTCGAATGCAAACCGAAGGAAGCGCCTGTGATGTGGGGCTATCTGAATGTGGAAGTATGCATCCTTTAGATCCACTGCAATGAAGTAATCGTCGGGCTGAATGTGCGCGAGGATCTGCTTCACTGTTATCATTTTGAACGCACGTTTTGCGAGCGCTTTGTTCAGTAATCTCAGATCCAAAATGGGGCGCATACCTCCGTCCTTCTTTGGTACTAGAAAATAACGGCTGTAGAAACCGGAATTTTTTCGCTCCTCGGGCACTGTCTCTACTGCTTGTTTGGCCAGGAGCGAGGAGATTTCTGCCCGGAGTAACGGAGCGCTCTGTTCTGACACCTCTGTCATAATCACGCCGCCGAAGCGGGGTGGTCTGCGAGCGAATTGGAGCGTATAGCCGCGTCTTATCGTGTTTAATACCCAATGTGATGCCGTCGGTAGCGTCGACCACGTGCTCAGGTGACTCGATAAGGGGGGCTTTAATGAATGCTGCGGCGGGGGCAGAGCGCCAGCCACCAGGGAGGCATTGACCGCTACATGAAGGACAGGTGACTCGTCCGCGGTCTTTTGCACGGGGACAAAAATAGCCACCTTCTCGGGTTTCCCCGAGCTTCCGCTTTGCGAAGCGTCTCCCGGGGGAGAGGTTTCGCTTATGACGCGGGTAATAGTATAGGGAGGAAGAAAGCTCTTTTGCTGAGACATGTAATGCACTTTGTTTATTGAAACAGAACACAGCGGTTTCAAAATCAACACATTCACGTCGAACTCTGGGCGGGAACACGCCCTCTTCGCAGCGGGTCCGACGAACACGTCCCGCGCTCTCTCCTCCCCGACACGCACATCAGGACCGCTGCTCTTTTTTGCCCGCCGGGCGCCCTTGGCTGCTAGAGGCCGGCTTCGCACCAAAGCGGGGCTTCCTGAACTGCTGCCTCTGACGGAAGGGAGGCTCCGGCTCGCGACGCTCTGCCGCGCTCGGTGACGTGCGTCTGGCAGGTCCCGCCGGGCGTTGCGCAGATGAAGATCTGGATCTCGCTGCAGGGGGGGCTTGAGACCGTTTCGGCAGTAGATGGGGCATCATCCTAGACTGCTTGACGGTCTCGGCGTACTTATCAGATAGCGAATCCACCGCAACGCCGAAAAGGCCCATAGGGCTTACCGGCGCATCCAGGAACTGCTTTTTATTCGTGTCGCGCATCCCCGACAGCGTCAGCCACAGATGGCGATGTAGGGCCACGAGACTGCCCATATTGCGGCCGATCCCCTGGGCGACCTTTTTTGACGCCGCCAGAGTGAGATCTGCCGCCGTGCGCAGTTTCCTGAGCAACTCAGGGTCCGGGATTCCCTCATCCAGGGACCCTAGGAGTCGCGTCTGGAAAACTTGCAGAATTGCCATCGTGTGGAGGGCAGATTCTGCATGTCCAGCTGAAGTATAAGCCTTCTCAGCGATGTGAGCAGTAGTGCGACATGGCCTAGAAGGCAGTTGGGCGGTCTTCCAGCCAGGAGAAGACGCTATATGAGCCGCAATGGCATCCTCGACGGGAGGCAATCGCGTGTACCCCAATTTCTCCGCCCCTTCCACTGTAGTCAGCAGCTGGGTACCTTGTGCATGGGCTCGGGCTGAGTAAGGGGAGCGCCATGATCTGGTGAGTTCCTCGTGGACCTCCGAGAAAAAGGGGGCGGGTCTCCGCGGGGCTTCAGCCTGACGGCTCGCGCCGAGGAAGGAGCCATCCATCCATCTCTTAGACGGCATCTCCTTGGGCGCTGTCCACTCCAGCTCCATATCCGCCACAGCCTCTGTGAGAATGGGCATAAGCTCCGCATCCAGAGAGGCGGGGGCGCCTTCAGACGGAGACTCGGACCAAGCTCCTGGGTCGGAGGCACTGGTAGACATGACGTCGTCATCGTCGTATCCGAACGAGACCATTTCCCGCGCTTCCTTAGGAGGGCGGTAACAGGCCTCAGAGTAACTCACGGGCTCTGCCACGTGAGGATGGCGTGGGCCTTGGGCCGACGTCAGCGCCTCGACAGAATCCACGGATGGAGTTCTCTGCCGTCTCCCGGTCCGCGGCTCGACGGCGGCAGACTGGGGAGAGGCAGGAGACACAAGGCCGTCGTTACGTGTAACGGCCAGCCTTGCACGAAGGATCTTGATGGGAAGCTCCTCACAGGCACGCCATCCCGATCCCTCGAGTGCCGCCTCCGCGTGGGCCCGGCCCAGGCACAGCACACAGTTTTCGTGTGCGTCCGGGAAATCGATGGGTCCACCACACATGCGGCAAAGAGACATTCTATAATCCACCGGAACGCGAGAGGGGAAAAACTCCTTGCTATATTCCGCTCTGAATGCGTACATCAACGGTGAAACAGACTCGAGTGAAGAAAAAAGATTCTGAGGTTTTTGGCGCTCGCCGTCACCTATATTGAGGAGTGTCAGCCAATCAGGTGAGGGCGGGATCGCCATTGGCTATTTGCAAGCAAAAGAGTTATTCAATCAGACTTCATAATTCGAAGAAAATGGATTTCCCCATACGTAATGTCGAGAGACCGACTCGATAAGGGAACAAACTGCAACTGCAACACTAATAACTGTTTTCAAACAGGTTTCCCGAAGACTTCCCTGTCAGTCAAACATTGTCCCGCCCCACACTCACGCATATAATTGGAATAGGTATTTAACATGTTCATAATTCCACTAAAATATTCTAACACACACAAACACATACGCAGACGTTGGCTGACCCCTATGATCTTATGCCGTGCACAGGGTCTGGGTCACTGTTGATGTTATTTCACGGCCCCTCAGGCTTGACTGTAGAGCAGTCTCTTCACATCCTGAGCATTCGGCTACTTTTGTCCGCCATCCAACCTGCACAGCTAGGGACTTCCAGTCAGGGTCCAGATTTATGAGGTCCTTCTCTACTGGGGACTCACCCGAACAGCAGCAACAGGCTTGCTCTTTAAACAATAACATCCAACTGGGCGGTAAAGTCAGTGCACTTTCCTTTTTCACTCTTACTTTCTTCACTATTTAGCACATTTTTATGGCAAGTGGGATGATCTTTGCCATTCAATTTTAAATAAATGTAAAAAAAAAAAAATCTTTATCCTTTATCTCTTGTATGTTAGATAATTGTGAACTTTACCACAAATAATGTTTCTTAAGTTTTTTCTCTCTTTTGACTGACTACAGTGCTTAAATTAAGCTAATGAGTACCTGCCCACTTTTTCAGCAGCATTGGATCCAGAAGTATTTTTCCCATGGGGATGCGAAAAACGGAGTGTCTATTTAATCTAAGTACAAATAGCCCACCTTGTCCCAATGAGGCGGCATCCATTTAATAATTTTAATAAATATAATCATTAACACTCTTTGTTATTTTTGCATACCATTTACAACACTGAGGTGCAAATAGTATGCCACTATTTATAAGTATAAAGCATAACTAGAAATAGAATCTAATGCTATTTTCACTTATAGTGTTACACTATTAATTGTAGAAAAGTGTAAAAACTTTTTAATGAAAGTAAAATTACTGAATGCACCTTTAAGACAGGCAATTCATTTGCATGTGAAAAAAGACAGAAATTAGCTTAAATATCCATTGCACATCTATTATACAATTTTTCATATAGTATAGAGAATGATGTGACTTTGGTGAGATAAAACTTGTTATTTTTCAATAAATGTTGGGGAAGCTACTTTAAACCTGCAGCTTGCCAAAACTTCCCATATTTCAAACCATTTAAACTGCAATCACTCCGTGACCCTACAGAGGAAAATGCATGAATTAAACGGATGACTATGTAATCAAGCTACTCATTTGAAATGTTGCTAGCTAAGTAGCTATACACAACAAATGAATAACAACAAATGTATAAATAATACAATGAGGAGCAGGGAGTATTAAAATTGAAACAACATATATTTACCTTTACAGATATTTTCTCCAAATACAATAAAAAATAACTACTGACTACTTTATTGAATGGATTGCTGTGGCTATACTGTACACACACACACATTTATTATACTGTACAATATTTATTCAAATGTTTAATTGACTTTATATATTTTTTGCATGCCATTTTATTTTTTTATATTTACATTTATCTCTATTTATTTTATTTTTCAGTAAATTTACTAAAGATTTGCAACTTTTTCATTTCAGACAACATCTCTAATTTTCATTTGCATTTTTTTAAGTTTAATCATTATTTTATTTTATTATTTTATTTAATGAAAACGTTTTTTTTTTATTTTAGTTTTAATTAACAATAACAACATTGCCACAGTAATTTAATATCTTTAAATTATCTTCATTTGTAGGCTTTTCTTAAATATTATCAAATTTTCATATGATTAATTAATTAATTAATTAATAGCCATATTATGTCATACATTTGATTATTATTTTAAGAAAACGTATTTAATTAAGAAGGTCTAAAGTGCAGTATATAGCATTTTTATTGATTTAGCTAATGTTAGCAGCCTCTCTACCTTCAGTTACTTCCCAACACTGTTTCCAATCAATTTCGAGTTATGGATGATGCAAGTAAAGCTGGTTTCCTTATTTCTCACTCAGAACCTCTTCCCACCTCCCACTCTTCCTGGCCCGTTGTTAGTCTCCTTCTCCCACTTTCTTTCTCATACGTTACGGACAGTTTAACGCATGCCAGACCTCGGCAGAACGTGTGGGGGAAGCGAGGGTGATGAAAGACCAGTCAAAATGCGTGTGAGGAACTGCCATTAGCACATGTGGCTTTCACATGAATCTAATAACGCCAGTGGACGCCTTTGCGGGCAATAAAGGTGGATGAGCTGTATTCATTGGTGTGATAATTTACAATGAAAAGGATCAACACCGAAGGAGGCCCAGGTGTGAGGACCCACGCTGAGATGCTATGGAGGGTTTTTCGGATGACGGTTTGATTTGTTTCCACAAACTTTAGGTCGTGGGGTTAAGGGTCACTTGTCCTTTCACACAGGAAGACGTGTTACAGGATTATTACAAGAGTGAATAAGAGCACTGTATGAGACACTGCCTGACCTTACACTCATGGGGCCGAAACTCCCTTGTGCTTGCTTAATCGCCACTTTTGCAAGGACAAAGTGTCAAGTGTTCTCAGCGGACAGGAAAAGTGAGACACCTTTGTGAACTCTGGAGGGCAGAGGCTAGCATGGGTTTGCTTGTTTTCTACAGGTCATTTGTGTCTCAGCACAGTTTAATCCACTGAACAAAATGCATTAAACTGATGTATAGTCAACGTGCTTGTTTTTTATTTAAACACACTGGACTGGAGGACTGGATTGTCTTCACCTTAAGGGCTCTTCTCACAATGGATGACAAATGTGGAGGTCCAACAGCCGCTCTTTCTCTCTGGTGGGCCATTAGGAGATGCAGGTGAAACAGCATGATTAAAGAGGTGGTCACTTATTTTATATCTCCCGTGGACTTTTTTTTACATCTTCACTTCACTGAAGTATATACACTCTCAGAAAAAAAAAGGTACAAAAGCTGCTACTGGGGCAGAAACCTTTCAAATAGCACCTTTGTACTAGCCTAGAAATCTAGACGCACCCTAGCGCCCTAGACGCACCCTAGACGCACCCTAGCTAGCCTAGAAATCTAGACGCACACCTAGCGGTGTGGTCTAGCAACTCTCCATAGACTTTTGAGCTGGAAAAAACAAAAACTGGTCAGGCCAATCACATCGTGTATAGAGTCGGCGGGCGGCTTAACACAATGACGGCACAGTTCATGACGTTCCGCGTGATTTCCATAGGTGATTTCCCTGCTACTTGAAAACAATGAAAATGCAGTGGTCTTTCGAATCGGCTTTGGCCGCGACTCTGGAGGACTTGGAGTTAAGAGAACGTCACTTAAGTCATTCTTAAAGGGGGGGTGAAATGCTGTTTCATGCATAGTGAGTTTTTTACACTGTTAAAGAGTTGGATTACCATGGTAAACATGGACAAAGTTTCAAAAATGAAGTTGTAAGTTTGATGGAGTATTTCTGTTCCAAAAATACTCCTTCCGGTTTGTCACAAGTTTCGGAAAGTTTTTTTCGAATACGTAACTACGTGACGTCAGAGTGTGCGGAATTTCCTTATACGGGTCTTAAGGCACTTCTCCCGGAAGTGCGCGGCGCAGCTGTAGCCTAGAGCGTACGAGAGCGTCCATCAGACCGCTGTGCTCTGCTGCGTTGCAATCAAAACAATGGCACCAAAAAGTGTGTTTTTGGTTGCCAGGGCAAGACAACACTGCACAAATGTCCAAAGAACCCAGAGTTAAGGGACCTGTGGATGGATTTTGTTTTTCCAGAGCAGCAACGGAGTTGCGCAATTGTGTTCTTGTTTGTTCCCTTCATTTCGGCGGTAGCTGCTAATAGTTTTATAAACAACGCACAGTTCGACGATTTGCAGATCGCCTAATACTTAAAGATGGAGCAGTCCCAACGATAAAGGTTCACGGAACAGCAGGCGGTGAGTAAAACTGCTTCAAATGTCTGTGTGTTGTTAACTATCGGCCTGTAAGCTAAGCACAGCAAGTAAACAACATGATCACGTACAGTTAATGTATCGATGGAGCATGCGATGTATGGTGTGTGTTTGTGTGTTTAAATACAGTTGTTTAGCTGGCCACTGTAGGTGTCAGTTTGTTTATTGTAAAATATATCATGTCCTCATAAACCACGAGTCTGTCTGTTTACAACACACGCAAAAGCTTCGCGTGCTCCCGCCCACATGGCACGCCTCCACCCGCTCGGGTTTTTTCCGGAAAGACTCGGTACAGCCTATTTTTCTTTTATAAATATAATAAAACTAAAGACTTTTTGGAGATATGAAGGATGCAATACTACTCTATAGGTACTCAAGATTAACATGAGATTGAGTGAAACTGAGTATTTCACCCCCCCCTTTAAAAAAGGAAGATGTGTTCGGAGTTTTGCCGACCTGATACGGCAAAAGTTTAATATATCAATTAGCTCCACTGGTGGAAAAACGCATGGGACTCACTCGGCCACAGCCGTTCGTTGCTCTGGTTGGTTGTAGCGTTATCCTATTGCGTGCAGAGGGATTTTGAAAGGTAACCGTTTATCCCGCCCCTCGGATTGAGGCATGTCAATGGAGAGTTCCCAGACCTAACATCTTGATGTAGGTCTGGCATACCAGGCTACCTTTGTACCTTATTTACCCCTAAAGGGTGCATATTCATAGATGCCACCTACGTCACACCAAATAGAACGCCGCCATATTTACGACTGATCTCGCTCCGTTATGGGCGCCCAAACTGCCCGTTTGAATGAGAGAGAGACAGATAACTGGAGAAAATTTTCATTTTAGGCTCCGATCCTTATTTGTTACCCCCAGTTTTCTTTTGTTCATTATTATCTGCCTCATACTTGCCCCAATTTGTTTGTTTATATTATGCATAACCCTCCCCATACAGTGGGGATCGCTTGAAGGCTTTCAAGAGTAACGTTACCGATGCATATCAATATGCTGTGGCTAAAAGTACGGCACCTGGCCACCACGGATTTAAATTTCATGTGAAATGTAGGTATTATTTTTTTAAAAATTCAAATGTATGATTTTGGTGGTAGTTTGCTCTGACTAGGTAACGAGATGTTAGCTAGTGACTTACCATCTGGTAGCTTATAGCCACGGCTCACGGCTGTCATTAATCTGGATTAGGCCTGTCGCGATAGTCATAATCAATTAATCGCACGATTAAAAAAAAATGAGCTCGATATTTTTTCCGGTCGCGATCATTTCCATTTGCATGCTTGTTTGTTTTCCTCGTCTCTCTCCTCTCTCTCTCCTCTTCTCTCCTCCTCTCTCCTCTCTCCTCTCTCTCTCCTCTCTCTCTCTCTCTCTCCTCTCTCTCTCTCTCTCTCTCTCTCTCTACCAAAGAGACTGGATGACAACTCTGTGTATAACATAACCGACATATTTTAAGTGAATACTCTCCAAAACGGACATTTAAACATAATGTTGTGCATATTTGTCCATTCAGCATGAAACAGAGCTCAGTTCATAACTTGCGCGCTGTATAGGGGTCTATGGCCGCACGCTTCAGGTCAGGTGTGTGCGCACAGAAATATGAGACATTATACACAATATGAGACATGATGCAGCGCATGCCAACTCGTGTCCCGTTAGGTAGATCAGCACGTTACAGTACACATGTAAAAATACCAGTTGGGGGTTCCTCTTTCCGCTGTTGTTGCAGCCAACTGCACAACATATTGCAGGTATTACTGAGACCGTCGGTCGTAAAGATGGCGGCGCAAAGCTACAGTGACGTCATGTGAACTGAACGAATATTAGTACCTTTTGAAAGGGTACCACCAAGCCAGTGACAGCTTTTGTGCCTTTTTTCCTGAGAGTGTAGTTTTATTGGGTCACAAACAGGAGTTAAACTAGTTTGCGTGACATTCCCTCATCCTCAAAATCCATCAACAAAACTACACACGTAAAAGAAAATATGCCTCAGACTGCATTTAGTATGGGTTCATTTGCACTGAGGTTAAACATGGTTTGTGCTGACCACATTGTGTTTTGAAGCAAGAATTATTGGCTGCTGAGAGCATGAAACCATTGAAATTAAATTTTGTACAGTAAACAATTTTGGTACTGTATTGGGTCGCCACTTAAGCCAATGTAAAATCTGGATCCAGAACCACTGCTCTAATCCTCTGTTTGTTGTATTTGTGCATTTGCGACCACACCTGCGGTCAGCCTTGAAAAATGTTCCTCTCTCAGCTTTCTAGTCCTCTCCCATCAGTACACTTCAGTTTAAATCACTGTTTCCAGGTTGTTGAGTTTTGGTCAATTCCTCAGCTGGACCTCCTGAAAAGTCGCATTACCGTTACTGGTAAGATAACTATTTCTTGAAGTAGTAGTATGCTTAGTAGTGTTTTCAGTCTGTTGAGGAAATTATGTAAGTGAAGGATTGTGGCGAATCACCTAATTTCCACAATTTCTAAATAAAGACTATTATTAAAAGGAAACCAGAACGAGGAGCACCCATTACCTTTTCCTATTTGCTGGTAGAAAAAGGCCCTTGTGACCTTTACTGACGTACAGTCAGAGTCTAAAGCTTGGAAAAAGCCAGATGGCCAAGGACACAATATCAGTCAGCATGAAGGAAATGAACAGGGCATAATGTACAGTATTGATGACTGAAAAAACTGAGCTGGAAAGAGAAACAAAGACTGCCAAAGAGGGAGAAATAACCTGGATGATCCATGAATTTGATTTAGATGTGTTTTCATGACATTATGTCAGAATTTGGTGCAAATCCTTTTTGGCTCAAAGCCCTTCTATCAAAAAAATTAAAGACATTTCACATTAAACACAAAGAAGTATATTTATGATCTAACATAGTTTCTAAAGGCTTTCAAAGAGAAAATCTGAGACTTGTGAAGATTTGTGAAGATGATAAACAAAAGGTGTAAGAATCATAAACTTGGTCACAGCAATATTTTTTGCAGTATCCATAGGCCAATGGATGAATCCTATTGAGTTTTTGCGGATGGAAAACCATAATGCCAACTTCCGGGTTGGCCTACAAACAACAACAACAAAAATCACTGGAGAACTCTATACAGGTAAGGTTACAAAATATATTAAAAAAATGCAGAGCAACGTTACTGTCCTTCGTTTTGTACCTTCGCCTGCCTTCGTCTTGATTCTCCCGTGGACCGTGACAGAATAACCAGCCCAAAAAGGAGTGACAGAAGAACCGACCACAACGAAGCATGGAAGTTGCCCGCTTCCTTTCAACCCCAGCCGATCGCCTGACACACTATTTTCAGGATGGTCACCCGATCGAAAACTATGTCGCCGGCTTCCTGGAGATCTCAAATGGGGTAAGCTGGAAAGATGACGTCTTGAAGACCGTCTTCTGGTGCGGTCTGGACGAACGTCTATACCAGCAGGCACCAGCGGCGACAATCCCAGGGTCTTTTGCTCAATACCTGGATCATGTGCTCTGGTTGAGTGGCTCAGCCTTCACCGTTGGTGAGGCTGATGACATCGCCACTCAACCACCATCTCCAGCCATCACCACCAGGCCTACCATCAATCCAGCCGTCGGTCTGGTCTATGGTCGTTCAGGTCTGGTTTCCTGTGTAGCCGAGCCCCCGCTGATCTCAGCACGTGTTGCCAGGAAGGCCATGGTCCCGTCCAGCCCAGTCGAGCCTTCACCGCTGGTCCCGTCCACCCAGTCAAGCCTTCACCGCTGGTCCCGTCCAGCCCATCAGTCAGCCCAGCCTCACTCACCGCTGGTCCCGTCCAGCCCAGTCAAGCCTTCACCGCTGGTCCCGTCCAGCCCAGTCAAGCCTTCACCGCTGGTCCCGTCCAGCCCAGTCAAGCCTTCACCGCTGGTCCCGTCCAGCCCAGTCAAGCCTTCACCGCTGGTCCCGTCCACCAGTCAAGCCTTCACCCTGTCCGTCCAGCCAGTCAAGCCTTCACCGCTGGTCCCGTCCAGCCCAGTCAAGCCTTCACCGCTGGTCCCGTCCAGCCCAGTCAAGCCTTCACCGCTGGTCCCGTCCAGCCCAGTCAAGCCTTCGCCGCTGGTCCCATCCAGCCCAGTCAAGCCTTCGCCGCTGGTCCCGTCCAGCCCAGTCAAGCGTTCGCCGCTGGTCCCCTCCAGCCCAGTCAAGCCTTCGCCGCTGGTCCCGTCCAGCCCAGTCAAGCCTTCACCGCTGGTCCCGGTCAACCACGACCAGCAGAGACCGCCGTCCAGCCAGAGACCGCCGTCCAGCCAGAGACCGCCGTCCAGCCAGAGACCGCCGTCCAGCCAGAGACCGCCGTCCAGCCAGAGACCGCCGTCCAGCCAAGACCGCTCACGTCAGCCACGCCCAGCCAGAGCCCGTCTCTGTCCCTGACACTCTCCCCATTAATTTTTTGGGGGAGGACCCACGGCCACCCGAAGGGGCCTCACCGCCATGGCCACCCGAAGGGGCCTCCCCAACCTCACCCCGTGGCCACCCGAAGGGGCCTCACCACCGTGGCCACCCGAAGGGGTTTCACCCGGCACCCTAGCTGCTGCACCGCAGGGCTATCCACTCGCCGTGGCCACGCCCTCAGCCTGCTCCGCCCTGGCCACGCCCTCATCCTACTCCGCCCTGGCCGCGCCCTCATCCTGCTCCGCCCTGGCCGCGCCCTCATCCTGCTCCGCCCTGGCCACGCCCTCAGCCTGCTCCGCCCTGGCCACGCCCTCACCTGCTCCGCCCTGGCCACGCCCTCACCTACTCCGCCCTGGCCCGCCCTCACCTGCTCCGCCCTGGCCCGCCCTCAGCCTGCTCCGCCCTGGCCACGCCCTCAGCCTGCTCCGCCCTGGCCACGCCCTCAGCCTGCTCCGACCCTGGCCACGCCCTCAGCCTGCTCCGCCCTGGCCACGCCCTCAGCCTGCTCCGCCCTGGCCACGCCCTCAGCCTGCTCCGCCCTGGAAACACCCTCAGCCTGTTCCGCCTGGACCATCCTGGAGTCCGTCCAACTGCACCCGGTCCACCTTCCCGTCACGGACTCCAGGATGCCCACCCTCCCTCCCGTGTTCTGCCTTGTACGGCGCGGGTCGCGCCTAGCGGGAGGGGGGAGTTATGTCACACTCACCACCTTCTTCATCGTCTGTGTCTTCACTACACTTCCCAGAATCCTCTGTCATCACCTGCACCTGCTCCTCATCACCCTCATCATCATCATCACTGTCACCTGTTGTCTTTGTCATTATCTGTGTATTTAAGTTCCCCTCTCACTCTTGTCTTGGCTAGTTATTGTTTGAGCACACGCTCACAGTTTTCATGTTCCACGTTGAGATTAATAAACCTTTGCTTTTTGTACCTTCGCCTGCCTTCGTCTTGATTCTCCCGTGGACCGTGACAGTTACGGAAATTAACCACGTTTTACAAAAAAAAAAAAAAACATGGTTAGTTAAAACATGATAACAAATTAAGCACGGTTTTGCTACACTAATCAAAGTTTAAACATGGTATTTGTAGTAAAACTGTGGTTATACAAATGGTAATCAATCCGCCAAAAACATGCTTACAACACTTTTACTACAAGTTGGTCATTATTGTAAAAATAATTATTAGTTTATTTTGTGATAATGATCGCCTGATTCTACACTGAACATGCATTATTATATTTAGACTGCTGTAAAGCATTTGTTCACTTTCAAAGCAAAAGCAGTTACATTTGTCACCAGCCTTCTCCCTAAGCGTGATGCACAACCCTGATGGTGTTCAAATTATATCACTCTACAGAACGAATTGACCTGTAATTGAGTCTAAAAATGAGTAATGGTCCTCTTATCAAATTGACAATAATACCTGTCTAAGGTAGACTGTATAAACATGAAGAAACATAACTTGGAGTTCAATTCAGTTCTTTGAGTGTTATTGTAACTTATCTTCATCCATGCTGTAAGAAGTATGCCTTCAGTTTTCTTTCTTTGGGAGAGAAGAAATGGGGGTTTGCAGCCAAATTGGCCCAAAACTGTAGCCCCCAAGAACTAATAGAAGTCAACATTTCTTTTGGCATAGAGTTTTACTGTATAAAATACTGAGGCCATAGTAAGAAACTTTCAAAACTGGTAGCTTACTGTGCAGACGCTTTCTCAGGCATTTCTGATCAACAATTAAAGGTATAGTTTATCCAAAATAATAGGTTTATTTTATTATATTTAATCAATTATATCAATTAAACATGTTCAATATATCACTTTACCCCAGCCTATCATTTTTGAAAAAAAAGAAGAAAAAAAGATTCAGTGGCGTTCTGTATAGAAGCCTAGGGTTCTTGTTTAAATTTTAAACATTTTTATGACAAAAAGATTCAATATAAGGAGAAATGTCTTAAATGATTGAATAATACTTCCATGTTTCGTGATAAAATGTGTTTATGAGCTGTTTAATTCATAACATTTAATAAAAAATACTTAAAAGTATTTAAACTTAATCCATACAATTATGTAATGATGGGAAGCCCCAAAAGTTTATATGAAGCTCCTGAAAGAAGCCTTTAAGGTTCTACATAAACCTTTTCTTTACTACTTTAAAACTTTACAGAATTAAAACGAATGACAATTCTGATTGTAATCATTTTAAACATTTACTTTATATTTTTCTTCCAGTGAAACTTTTGTGTTGCTTTTGTGTTCATTTTTAGTCACTATTCATTGTAGTTGCATGTAAAAGATCATCCAGTACATTGTTCTCCCAGATACTGCTGCAATATCGTGAACTTCATTAGAGGACACTAGTTGTCTGCAAGGTCCAAAAAAGGATACCCATAGCTGTCATATTAATTTATAGATTGCATTCCAATGTAACACAGCAGGGAAGATGCATCACACACAAAAACTATGGTCTGGTACATGTGCTTTATTCTCAAAGTGGAGAAAATCTGACCCGAACTCTACAATAGATCAAAGAGGATATATATCTCGCTCTTACTGTTGGAGCCAGATGCTTGTAAGGATGAAGGGAAATGGATCTTACACGAAAGCCTTATTAAGCAGCACATCACAACTCTCTCCCAGAGTCTCCAGATTTCTCCCAATTCTCCACTGCAGGTGTTCCTCCCGGCACAACGCCCAGAACCTAAGCGTTTACCCACGGATCCTTCCGGACAAAGACCTAGATGGGAGAAGCTGTGATGTTCCTTGATTCATGTCCATAGAAATATCTGGGCACTCCTTTAACTCTTGGACCAAGAAGGAGTGTCATTGCCCAGTTGATCTCCAATTTGGAAAATGTGCAGCCATGGGTCTTA
The DNA here is from genome assembly GCA_036326025.1 of Chrosomus eos. Taxonomy (NCBI): domain Eukaryota; kingdom Metazoa; phylum Chordata; class Actinopteri; order Cypriniformes; family Leuciscidae; genus Chrosomus; species Chrosomus eos. The sequence goes on from CM070827.1 coordinate 11,766,223, forward strand.
TTACTGCATCGGTGCATTCAGTATGTGGATGTTTTTGTCTTTTGGGAGAGGGGGGAGTTTTTTGGATTGATGACTGTCCACGCACAACTTAAACCAGATCTTCCCTATCCACACAAATTTCCTCGCCTGCGGAGCGATGGGAGTTGGGCCTGTTGTTTTTTCTCATTGCGTGGTAACTTATCTTTGCTGTAGTGTTCACAGTAGCCACAGCTGTTTGACTTGGACCTGGACGGCAGGTTAGATGAACAGAGTTCAGATTAAGTGAAGATGTATCAGATTCCCCAGTGCCGGTCTGATGCGAGGAAACGCAGGGTGGACCGACCTATCATCACTGTACGTGGGATCTCTGCCACACGATGACGGATTCAACGCTCTGATCCAAACTCTGAATATTAACCTTATATAACCTTCTGCTCCATCGTAAATCAAAGCAATTAACTGAGAACTGCCAACAGTTTGATGCTTATGGCATATCAATGGTGAAACATAGTGTAGAACATAAAATGTTATTTTTTTAATTTTAAAATGATAGTGATAAAAAAAGGCTGATTTAATTTTTCCACGCCTATGATGATAGTCTACAACAAAAAATGCTTAAGGAATTAGATATTTCAAGGATAATTGTGTAACTTCTGCATCATACAAAATAGTAAAATAATCAGCATGACTGGTTTCAAACAGGTTGTCTTATTTTGACCTTGTCTTTTCCAGGGGATTAATTCATGAATGTCAACTTACTATTTATAGATAAATAAAAAGTTGAATTTAATCATTTCTATTATGTGTAATATTTTATAATATTTATGTATATATGTGATTAGGATATCTATATAGAAATAAGTTGTGAGTTATGTGCGAACATGTACATTTAGTTGGTGTTCACTGTGTACACACTAAAAATGAATGTAAAATGCTTTTAGCTAAAATTATATTACCTCACAGGACATTTCATGCGTTTTTAATTTGCTATACTAATTTGTTAAAGGGGGGGGGAGGGGTGAAACACTCAGTTTCACTCAATCTCATGTTAATCTTGAGTATACCTATAGAGTAGTATTGCATCCTTCATATCTCCAAAAAGTCTTTAGTTTTATTATATTTATAAAAGAAAGATAGGGGGCCCTATTTTAACGATCTGAAACACAAGTGTCAAAGCGCAAAGCGCAAGTAACTTTGTGGGCGGATCCCGGCGCTGTTATTATTTTCCCGGCAGGATAAATGACTCTTGCGCCCGACGCAAGTTTAAAAGGGGTTGGTCTGAAGTGGCTTCATTATTCATAGGTGTGGTTTGGGCGTAACGTGAAATAAACCAATCAGAGCGTCATCTAACATACCCTTTAAGAGCAGGTGCGCATGTTGCATGGCGGATTGTTATTTTTATGGCGCATTTACCAGGCGCGCTTCAGAATCGGTTCACAGCCGAGGAGATCGATGTTCTCGTCAGAGCCGTAAAAGAAACAGAGAATTGACATTGGGGATGGGACAAACCCACCCAAATCAATCAAAAAAAAATATGAGAAAGTGTCACAAGGTGACGAACCAGCAGCGGAACTATATATTCCACGGAGGAATGTTTCCGCCCGGAGCGCTTTCGACGCAACACCCAGTCAGCCTGATATGCGTCGCTACCATGGCAACAGCAGCCGCTGATGACAGAGTGACAGCAGGTGCGGCGCATCAAGGGGCTGTTTGGTGATTGGGACACACAGCGGCTTGAAACAGATAAAGACCAAGCTTTGGGAGACCAAGAGGGTAGTTCAGTGCAGTGTTCTGTGTTCGGTTTCGGGTGCTGTGTCCTGACCTTGTTCCGTCGAGGAAGGCTGAGAGTTTCTGTGGGACAAAATTGACTGGTGAGATCGATCCGCGGAAGGAAATCCGCTACGAAAGATTGGGTGGAGTGGAACAGAGAAGCAGAGGAGAAGTTGCCTTGGAAACATCAAGTCCCCTTCCTGGGTAGAGATAAGTGCAAACCTTTTACTGGCCGTATGATACGTGATTTATACACCAAGACACTGTATATGAAGAGAAGCGATTTAGGAACCGGAGTCTAGACACCGTAATGAGAAGACAGCTGTTATGATGCACGAGTGAGATCGCTATATATTCTTCCGTCTTACTGTCCCTGCTGTTCAGAACAAGGAGGTGGGCTGTGGCCTTATATTTCACAGAGTGGTTGAGAGTGACGTGAGTTGATGCTGTGCCCACCGTGTGTGTTTGAAGTGAAGCTACTGCATGCTTACTATACCGAATTCTGTCACGTGCCCATCGGCCTTGCCCTGTGTTGCAGTTTTGGAGCCGCTGAAGAAGAGATTAAGCGACGGTGAAATTTAAAGCTTGCGATGTTCTGATTCATCATTGATGTTGTCTGGAGAACGGAGGAAGTCCAGTGATCTGCTGTATTCTGAGTGTCCTCCATCGAACGCCATGTGCATTCTGTGTTATCAACACTGTCGTAAGCTTTCTGCATCCCCTGTATAGGGAAGAACCAACGGGACTCGAAGTACCTACCTGCTGTCTAGTCGACGCCCCTTTCACAGCCCTAAGTTTCCTGCATCCCCTGTATAGGAAAGAACCAACCGGACTCGAAGTACCTACCTGCTGTCTAGTCGACGCCCCTTTCACAGCCGTGAGCTTTCTGCATCCCCTGTATAGGAAAGAACCAACCGGACTCGAAGTACCTACCTGCTGTCTAGTCGACGCCCCTTTCACAGCCCTGAGCTTTCTGCATCCCCTGTATAGGAAAGGACCAACCGTACTCGAAGTACCCACCTGCTGTCTAGTCGACGCTCCTTCCACAGCCCTAAGTTCCTGCATCCCCTGTATAGGAAAGGACCAACCGTACTCGGAGTACCCACCTGCTGTCTAGTCGACGCCCCTTTCACAGCCGTGAGCTTTCTGCATCCCCTGTATAGGAAAGAACCAACTGGACTCGAAGTACCTACCTGCTGTCTAGTCGACGCCCCTTTCACAGCCCTGAGCTTTCTGCATCCCCTGTATAGGAAAGGACCAACCGTACTCGAAGTACCCACCTGCTGTCTAGTCGACGCTCCTTCCACAGCCCTAAGTTCCTGCATCCCTGTATAGGAAAGGACCAACCGTACTCGAAGTACCCACCTGCTGTCTAGTCGACGCCCCTTTCACAGCCGTGAGCTTTCTGCATCCCCTGTATAGGAAAGGACCAACCGTACTCGAAGTCCCCACCTGCTGTCTAGTCGACGCCCCTTTCACAGCCGTGAGCTTCCTGCATCCCCTGTATAGGAAAGAACCAACCGGACTCGAAGTACCTACCTGCTGTCTAGTCGACGCCCCTTTCACAGCCGTGAGCTTTCTGCATCCCCTGTATAGGAAAGAACCAACCGGACTCGAAGTACCTACCTGCTGTCTAGTCGACGCCCCTTTCACAGCCCTAAGTTTCCTGCATCCCCTGTATAGGAAAGGACCAACCGTACTCGAAGTACCTACCTGCTGTCTAGTCGACGCCCCTTTCACAGCCGTGAGCTTTCTGCATCCCCTGTATAGGAAAGGACCAACCGTACTCGAAGTACCCACCTGCTGTCTAGTCGACGCTCCTTTCACAGCCGTGAGCTTTCTGCATCCCCTGTATAGGAAAGAACCAACCGTGCTCGAAGTACCCACCTGCTGTCTAGTCGACGCCCCTTTCACAGCCGTAAGCTTTCTGCATCCCCTGCATAGGAAAGAACCTACCGTACCAGGAGTACCTACCGGCTGTCCAGTCGACGCTCCTCTTCACCGCTGTAAACTTCTGTACTTGGGAGGTCGAGAAGAGTACAGTCCGCTCAGAGTCCGAGAAGGATAAGCCGTGCTTAGAGCACTTACCTGCTGGTCAGGTCCGCGTTCCCTCCATTGCCGAGAACCTCGGCACCCGAAGAGTCCGAGGGGGTTGAGTGGACCCAGTCCCCGCCTGTCGTCCAGCCGACGTCCCGGCGGCCACTGGATGCTGGGGAGGAAGGAGGAATTTTAATTAGGATATACAAATTCTTTTAATCAATAAAGCCTGTTACATTTTACTTTCCTTGTCCGCCTGGTTTCTGGTCTGCTCCTCAGTGGTACATTCTAAAGGGAGGGGGTAGACCCAGTCGACCCTCCCGACCTGTGACAAAAGCTCAACTTAACTGGTAAGTTAAAGAGTAAGGTTTTTAATGTACTAGCCTACATTATGGTAAAGGTGATTTTGCAGTCTTCAGATTTTTTTTTCACTGGTTCTTGATGGACAAACTAATTTGTCAGATGTCCGTATTTACATATGTATCTTGACACTATTGGGCAAACAGATCTGATCCGTCATTACTACAATTTGCCTGAAAATTTTGGGTAAATGTGTGAGCTAGATTTATGCCTATTTTTTCACATCTTCATGGACACCACAATGATTTCCCTCATGTGGTAATATATTTCCCTGTTATAATGTATGATTTGCAAAAATAAAAACTGCTGCATCTGTGTTGATGAGAGAATCAAAGTGTATGCGTGTTGTGCACCCGCTACATTATGGCCAAGCATGCGCGCTTAAGGCCTCATTATGCTTCTGCGTCAACTCCACGGCGTAGCTTCGTCGTCACTCCTACGGCGTCGTTGCCGTTTTATGGTTCTGCGTCAGGTTGCGTTGCATCGCGGTGCATCTGACCAATCACAGCCCTTGCGGTCTGCGTCGCCTCGACGCATAGTTACAATTTTTGGAGGTGCACGTCAAGCTACGGCGTAGGGGTTGGAGAAGGGTTCGCGGTGACGCAGACGGGTCTGCGAGGGTACGCCGTCGTTTCGACGCAGAAGCATAAAACAGGCTTTAAAATAGCATTATGAACAACGCAACCAACGCGCCAGTGACTTTAGACCAGGTTTTTTTTGGTCAGTGGCGGAATTGTTTTCTGGAAGTGCAAAATAGCACTAGGGAATGTTTGCGCCAAAACACGCCTCATTTTTGCGCCGAACCGCCCAGCGAGCGCAAGTTCATTTCCTAGTTTACCGACGTGCGTCAGTGGAGGGAAAAGCCCGCTTTGCGCGGGTGCAAAATAGGAATGATACTTGCGTCAGTGAACAAAGTCATTTGCGCCGGGTGCAAGATAGGGCCCAGGCTGTACCGAGTCTTTCCGGAAAAACCCGAGCGGGTGGAGGCGTGATCATGTTGTTTACTTGCTGCGCTTACACGCGATAGTTAACAACACACAGACATTTGAAGCAGTTTTACTCACCGCCTGCGGTTCCAACGCATGACCGTGAACCTTTATCGTTGGGACTGCTCCATCTTTAAGTATTAGGCGATCTGCAAATCCAGGCTTTGAACTGGGCCTTGTATATAAAACTATATTACCGTCGAAATGAAGGGAACAAACAAGAACACTTGCACAACTCCGTTGCTGCTCTGGAAAAACAAAATCCATCCACAGGTCCCTTAACGCTGGGTTCTTTGGAAATTTGTGCAGTGTTGTCTTGCCCTGGCAACCAAAAACACACTTTTTGGTGCCTTTTTTTATTGCAGCGCAGCCGAGCCCAGCGCTCTGATGGGCATAGGACTTCTGTCGCACGCACTATAGGCTACAGATGCGCGCGCCCTTCCGGGAGAAGTGCCCTTAAGACCCGTATAAGGAAATTTCGGCGCCTCTTACGTCACACACGCCCGTATTCGGAAAAAACTTTCCGAAACTTGTGACAAACCGGAAGGAGAATATTTGGAACAGAAATCCTCCATCAAACTTACAACTTCATTTTTGAAACTTTGTCCATGTTTAGCATGGGAATCCAACTCTTTAACAGTGTAAAAAACTCACTATGCATGAAACAGCATTTCACCCCCCCTTTAAGTAAAAATTAAAACATTCCATAATTTACATGCTATATTAATGCAGAAAGCAAGCTGAATATCTAGATAGCGCAGTGAAATACCTTAACCATGTTCAGTGTTTTGTTCTTCCATCATACAATGGCATGTATAAGAGCTAGTAGGCTAGTTGCTATTTAATCCATAACACGTTTAGATGCAAACTCTTCATTTAAACGATGCTAAACAGGACCAGCATGTGGAATGACGATGGTTATGGTTCAAGGTAACAAGCAAATATGAAACTAAATGAAACAAGCAGAATGACATGAATCAAAATGAAACGGTCAACAGAAAGTGAGAACTACTCACATACCTTCATTATTTCACACCAGAAACTGTCAAGTAAATAGGCCTACAATAAATGACGAAATGTTGAAATAAACCTTTCCTAGACCTACACCTGAAACATATGTGACCCTGGATCACAAAACCAGTCTTAAGTAGCACGGGAATATTTGTGGGAATAGCCAACAAAATACTGTATGGGTCAAAATTATCGATTTTTCTTTTATGCCAAAAATCATTAGGATATTAAGTAAAGATCATGATCCATGAAGATATTTAGTAAATTTCCTACCTTAAATATATCAAAATTGTATTTTTGTAAGTGGATGCAGCACAATAACCAACAGAAATGGAAACCTTTAAAGGTGATTTTCTCAATATTTAGATTTTTTTGCACCCTCAGATTCCAGATTTCAAATAGTTGTATCTCGGCCAAATATTGTCCTATCCTAACATACCATACATCAATGGAAAGCTTATTTATTCAGCTTTCAGATGATATATAAATCTCAATTTTAAAAAATGGACACATAAGACTGCTTTTGTGGTCCAGGGTCACATATTAAAAAATGTAAAATATTTTTTCTCATATTTTGATGGTTTAATCAAACTTGTAGAGTCATTAAAAACAAAAATCTCCTTCATACATCACTTTTGGCCACTACCCTAAACATTTAAAGGTGCAGTGTGAGATTGATATCAGTTGAAATGGTTACTGCAGTCCAAATTCAAAATATTGGTTTGTTATAATAAATGAGTTGAGGTTTTTATATGCTCCCATTCATAGACATTTTTAGATGGATACCGAGGCTTTTTTAGGTCGGGTAAAATCTGCGATCTCTGACCCAGTTTGTTCGCTGGCTTCCATGGCTGCAATATGCTGTGTTTTCCGCCACCTGGAAACCTGTGGTGTCGAAATACTATTGAGTAAATTGGCAATGTGCGGTATCACCAAAACAAAAACAAACATTCCGACATGGAACACACATTTCAAAGTAAAATAACTGGCTGTAGCATTGTTTTTCCAGAGAAACGAGTATGTGACCTAAATAACTGTAAACATATTATGATATTTTTATGCTTTAGTACAGTCAAAAACGTACATACAGCACCTTTTATACAGCACCTCGTTTTACTTGAATAATTCAAGTTATACAAAAACGAATCATTCACATTAAATGAGCATCATTCTATTTTTTTTTTTTTTTTTTTTTACATAGGTGATTGGGATATTGGGTTTTACAATCACATGGATCCACTGTCATGTTCACCCTATCCATCTGTTTTTATGAAGAAGAGAAAGAATGAATGAATTCCTAAATGAACTGAATACTTGTGCTGACTCTAGAGTGTGGAGTAGTGCAGGTGGTCCTCCAGTGGAGGCAGGGAGTGTTTGGGAGTGCTTTGGAATGACTGGAATGTCATGGAGTGTGTATACAGGTGGACTGGGATACAAGGAGAGATTGGATCAGACAGTTAATTGGGAAACCAAGTCCCCGATAGTAAACCAACAGCTGCACTTTACATTCTGCTCGTAGGCTTAATCAGTGAGAACAGGCAGTGGAAGGTTCTGGAAATAATCTGCCTTGGTCTGTGTATCGCCACCATTTGGACAAACTCAGTGTTCTAACTGCAAACCTGCTGCCAAGGAACATTTCTGGAGGTCGCTTTCTCCACTTCTAAAGATTAATGAGCGTGCTTCGCCACAAATACATTATGTAGTCCTCTCAAAATAAATCAATAAAATTATGATAAGCTGTCCTCTTGAATCCCAAACATTAAACACTCTGGTGCCAAACTGTTAAACTAATGCGCTATCACTTCTCACTTGCAAATCTTGGATTGGGGTCCTGAATGGAACATCGCATTCGTGGTGCACATGTTTTTGAGTGTTTTTTGTTTTTTTTTAGTCAAAAGGAACTTTCTGCCAACTTTGTGCATGATGTGAGAATTGTTTTTTGAGTGTGAAAAATATGAAATTAAATTAAATCAACTCTGTTTTGTCTAAAATGTGTTTATAATGAAACTACATTTGGAGGAGTTCCCTCTTTTATACAAGCAGAAAAATAAGTGTTAACTGTATTGTGTGACATCGCCTCTGGGTACCAAACCCATTTTAAGTTAAATGATTTATAATGAAGAAGTTACTTAGAATTTTTTTTGGGGGGTTTGAGGCCCTCAGAACTCTCTCTCTCTCTCTCTCTCTCTCTCTCTCTCTCTCTCTCTCTCTCTCTCTCTCTATTCATAAACTATTTTTATGTTATGAGAAAGTGATTAAATGTATTTGTTGTGAAGCAACATTGTGTGACAGAATGAACATGAATGCAGTGGAGGGAGCTTCTATACACAATATTACAAATAAATCATTTTAAGTCAAATGTTGTCTAGTCTGTCTTAAAGCATTTGGGTTTTTCAAAACATGCCTATGTCTGTTTTTCACATTTTGAATAGTATTCTAACAACAGTAAAAAAAATCACTACAAATATTTAGATTAATAAATTGCGATCGTTAACGTTATTTTCCAAAACATGTTTTTGATTTTAGTTTTGAGGTTTTTTTTGTTCTACCTCTTGTAACCTTTTTCTGCTTTAGCTCATCTGCAATTAATGTATGGATTAATGATTGATTTGATTAAATTGTCCCATGAATATTATTACGCATACAAATATGCATATACACTCAGGGTGTAATAAGATTACAACTTCGAAACTCCTGTGTTTCCAGAAAAGGGTACCATTTGCATCAGACCGTGGGTTTGACGTCTGAGGCTGAGATCAGACCAGTCAACGTTTCTCCAATCTTCTATTGTCTCATTTTGCTGAGTGTGAATTGTAGCCTCAGAACTCCCGGACCATTCTCTGTAAACCCAAGAGGTGGTTGAAAATCCCAGTAGAACAGCAGTTACTGAAAAACTCAGACCAGCCTATCTGGCACCAACAACCATATACTACATTCAAAGTCACGTAAATCACTGATCTTTCAGCCTGGTCTCATTGTTAATACGTAGGTATTAATACGTTATTTTCAAAGATAGAAAACGTACGTTTTTGTACGTTTGGATAGATGCTGAAACGTATAAAATGGACGTATTTGCAACATTTAAACGTATACATTATTACGTTTTTACAGCTACAAAACGTTAACTATTTACGTATATTTTTCATATCATAAAGATATCTGTATATCTTTAAAGATAAACGTAACAAGATCCCTTAATCCTACTCCCAAAACCTAAACATATCCATTTTATACAGAATATAAAAAGGATAAAACGTAATGGACAGAGATGTGTAGGTAAATGGCATTTTTATTAAAAATATAGCATTAAAATATATTTTGAGCCACTAATCCTACTCCTAACGTTACCTCTAAACCTACCCATAACCATTCCACAAAACTACGTAGGCTAACACAATTATGAAGAAAAAAAAAACATAACAGACAGACAAGTATACATTTCACAATAATTTATTTATTGCGAAAATGTCAAAACCGGTCACGTTAACATTACCAAAAGTCGTTCACATGATGATGCGTTGCAGTTGCAGTCGCACTGCGCAGTCCTCTCTGGCAGTATTATAGTAGTTGTGTATGAGGTACAGATCAGAATTTAAGTTATTAACGTTAATCCATGAAAATGTTAATCCGATTCCGGTTCGCTCTCTGAATGCACGCGCGCTTCACCATTTCAAATGTACTACACCGACTGAAACACGGCATGTCGCAATCTGTGACGAAGCAGGCGAGAGCCAATGAGCGTTTGATATCACGGCCGTAAAACATGTCGTAACGCTTCTTGAAGGCGCATTTTTTGAATTTGAATTCATCACCAGCGCGGGATACGTTTGCGGTCGCTGCTGAGAAATGAAGATGAAGATCTCTGGATAAAAGGCTGAATTTGGATCTGTTTCTTGCAAACAACGTATGGATTCTAGGATTTGGATTACATTAAGATAATAAAATGTATGTCTTTTGTGAATGTATCAGTATGTTGTGTTTTATTGGAGAAAATGCTTTTTGTGTAAATACACTAAGGTTAAACACTACAAAATGGTTAAACGATTAAACAAGGTATTTTTAAGGTTAAAAGTGTATTCCTTTTTAACACCACGCAGGCTAGTCCTCCAAAACGAGTTTGTTGCAGAAGGCACGAACAGAGCGAAATGTTAATATTTATTAACGTTCTTAGGCCTATTATATTAATAAATTCGACTGAAAATGTAACTTAATTGATAAGACAGTTGAATGCAACCGCTTTACACCTCGCCGTCGTCCATTAAAACCTTACAACGGACACCTCGTCGGGCATTAACTCTTACATAGCAACACGTACAAATGTCTACGTCGGTAGATTTGTTCATTCGTTAATAAATTACGTTTTTGTGCTGTCAATACGTAAATATTTGTACGTTTTAGTGCTGTAAATACGTCAGTATTATACGTTTCTGCGTATATAAAACGTAAACAAATGTACGTATGATAGAAATACACTTTACGTAAAAATACACACGTATTCTCATGAGATCACGTTGCAGCTTTCCCATTTCGGATGTTCAGTTTGAACTTCAGCAGATTGTCTTGGCCATGTCTAAATATATTTAGTTGCTGCCATGTGATTGGCTGATTAGATATTTGCGTTAACGAGCAGTTGAACAGGTATACCTAATAAAGTGGCCGATGAGTGTACAAAGACAGTGATACAACACATTTAGGCTGCGTCTTATTGTAATGTACAAGAGCCAGTGAAGCATTGTTAGACTGCAAAAAATATGAAGAAGATATATTAAATGGATGAACAAAGCATTACACTTGAGCATTTATTAGGGAAAACATCTGGGAAAATACACAAGTTATTAATTTTGTTTTTGAAAAACACTGGGCTAAGTGAAAGAATTTAATAGGAGTTCCTTTTTATTTTTCTATATCTTCTTTGATGCCATTTTAATGTCCATACTCCAGTCTAGTAGGCGGCGGTAATGCACCTTTGCCATTTAACCATTTTGACCTAAATGGCAGTTGTCATTTAAAGTGAATGCTATAAAGTAAAATAGGCTGTTACATTTCTATTATAATATTTTCTTGCTTTTATTCATAATTCCATAATTATCAGTGTTCTTCTCCTGTCTGTTCTGAGGATTATATTCGTGACTTGTGGTTTTAATGCTCCAGGTGTGAAGTCACATTTTACGCTGTTAGTTTCAGTTCTTGGCCCAGTTCTTCTGTAGTAAAAGTGAATGTTGTGCCAATAAATAAGATTCTAAATGGCTAAAACAGCCGTCAGTCATGGTCCCCTGCCAGTTTATTGGAGGGTTTGTGGTTTCCTGCATTTCGTCATCCTGTATTCTCCGGCCATATTCTTAAGATTCAGAAGAGTTTCCTGAGCCCTAGCCGAATAGAGAATATGTGATATTATGATAAAACCACATCACTGGATTGGTCTGAACTGCTATTATTGAATCTGTCTCACTGCATAATTCTCATTATTCAAGCAGGTTAAATACATTGGAATAAAAGAATGTAAAGGAAAAGGTTAAAAATAAAGGTTGGGTTTTCACAGTGATGCCATATAAGAACCAATTTTTGGTTCCCCAAAGAACCTTTTAAGAACCAAATTTTCTTAGTGTGAAGAACATTTTAATAATCTAAAGAACATTTTTCCAACATTTTTTTTTAAAGATTCCATGGATATTTAAGGTTCTTCTTGGAACCATCAATGCCAATGAAGAATCTTTACTTTCAAGAGTGTATACAATACATTTTTAATATTTAAACGATTGTAATCTCAATAGATATTCTCAAAATTCTGGTAAATTCAGAATATGTGATGTGATTTTAATTCCAAGTTGTTTCTAATTACTTAAATAAACATGTAACGGTTGTAGATTTTTCACAGATGGCCTTTTTTAACGTGTCCCAGATGCATCATGACCTGGCCTTGACCTAAACGGTTTGTAGAAACTGACAAATTCAGAGCAGGCGTATCCGTAGTCATTTTACTCTCTAGACATGTCTTTCACCGACGCAGAGTCTCTATAAAATGCCAACGTTTCATTACCTGCCTAACCATTTCTTTTGTTCCTTGATGAAAGACAAAGAAAAGATTGGGCACGTTCAGCCACCAGAAGGAAAATAACAACATGGTATACGGAGGATTGTACCTCAGTGAACATCATTCGTCAACACCTACAGTTGCACTGAAAATTATCCTAAATCACTTTTTGGAAGGAGGCTGAGCAGACACTCAGACCCTGTGTGGAAAACTCTTCAGTTGGCCATGTTGTTCTTGGCATGGCATGGAGAAATGACAACATTACCCTTCCTGTTAAAGGAAAGTTGTTCCCTGTGGGGTCAAGGTAGAAGGTTCATTCGGAATCAAAAAGTAACAGGCCAGAGGTATTCCAAAACAACTGCATTAAAAAAAATCTTCCTCATGCAATGCACGCACTGGGAAGTCTCTAAATGCTCAGAAGAACAATATAAACCTACATAATTATTTGAATACAAGAAAGAAATGGGATTATCTTGCACTCTGCAAATAAAACTGTGCCTGAAGCTTATTGCTTTAAGATAATTGCTCTGGGTTAAATTTGTCAGTAACAAGAAGAACTGAATTAAAGGGACAATTCACCCAAAATTAAAAATCATTGTATTGAAACAGTTCCACAGTTGAAAGAAAGTCATACAAGCTTGTAATTAGATAAGGGTGAGTAAATAATGTTTGGTGAAAGGTCCCTTAAATTCTATCCTTTACTCACCCTCATGTCATTCTAGACACAAAATAAGACATTGTGCAGAATGTTGGTAACCAAACATTGACAAAGTCAATGGGAACCGAAACATTCTTCGAAATATCTTCTTTTGCGTTCGTCAGAAGAGAGAAACTTGGAACAACATGAGGGTAATTACATTTTGGATGGACTATCCCTTTTAGGATCCTACTTCTTTACACAGTATTCAAAGCGGTTGCAGAGACAGAAAAATCACACCAACTGCAAATCAACTAAGTCTTATGAAAGTTAGGTTTGTTTGGAAAGACAAACAGGAAAAAAGTCTTCCTTGTTTACGTCTGTTTGTTTGTGCTCAACTTTGTTTGTGGTCCGGGGTGTATTTTTCATACCTAAGTCATGTTTGTCTTGATTTGTGCTTTATTTGCTCATGTTTTTATTGATTTGTCTGTTTGGGACCGCTTCTGACGGGCCATATTTATCATGTTTTGTTTAGACGCGGCTGTGATCAGTGCAGCTGGGTGCTTGGCAGGGTTTGCGGGATCATAAATACATTTCGTAAAGCCACGAATTGTTTCCCCAAGGGGATCGTTCTTCGTCTCACTTTGATCACAGTATATCATACACAAACATCTAAATCGGATGGCTAATCAAAAACGTCTTCCACAGAGAGAAAATGCATGGCTGGCTTTGACCACAACTGAAAACAAATCCACTTAGCCTGGGTTTTGCCTATGTGTCGGGGGAACGGCAAAGCCACAAATCAAACCAGTCCAAACTTCTACAGCTATCGAATCACCAGCTGCGAGCAACGACGTTCAAGAAGTTGGCCGACTCGATAAAGTGCCAGTCCAGGAATTAGAATGCTCACTCACGTGGTCGTCACAGAAACGCCAAACCATAATATTAGTTATTCAACATGGCTTTCCATAACATTTACGTCACATAATCCTCTTCAACGTTTGGTAAGATTTCCTTCAAAAAATGCCTTTTTTTATTTTTATGAAATTTATTCATTTTTTTTCATGAAAAAAGTTTAAATCAAAATACCTATTTTTTTTATTTACAAGGTAAATAAAAGATATGAACTATATGATAAACCTGAACAACAAAAGAAAATATTCCATTTGTGATGTTGCCTACATGAACACTACCATTCAAAAGTTTTGGGGAGGTAAGATTTTTTTTAAATGCAATAATTTCTTAAATTGATCGCATAAATGACAGTAAAGACTTTTATTATGTTACAAGGATTTCTATTTTTAAAATAAATGCTGTTCTTTTTAACTTTCTACCGTAAAGAATCCTGAAGAATTTTTTTTTATCATGGTTTCCACAAAAATATTAAGCAGCACATGCATATTGACATTGATGCTGAAAATTCAGCTTTGCCATCACAGGAATAAATTACATTTTAAAATATAGAAAAAAGTATTTTTTTTATCAAATCAATGCGGTCTTGGTGAGCATAAGAGACTTCTTTCAAAAAACAACCCAATATTTTTGAATTGTAGTGCATTTTTTTGTAATGCCTCCTTCAGTGATCATGGAAAATTATTTGCAGTCCTCAAGTACACACACGCCTTAGGAAAGGCAAGTAAAAATGATACTTTAATTATCCTTCTAAATTAAATGTTTATCACAATGCTGCATATGTCCATTTGATTATCCAAACCCATATTGTGGAGGGAAAAAAACATGGACATTTGTCAGTTTAAAAACTACTTTTTCATTCTAAATCATCAATTAATCAACAAATGGTCATTAATTGCATATTTTTTTTCTTTACAAATGGACTAAAATAATACTTATTCTGTGCTGTCACAGATTATCTATTTTTGTAATCAATGATATTTTTATCAAAATCTGCGAAAATACAGTAGCAATCAGTTAGGCAAAAACTTAAAACAGTGCAAAAATCCTCCCCAAGGCACTTGTGTGGAATGTTTACAACATTCAAACTTATACATTTATTTACAATGTCAATCTTAAGAGTCAAACGTGGATGAAAGCATAGTCTCTTGAAAATTGTGGCCACCTTTAAACCCCTTTGACGTTTATTTAGACTAATCTTCAAAGTTTGGTGCCATTGGGGGCTGAGCTCTGGTTTGCAACCCAGTGAGCATCTGTTTCACAGACCAAGAACAAACCCTAACCACTCAGAGTGAAATAACAAAGCATGGCCCAGTACTAGTTGTTAACAGCCTTCGGAGTACCAACATAGTTGATTCCTGAGGAAAATGCCAGGTTGTCACTGGGTGGAGTCCGGGCATCATAAATGTGCGTGCTCGGAGCTCTGGTCACTGTCGTGACTGTCGTCCTCATTGCTAGGAGAACCGATGGGATGGTGTAGTCCGACCATTGGGGAAAACTCGGAGGGCAAGAGAGTTCCTTTCTTTACATTCACCAGTTCTTTCTCGCGCGCAGCAGCCCCTTGCTGACCTCCCTTCACTCGCTTCCATTTCATCCTTCGGTTCTGGAACCACACCTTTACCTGCAGGAAAAAGAAATGATGTTCAAGTAGTCATATTAAGTATATAGAAAACAAACAGAATGCAGAATTTTAGTTAAAGTAGTTAGTCAAAGAAATGCTGGTAGTTTAATTTTTAATAGTACATTTCATTACTCCATATGAATTGCCCATGAAAGTGTTATCATATTTTAGTATCATTTGATATAATAGTATAGTTTTTGTAAATACTTGAAGTTAGATTTTTATATATATATATATACTGTATACACACACACATATATATATAGTGTTTTTTTTATTAACTTTTAGTTAGTACTTAAAGGTGCTATGTGGAACTTTTATACTAAAATGAATCCTTTTTTTATTGCCTGTGTGTGAAGGGGTTGTAATCACACATTACAATGATCCACTTGTCGAGTTTTGCTATTACCTCTGAAGGCCAATATTCATATTTATATGTGAAGTCTCCGGGTCGGATTTACCGCAAAATCCAACGGATGTGACGTGCATGCGCGCTCCCGAGCCCCTCTCCTTATATACAGTCTATTGTAGACGGTCAGGGAGTTACGTCCGGTTAAAGGCGCACGTTTTTCGGCTTATATCTCAGTCAATCTTTGATCAATATTCCCAAGACTCGAATCATTCGTAGTGCTGGACGGGGCCTTTCGAGCCCACCCCCGAGGTCCAACTCGTCCGGCTCCCCGAGTTATAGCCGTTCGAAATCGGGGGTCCCAGCGAACGGCGATCCGATAGGGGGCATCCCCGAGGCCCGCCACTCTAGCGTTCGTGCAAGGGTCCTCCTGGGACCGCCTCGCCCGAATTTAAGCTCTCTGGGTCTTTGCGTTCCAGAGATACGAGCGATTTCTTCTGAGATCGTGACGTCACCGGCGTCCGCAATTTTGCAGCGCGCCCGATGGTTTTCTGCTAATATCTCCGCGAAAACACCACCAAAAACTATGGAACATATATGTTTCTTTTCAGCTCGTCTAGATGGTCCCAACGAGCCCGTCTAGTATTCGACGAGATATTTGCGTAATAGACGGTATTGTCTATGGGTACGAGCACGAGCGCTCTTATAAAAATTGGTTGCAATCTGAAACATCACCGCTAGAGGCCGCTAATTGTTACATAGAGCACCTTTAAAGGGATACTCCACCGTTTTTTCATATTAGACAATGTTATTCTCTTATCTAAGATGATTTGATACATGCCTCTCTCGTCTCAGTGCGTGCACTTAATCGCTCTGTCGGGCGGAGAACTTTGAGAGCAGTTAGCTTAGCCCCATTCATTGTATATGGGCCAAACAGAGATGAAGTTAGAAGCGACCAAACAAATCCACGTTTTCTCTATTTAAATATAGTTACACGAGTAGTCACACGACCAAGTATGGTGACTCTAAATAAAATGTGGCGCTTTTTATAAGCGGGTAAAATGGATAACTATAATGTATGGCGGAATAGCACTTATTGGGAGCACTTCGACTCGGCGCAGTAATATCTTCACTCGTGAAAAGTCCTCTCCCCCCTCTCCCTCTCCCTGTCATTTCCGTCAATAGAACCAACGTGACTTTTACTTCTACCTGTGCTACTAGCAAACTGCAAGAGATCATTTACAATGGCGGACTATGTAGATAATTATGACTTGTTTGTAGCAGACCCAGAGCCATATCTGTTTGAACCCGAGTACACAGAGGAGGAACTTATGGAAGCTTGTTTCCGCCACAGAATGAAAAATAAAAAAGGTAATTGCGACTTTTTATCTCACAATTCTGACTTTTTTTCTCACAATTGCGAGATATAAAGTCGCAATGCGTGTAATAAAGTCAGAATTGTGTGATATAAAGTCAGAATTGCGTGATATAAAGTCACAATTGCGTGATATAAAGTCAGAATTGTGAGATATAAAGTCGCAATTGCGTGTTATAAAGTCAGAATTGTGAGATAAACTATTCTGAGAGGAAAAAAAGTCCGTCTTTTTTCCCCCATATAATTGGACTTTATAACTCGCAATTGCGAGTTTATATCTCACAATTCTGACTATATCTCGCAATTCTCGCAATTCTGACTTTATAACACGCAATTGCGACTTTATATCTGCGACAATTACCTTTTTTATTTTTCATTCTGTGGCGGAAACAAGCTTCCATAAGTTCCTCCTCTGTGTACTCGGGTTCAAACAGATATGGCTCTGGGTCTGCTACAAACAAGTCATAATTATCTACATAGTCCGCCATTGTAAATGATCTCTTGCAGTTTGCTAGTAGCACAGGTAGAAGTAAAAGTCACGTTGGTTCTATTGACGGAAATGACAGGGAGAGGGAGAGGGGGGAGAGGACTTTTCACGAGTGAAGATATTACAGCGCCGAGTCGAAGTGCTCCCAATAAGTGCTATTCCGCCATACATTATAGTTATCCATTTTACCCGCTTATAAAAAGCGCCACATTTTATTTAGAGTCACCATACTTGGTCGTGTAACTACTCGTGTAACTATATTTAAATAGAGAAAACGTGGATTTGTTTGGTCGCTTCTAACTTCATCTCTGTTTGGCCCATATACAATGAATGGGGCTAAGCTAACTGCTCTCAAAGTTCTCCGCCCGACAGAGCGATTAAGTGCACGCACTGAGACGAGAGAGGCATGTATCAAATCATCTTAGATAAGAGAATAACATTGTCTAATATGAAAAAACGGTGGAGTATCCCTTTAAACTAAACGAAGATGAGAAATGTTGATTTGGCAACTAGCTGAAATAAAATAAGTGGAGAATTAATATTTGAAATGCTACCTACATAAATTTGTATTGAATTTATAAATATTTCAATATATTTAATAAATTAACTATTTATAAACTGTAGGGGGATAACTTAATATTCACAAATGCTATAATTCAATGTATTGCATAATTAAATATAATCATATAATAATCATATAATTTTACATTTATTTAGATTTAAACACCTATTTTGTTCATGTTAAATTATTTTAACATGAAAATTACAGAAATACATCCAGGTAAAGAATTTATTTTGCATATTTTAAAGTACGCAAAAATGAATGATGTCATTTTGTTTTATTGCAAAAACTTATGTGTGAATATCTTTGAATTGCACTTCAGTAAAGTTCCTGTGGCTGATTCAAAATGAAATTCTCACTCCATTGAAAGAATTAACAGCAAAGGAGCTCATTTTTATTCTCAGAAAATTTGTACCAACCCTGTATTATAGTAAGTATACTCGTACGACTAATTAAGAAAGATTAACAATATCATAAAGGGTTAGTTCACCCACAAATTAATAGTCTATCATTAATTACTCACCCTCATGTTGTTCCAAACCTGCAAGTCTTTTCTTCATCTTCGAAACACAACTGAATATCTTTTTGATGAAATCTGAGAGATTTCTGTCCGTCCATTGACCAACTACCACTTTGACAAAAAGTTCTTAAAGAGATCTGACCGTACAACTAATCCATATTAATTGAGTGGTTTAGTCAAAGTGACACGATCACTTTATATGATGAACAGATTGAATTTAGGCTTTTATTCATATAAAAATATTCATCAACTCACACATCAGTTGTGGTAAACGGAAGCTCAAGCATGTTCATTCTCGTGTGTTACGCCAGGTTACTTCCTTAAGAACCAATGAGGTTGTTTCTTGAGCGTCAAGCAGGTTCGGTTGAGCTTCTGTTTATGTTCGCTGATCAATGTTTATATGTGAATAAAAGCATAAATTAAATCCATTCAACATATATTTTTTGACTAAACCGCTCGATTCATGTGGATTATAGTTTTACGATCTCTTTATGAACCTTTTGAAGCGTAAAAAAGTGGAATTTGAGTTGCTGTCAATGGAGGGACAGAAATCTCTCAGATTTCATCAAAATATTTGTGTTTAGAAGATGAACGAAAGTCTTACGGGTTTGGAACGACATGAGGGTGAGTAAATAATGACAGAATTTTAATTTTCGAGTGAACTAACGCTTTAAGGTTAACAAATGAATAAATAAGTGTTGTTTGTTCATTAGCAAACATTTTTGGCAAAGCTATTATACAGTAGTCAATTACACGCAATGTTTATAAGTCGTTATTGGTGTCTTAGCAACGCAGGCGCCCAAGATCTGCATCAGGGAAACTCAACGCCACTTTGTGGGAACGGTGTGTGTTATGGCACTTTCCAGAAAGAGTTGTTTTGGCATGTAGACCCCCACTCTAAAACCACCATCATGCTCTCTGTATCAGAACCCCCTTCATACTATGCCCTTGTATCAGATTGGATGAGCGACAGATTTCAAGCTTTCTGCCAACACAGCACTCAGATCCCACACGTATAGACCACATACATAAACCAAGCAAAACACCTCATTTCATGTGCTTTGCGGAGAGATTCGAAGGGTCCTTCATATCTGCTTTTAATCTTTAAACTTTCTCAAAGTCACAGTGGATCTGCTCTTGTGTTTTTCTTTTGGAGCAGACTTCTGGGAAGTTTGGTGGAGCAGCGATATGATTGGCTCTCGTGGGGACTAGGATTGGCTCTCTAGGCTATTTTCACCTGGTCAGTTATGTGCTGATGCAAAACTCCTGGTCGCCCGTTGAACCATGTTCCAGGTCCTGACTGGACACTTTTCTCTGTATTTGCGTCTCCACTGTGATGATCAAGCTGCTGCCTAAAACGGGTCGATCAGATCTGGACCGAGTTGCGGCGCCTCACCCCCCACCTCAGGCTTGACATGGGACTATTTCAGACTGAGAATGTTATTTTAGGAAGCGCAGCGCAGGTATTTTAGAGTGAGCTCTTAAATGAGTCGGCAGATTTCCTTACACGACAAAACCTTTTAGTTGAAGTGTGAGAACTGAGAACTCTTTTGCAATTCTTTGAACTACAGGTTTTATGGAACTGCGCTCTCATATTTTACATTTCATTTATATTATTTCACGATATTATGCATTATGTTTTTTTGTGTGTGTATGTGACACATAAAGTGTTAATATAAATCCAATACTTCGAAGTTGCACAGAAAGGGCTGATTTTTAGACTTTGTTGTTTAAGATCTGAGATCAACCCACGTCCACAGATTTCTTGGATGTGTGCTGAGAGTCACTGGATAGGAAGCAATTGTGGAGGAGTAGGAAGGAGAAATGGGAATGAAACACAAAAAGGCAAATCCTAGGTGAGTTGCTTATAGTGCTTCTTTTTAGGTCAAGACACAGTGGTGAAGTTCACTGTACAAATGCTTTCTTCAAAAGAGTTTAGGATCATTCCAGCTGTCTAATTTTAAATACATTTAAAGATTAATATGGAAGACTGGAGCTGCTTTTTACTCCAGTGAAATTTTTTTGGTATATGGAATATTGTTGTTCCATAGTATATTTTTAAGTTGATAAAAAAAAAATCTAAAAAGGGTGTACACACACACACACACACACACACACACACCACACACACACACACACACACACACACACACACACACACACACACACACACACACACACACACACACACACACACACCACACACACACACCACACACACCCCACACACACATAAAAATGAATAGTTTCATTTTTCAATAAAAAAGTGCTCATGGTCCCCTTGCCTGGATCATGTCCCACTCCTGTTGTACATTCTCTCTGTACAAAACCGACTTTGCATTAAAAAAAAATATATTGTATTTTGGAACTTGAGGTTTAACATCATGGCTACATTTGACAGTTTGTCAGACTTCACTGTCAGTGTTATTTACAGGATCTGATGACCATTTAAAATATTTTTTTTTAAAAGTGGGAATACCTCCCTCAACCCAAATGAGTAGACTATATCATAGGGAACTGTACCCTTCGACACAGGGCTCTGTATTTCTAACGTAAAACACATTTTTAGAGAGCTCATACTGAAATACTTTGAGATTTATATCAGTAATTCACATTAAATAGAAAAGTTTTTCTTTTTTACCCATCAATCTAAGAAACAATTTCAAAGCCAATGGAAGTGCCATTGTTATGTCTCCTGGTAACATGTGAAAACAGGCTCAGCGTTGAACGTACTTGTCTCTCTGTGAGGTCAAGGTTGACAGCGATTTCGTAACGTCTAAGCCGTGTCAGATAGTTGTGGTGAGCGAATTCTGATTCCAGTTCTCGAATCTGTTCCTTGGTGAACGCTGTGCGCTCCTTCCTTGGTTTACTGCTCACGTCTGACTTATAGCTCCCATCCTGGGAATCTGAAATGAAAAACAGATCACTTTCCAGCCGCTGTAAACGCACAGAAAAAGAAAAAAAACATAAGAGAAAGCAAAAAGGGTGAAATAATAAGATGGTGTGATAAACTGCAGGGCTCTGAAATAAAATAAACGAACAAAAATAAAAATGAAAGCGGAACAATTTGGCCTGCCAGTCACCATTTATTATGGCGATATGGCTCTGGTTTTTTTTAGCAGGCGGAGAATGGCAAGAGAACGAAGCACATGCTCTCAAATCTGGCCTGAATCAACAGGGCTTCGTTCACACTCTCCAACAATCAGATCAATTTACTCTTCATTTTCCACTTCACTTTTAACAGAATGCATGAAACTCTTTCAAGGAACATTTCTGATTGGTCCAAAAATGATCAAATTCAACTGTAACTCTGTAGACTGAAGCTTGTTAATATATTATAGTTATATATAGTTTTTATTATTGAGGTGCATACGTATACAGGAGGGTTTAGAATCACAGAGTTGGACCCCTTCATTTATTAGTTTCATTTTTCATTTAAAAGAAAAAGTAAAAAATAGGACATTTAGTTTGGTGCTGCCTGAACCATTTTTTTTAAAGTAACAATGGAACTGAATCGTTTATCAGTGAGCAAAGTATGTCAATTCCAGAGCAAAGAATTAATTGGGTTTTCATTTTAGCATGTAATACATTTGCTAACTTAGAATAACAATAAGCTTAAGCAATTGCGGTTAAAAAAAATTATCTAAATTATTTAATTTTACTCAAATTACCTAAAAAAGAAGTTGGAGATTGATAAGCTTTTAAAAGGTAATAATCACAGGTTACCACAGTGCAGTATGTGAAAAGCATCTAATATGATTCTCATTATTATACAATTCATTAAAATTGTATGTACATTTTCTTTGAAATATCTATGATCTAAAACTACTGTGAGATCTATAATTTTCAAAATAATTTATATAATGTGACTAACAGAGTAAAGCAAATCACTAATCATCTAAGTTAATAGACTGGGAGAGCCCAATACAAATCAATTTGTTAAAAAAAAAAATCTTTAAAGGAAAATATGTTTCCAATGTATATTTTTAAGCTTGCCCTTCAAGGACGAGTATGATGTCGAATTTCTGGCTCCTTTGAAAGCGGCAGAGAATTACATCTGCTCTAGAAATACGAGGTTTTTATAGTACACAAGATTATGAGCTTTGAAAATCGTATTTCATATGCAACATCACTTTTCCGAATAATCTATAATCTGTTCAGCCTATCGCTGCAACATCTCGACATATGACACGGTTTTAAATGGAAACCACACTGCCTTTGATGACTGCCAACAGACTGGAGGAAATTAGATTTGGTATAAAGGCACAGCAAGTGCCAACAGGAGCTTTTTGGAAATTTCTACCACCATTGGGCCTATCCATCAGTATACCATCAAACTACAGGCACCTGGATGAAAAGCTACAGCATCATGACATGGGAAAAATATTCTTGGATGTACAGTATAAGACGGAGTAATTCAGTTCAACTAACTACAAAGGTGACAAATACATTAAGTTCAATCTAACTTTCGTCTTTAGAATTTTACACACAACAGTGATATTTTTCTGAGGACATTCCCAATTCTTTTTTTCCCCCTGCACCTTTGTTTTTAAAGTCTATACGTCAATGTCAAACCACTTAGATCACCAGGTGTGACATTTTCTATTGTTCTTGAAGGGTCACATTTGATATAAAAAGTGTCCAGCTGCAGCTCTAAAGGTTTTCCCCAGCGTAAATGGTGCGTATGCATTTGGGGGGTATCAAAAGCGCAGCTGCGGGCAGTGTGAGCATTTAAAGCGGCTTTCACCTGTGGTCTATTAAAGACCTGAGGGTAAATGCCAGAGTGACTTACACCTCTGAGACTGATGAGAGAAAGAAACAGGGCAGCCTCACAGCACCAGGCCCTGCCATTAAAACACTACTGTGCCGTGTCCAACCCGTTCTGGATTCCGTTCCTTTTGTTTTATTACCTCAGATTCAATCTCATTTTAAGACGCATTTTCTCTTAAATACTAGACATACAGTATCTAGACATATCAAGCTGATTTTGACCGAATTTATACAACTGCTCAGATTTATATATTTGTAAAGCTTAAACACTCCTCTAACGATTTATGCGTGTGAATCTGATCTAAATGTCAAATGTGCCAAAAGTTTGAGTTTCTCTTCTGCTGTGAGTTTGATTATATAAAACTACTGTGAGTTTGATTATCACATATAGTCGGTACTAGTTTGATATTTTCTTCAGTTTGAATGTCTGCTTATGTATTTTCTAAAAAGAGCAGTTGTATTGAAGTATCCCATGTTAAATACTGCAGAAATAAAATTAAATACATTTACTACATATTGCACCCTTTTGTTTTGATATGGACCAATTTCTATACATTTAAAATAAATCTAAAATAAATGTCTATATAAATATTTTCTATATACATTTTAAATCATTTTATGACAGGAGGTACTTAAATTATCACAAAATATGGCAAAATAAACAAGATTTTCTAAAGTTATATTACATTTATAAGTTGGTGCATTAATGCATTTCCGTTGATATTATTTATAAAATTATATATATTAACAAAATTAAATTCAAATTCATAGTGAAAAAAAATGTGGTGCTCAATTCAAATTTTAATTCCCTATTCCAAGGCCAGATTACAGAAAATAGATAATACACAAAATATTAAACATGATAAAATTTTGTATTACTGACCAAAGTCAGTAAGTCCTTTACATAAACTATTCTGAATAAATCTGATGATTAATAAAACTCAGTCTCCAGTCATGAAAAGCACTTGAATTATTTATATTGTAATAATGCAATTTGATTGCTAATTTCCAATTTAACTATTAAATTAAAACATATATTAGAAATAAAATGAAATGACTTTTATACTGGATGCGTAAGAACACGGAAAAACCATACCTGAACTGTCACTCTTTCCTTTGCTATTGCGTCTCTCCGGCTCAGCAGGTGACATGTTCTGTCTCCCGTATTCTCCAGGCACACATGACACCCCAGAAGGGTCACTACCAGTGAGGGTTGGGTTACCTGCGCACAGGCCCTGTGACCCCGCTCCACACAGTTCTGGAGCCGAAGAGTCACGGTGCGGCAGACAGAGATTGAGGCGCTCGCCGTCGATCGGCGGCATCTGCGGGACGTGCCAGGAGGACTGATGCTGCGAGAGGTGTGGATGCTGTGGAGTGGGGTGAACCCTGTGATGAGGTCCTCCGAAGCTGCCCTCCTCCCCAGCGTAGCTGCAGGGCGGCGAGGGTCCTGGGAGGTCGGGGTAGGAGACGTGGTCGGAGCGGCCGTGCAGGGCCAGGGAGGACTGGGTGAACGCCGGGTGCAGGGCTTGGGATGGGGCGTGCGGGCTCCGAAGGCATCCGAACAGAGAGTGATCCATGTTCTCTCAGTGTCGACGGATCCACTTAACTCCTGACTCTTCGAGAAACCAGGGAAGCCGAAAAGCCCAAAAACACAGCCTCGCACCCGTTTCCACCGTAGTCCAGGAGTCAACGGCGAAAGGAAGAGGGAGCGGGCGGCGATGAAAGGCAAGGCCTCCGGTAATCCTGAGCATGCAGCCCCGTTGCCAGGCCGAAAAAGAGGGTAAACACACACAGCCTGCAAGAGGAAGCTCGGGTGACAGATGGGAGAGAGAGAGAGAGAAAAGAGAGGGAGAGGGAAAGACAGAGCCGTCTGGGCCCGAGTGGATACAGCGCTTCTGGAGAAGTGGTGTTGGAGCGAGGGAACGTGGGAGGGGGGGGTTAAACGGAGGTGCTGGAGGAATGGATGTTATATATAGGGCGTAACATGAGAGGGAGGTTGGGTCGCAGGCTCCTCGCTACTGACCACATGCATACGATC
This sequence comes from Chrosomus eos, assembly GCA_036326025.1. Lineage (NCBI taxonomy): Eukaryota > Metazoa > Chordata > Actinopteri > Cypriniformes > Leuciscidae > Chrosomus > Chrosomus eos. The sequence continues at coordinate 11,791,668 of CM070827.1, forward strand.
TTCCTCCAGAACGACAAGGTACAATAAATCTGAGGCCGGCCAACTAGTTCTGGGCTCATGAAAACGGGGGTACGATATTTTGGACGCGGGCTATCTGATCCCACGGACACTTTTTCTAAGAAATGAGTTGCGTAAGCTGCCAAAGAGTGAGCGTGGAATGGTTATGGGGGTCTAAAGGGTGGGACGGAGGATTGGGGTGAGGGGATTTGGGGTGCTAGCTTGTGTCTATCTGTATGTGTGTGTTTACCCAAAATCAGTATCATTGTCAGCATCATCTTGTAAAGTCCTGGAATTCTGTCGGACTGTAAAAAGGATCATTTTCCACCAAAATGTCTGTATATAAAAAAAGCAAATACAACAATATTTGACTTAACCGCTTCCAGTCTGCATGAGACAGAATAAGTTTGCATTGCTAAAAAAAAATCTTATATAGCAATTAAATATAATGACAGTGATAAAAAAGTGTCTTTGTATTTAAAATTAAATTAATTAACTAATAAAATATGATATGGACAGTCTGTCTACCGGACATGCTGTTGGAGACGTAAAACAATATGCAGATTTCTATAAATCTGTCTAGAAATAGATACACTGGTTAGTTGACGAAGAAAAGAAATCTTGAGAACACAGATGCTGTTCATTCTCTTAGATGGAAAACCATATTTCTCTCTCAGAATGCTCAATGTAACAAAAAACTTAAGAGCTTTTTTGCTTGTCAAGCTTTGAGCAAGGCATGAAAAACTCATTTTATGATCCAAGTACAGGAAAATTACATATTTTAATGAATAAGTTTCTGAAAACAAAAACATTTTTATTGTCTTTTATTAAGTTTTCATACTGCAAAAATTCAGAACAATCAAATGAATGTTATGGTTTGGAGGAGCAATTCATTTTTTTTACACAGTTTTAATTTCACTTTATAGATTTCAACCACAATGAAATAACAACTCTAGCAATGCAGAGATCATAAAGGATCTCATTTTTTTATGTGGTGGAAACTTGCTAAAGAAAGTGTTGCTCATGAATGTATTGCAATTACAAAAAAGCTGGCAAAATGGAAAATAAAAGTGTTCTCCTTTCAATGTCTAATAAAGTTATTAAAATAGTCTTGCGGCATGTTTATCATTTCAGAATAATTTTTTGCAACTCTTGTCCATGATTACTGAGCAGTACATTTAATTAAAAATAAAAGGCCTTGCAATTCTTTGGATAAAAAAAATATTTTCCAGAACTTGCTTGAACCGGTAATTTAGCACATTTATGATTGGTGTAGCGCAGCTGGTGTAAAAATATAATAATAAATCAAATAAAACGTAGTTGTGGACTTTCCACCAAGCTGCATTAGCTTGAATAGCCATCCTTATATTACAAAACAGTATTTTACACAATTACCAGTTCTTTTTTCAACCCAAACTTTGCGATTCAATAGCTTACATTGTGCATTTCAGAAATATTGACCGCTGTCGGTCTTGTCCACGCATCCTTTACATTCAGCACTATCTCTGCATTTAGATGACTGTGGTGAACCAAACGTGCATGAGCCTGAACCCAGAGAGGAAATTAGGTTCATTTTGAGGGGAAATGACTTTAGCAGACCGCCAAAACCCAGTGTGGGTGTCGCTGCTCGGCTCAGAGTGACTGCTATGTCCAGTGGTCCTGTATTAAGCTTCAAAAGAAAATATAGTGTTTATTCAACAAATTAGGCCAATTAGTCGTTATGTAAAGTAATCTCCGAGAACGGCCTCCCGGGTGCGTTTTAATGTTCATATGGTTTCGGTTTTGCCTCAGACCCTGCGCCATGTCATTGCCCCAGGCCTCTGAGAGGTTATGCGAGTCTCCTGACTTCCCCTCCTCATTCTCTCTCTCTCTCTACGGATCCAAGGCCTAAGCCTCCGTAATAGCCAACTGCTAATTTGACAGGTCCCTGGGGAGAAGGGATTTTCTGCAGGTGAGTCCTCTCACCTGGTGGCCTATTTTTTGAATGTGTTAGTGACAGGCTAATACTTATTAGATTTTGTTGGATTTTGAAGAGCCTGTCGGAGTCAATCAGACATGTACGAGAGTAAAACCAGACAGATGATGGTTAAAATAGAGCGGCGATGCTTTCCGGGATTTTATTTTTGCTGTTTTAGAAGATAATTGGGAGTTTGAAGGATAATATGAAACTTTTTAGTGATTTAGTGTCATGCATTTCATATTGGATTGTATCAGTTTGTCATTTTATACATTGTAATTTGAGTGTCATTCTGTTTCGGTTCATAAAACACATTCTATTTTTAAAAGGCCCCGTGACGCTCATTAGCTGAGTGGAAAAGGAGCTTGGAGACGAAACCACTAACTCTGGTATCTGTTAATGCCAGACCTCAGACAGACATTTCCAATAGGATACTCGAAGCGGGTTTAGTGTAATGTGCACTGCTTTGTAATGAGAGGATGAAAGGAGTCAAAGGAGGAGGAAGTGATGCGTTTCATATTAACACACAAAGACCGAGAAAATATAGAGTCCTCAGCTATGCTTGAGTCAATTTATAAGGAGACTGTGTAGGAACTATACAGCTATTAAAAAATCAAAAATGTTGATCCCAAAAAAAAAATCCGTTCTTGAACACTTTGATGAAGTTATTGTCACTCAATCAACATTTTAGTATCACAATAATTTAATTTCTTAATGAAAAACGAATATATGGCACTAAACCTAGAAAGATCATTCAAATCAAATACATAAACCTTCTATTTGCAGACGCAGAATTTATCATTTGCCAAAATATATCAAATACATATGTAATTGAAGTTAAAGTTTATTGAATTAACAATTAATTTAAATAATTTTAAAACACACAAAAATTAATTAAATACTTTAAATAAATAAAAATGTAAATGCAGTTTTATATATATATTATATATATATATATATATATATATATATATATATATATATATATATATATACTTAGTGTATTTTATTTTATTTGTATCTTTTTTGTAGTTCGAACTAAAATAAAATAAATACCTTCAATGATTTGAATTTTTTTTTATACTTTTAAAATATCAGTAAGATTCACTACTTTTGTGCAAAATTTTTCCCCTGACATTTATGCTATGTAACAGTTCATGTTTTAATTTCTTGTCTATTCTTTTTTTATTATTAACTATTCCATATAATACTTCCACCAACCCATTTATTAAATCATTAGTTGTGATTTACAGTTCAGTTACCAAAGTTGTTGCGGATGCATTTGCAATGCACAACAAAAATTGAAATCTGAAATAAAAGTGAAACGTGAAAAAATGCTTTTTACAAAATATGATTGGAGTTGATCTGAGGCACAGTTTTAAAGAGCCTGAAATGCGCATGAGGGTGTGTGTTTTCCTCAGCCAGAGTATCTGATTGAGCCTGTAAAGTCAATCTGTCTGTGCTCATGACACGAGCTGAGACTAATGTATTCCATGCAGAATACACTTCGTCAATGCCTTTTAAAACCAAATTTGTTTCTGTTGAAATACTGGCATATATGTTAGAGACTAAAAATAAAAAAAAGGTTCTCAGCCTATTTCAACTTTGCTCTATACCTCCAGTGTGACATGTTGTTCTAATAGTAGAAATAATTCTGAAAAGTAAAGATGACATCTTGTGATTTAATGGCTTCCCTTCTCCTATTAAATTCCTAATGCAACAGCCCAGATCTAAAAACTAGATTTTACTTTGCCTATGGTTTTGTATTACTACAAAAAAAAAAATCTTTCTTTTTTATCTCCAAAAGTTTTAGCCACAGAACTGATGCTAATGATTTTCATACAAATGATTTTAACAGACAATTCCTTGCTGCGGATTGAGCTGCCAAGACATCAATCCTAATTCAAGGTTATGTGCCTTAATCATTCTTGTTCATTACTAAAATACAGCCACCAAGACTCGCATACCAAACCGTGAAGGACACATTACCTCATGGCTCGTCTATGGAGGAGGTTTACAAATTTAGGATTTTCTTGCTAAAAAAATACTGCTAACTGTGAAGGACAAACACTGTCAAACTACTGATTATTAGCCAGCCTGAGGTTGACATGAATTTATGTCATAATGACATCATTATGACAAATGAAAAGATATTTTAAGGCACCTTTTTAGGTTCCTCAGACTCTGTTCTCAGTTGTTATGCTCACCAAGGCTAAAATTATTTGATAAAAATAATAATAATAATAAAAACAGTAATATTGTGAAATATTATTACAATTTAAAATAGTAATTTTCTATTATATATTTGAATTTATATATATATGAATATATGTATTTGAAATTTTTATTTATTTCTGTGATGTCAAATCAGAATTTTCAGCAGCCATTACTCCAGTCTTGTTTAATAATTTTGCGGAAAGCATTAATACATTTTCCTAGTCAGGATTATTTAATGAATAGAAAGTAAAAAAAAAATGTTTTGAAATAATAATCTCACTTTTGATCAATATACTGCATCCTTCCTGAATAAAAGTATTAATTTCTACAGAAAAAAAAAACAATCTTACTCTCCACAAACATTTGAGTGTATTACAGTACAAGTGTCTTGTAAACCTTTTCTTTTTCTCTGGTTTCAAATGGAAGAACCTTTAAACAGGGACTTACGGGTTTCCTCAGAGAATCAAATTTTGTGGGAACCAAGAAGCTCAAATGCTGCAAAAAAATGAAAAGATACTTGAGGCAAATTAATGAGGAAACATTTAGGTCTTTAGCCCTTTTACAGCCTTAGAAACTGCTTCAGTCTAAAACAAATTTCTAGTCAAACTATGATTTGTAAATATTTAACAAAAACAAACTGCGTTTAAATATTTAAATCCAGAGCAAAATATCTCCCATGAAAATTGCTAATCTATTTGACACATCAACAAACTGATCATGTATCCAGTGAAAGAAAACTAGCAGAAGATAATGACAGATGCTTTCCTCATCCAGCAACAAGTGTTTACACGTTGAACTTTCGCAAATCATTCCTTTTCAAACAGTGTACCAACTTGGGCTGAACGCTTCATTCGTCCAGCTAATGACTGCTCGCATTGTGTTGCCACATGTTCAGTTGTTCTGTAATCAGGCCGTAATTTACTATTTTAGCCCTCTGAGCACTAATTCTGTTAGAAGATTAAGTGTAAACATTATTTGCGGCTGGCACCATCCCGCTGTACCGATGCTGAGGCCTGTAAATATGTGAGCTCTTAACAGAAAGCCACAATCACATTGCTCTGAATACACCATTTTCTTTGCTAATGAGCCGTGTCACACCACCATGCCATGTTTACGTGGAAAAGGGTTCACCTCTTCTGGGCGCTGATTAATCTGGAAGAAGAAGAAGAAAAAAGAGGAAAGAGCAAACCACACGTGTAACACACACTCTATCTCTGTCTTTTCTAGACTGTATACAAACAGTCAATGCCTTCTCCATACACTCTTTGTAAGAGTCTGTCAACTCAAATACAATCAGTTACAGACACAAACACACATACTTACACAGGATAAAGCTGATGATGTTTACATGACATAAATCTCAGTCATTCAATAGGAGAAAATTTACATAACGGTATCTCATTTTTTGTCTGTTATGTTTTAAAGCTTCCATAAACATTACATGCAGGTTTCATGGGGTTTTACATCAGGTTTTATTTGCTCTGTTGATATTTTTAGAAATAACGTTTAATCATTCTGCAGTCTCTTGGTAGATTTGAACACACATTTTAATAAGGATATTTATTTAAATAAATAAATAAATATCATGACTTCTTAATGTCATTAACAATTCAGTGTTTCTTTTTTTTTATTTTTTTTTTACAAATTGGTCAACTGAATGATTCAAGGACTCACGTTCAGTTTTGTTTTTCTGGACTCTAAAATTGAATACTTCCCTACTATATAGAAAAACAATATGGCAACAGAGTAGTATGTCCGAGTACTAGTATTCGAAAAAAGTAGGCGAAAAGTACCCAGATACTACTTCCGCTGAGATTCTGCAGTGCGCATACACTTAACACTTTACTATCTCATGCGAGTGGATTTATGAATGGAAGCAGCACAACTCACCCCTAGACAGTGGAGTGCAGTGCAGAACCCCTGAATTTCATTCATACCACATATTCATAATATAGCCTATATAACATACTTTTTAACAGTATCAAAGAACATTTTAAACCAAACGTAGTACCTGACTAATTGAATGCTATTTTGGAGGCAGCAAGAGTTTGTAATTAGTTTCCTTTTTGCTTCCAGGGTTTCTAGAATGTTCAAAACAATGTTTTTAGTGACTCATTGTTTGACTGATTTGAATCACCTGTTTCTTGTTTAGCTCTTCAGTTACTCCATAGTTGTCTCCCAAATGACACACTATACAATATGCACATATGAACTTATGCACTCAACCGTGTAGTGTAAATTAAAGGTTATGAATAAAGGTTATTTTGTCCTTCAACATAATGGCCCCTCCCACTCTGCTACGTATTTAAAGCTGCAACAGTTTAGTGCATGAAGTGTCCAACATTCTAGACTTTGTTTTTTCGGTTAATTGAGTGCATCATTCGGGTATTTAAACACACTATTCCCATCATCCGGGTATTTAAACACACTACTCCCATCATTCGGGTATTTAAACACACTACTCCCACTTTTTATAGAAAAAAAGTCATAGAATAGTGCATAAGTATGCAAATTGGGGATTTATGGCTCTTAGTTTGAGTCATTCTCTGTTCTCATCTAAGATAAGTTGGTTGTAATTGTCTTGCGTTCCTTTATCCTCTTGAGCTCCTGCGTGTTTGTTGTTTTACTTATTTTTTAATTAAAGTGACTGATCCTGCCTCAACTCCTCTTCCTTACTTCAACCAACTGAGACAAACATCATACTGTAAATCACTTGTCACTATATCTAATGGCATTAATGTAATCTATTAAAGGGTCAGTAAATGAAAATGAACAAATCCTTTTGGTGAATGAATTATGAATAATGAATCTCGCTGAGATGAATATAAATCCACACTAGCATATACAATAGCTTTATTTTACATATAGTCTGTAAAGAAATGGAAAATTAAATTATTTGATAATTTCTACAGGCATTTTTGCAATATGGAAACTAAGAAATGAAATAGAGTTAGCTCTAAAAAAAAGGGTCTGTTTTCTTAATGTTGTTTTGACGCATCCAGTTTAAGCCCTTCCAGATAATTTCACCATTTGCAACAAATACAGATACATACATATTGGCTTTGTGATAAGCAAATATCATGCTTGATATGTTCCTTTTTCTTCACAGTGAAAAACATCCCAAGCTTATAAATGGAAATACAGAAACTGTAATTCCGAAAAGAATATCTCAATGATTCAGAAACCCCTCGCTGGCCCCTCCATGTCAGAACATGTTTTTCATGCAGAGACTGAGGGCTAGATTTTATTACACATTAAATGAGACATTTGATTCATATGCAATGAGGGAAGTACAGTTGTCTTTAGCCTTTCTGTCTCAAATATTCCCAGAAAATATGTTTATAATTATGAATAAGGTTTCATTTACTTTTATAATTCAAAACATCATACATGTTCTGAATTGATTGAGCTCTAGAACTGCACCTAGTGATTCATGAATGACATGATGACTTAATAAAAACACAGAACAACAAAGCAGTTAGTCGTTGATAATGTGTGAGGAGAGCAGGGATGAGGCAATGTGATTTCCCCATAATTAAGACCACGTCTACAAATAAATCTTTGTATTTGTTGTATCTGTATCTGACTGTATTTGTTGAGCAGTAACGAACCATTTGTAAACCGTTAAATGCAGGACCAACATATCATTTGTTGAACAATTATATACAATTTGCACAGAGTTTCCTTCCATAGAGATATAATTAAACCCATGAGCGATGTGATGAAAAACACTCAAAGCTGCAGGATTTGGGTTTAGTCTAGCGATCAGCACTGCTTCTTTTTTTGACATTTACAGCTGGAGCAAATATCAGAATACACTCAGCAGGCCCAATGATATATCTACAGTTCAATCTTACTCCAATCCCTCTTTCTGGTCTATGGATGGTGGACGCAGTAAAAAATATTCTGACTACAGCTCTTTCTAAATACAACTGTAGTGCTGTTATTTGCATTTTAAGATGAATAAACACTACAAAATACTTGAACACTTCAAACAATTCACCTGAAGCCTTAAAGGGATACTCCACTTTTTTTGGAAATAGGCTCATTTTACAACTCTCCCAGAGTTAAACAGTTGGGTTTTACCGTTTTCGAATCCATTCAGCCGATTTTCTAATATTTAGAAGAATATCAGTAAGCAGACAGTTTCTGGTCTCATTGACTTCCATAGTAGGAAAAAAATATACTATGGGAATCAATGAGACCAGAAACTGTCTGCTTACTGATATTCTTCTAAATATTAGAAAATCGGCTGAATGGATTCGAAAACGGTAAAACCCAACTGTTTAACTCTGGGGGAGTTGTAAAATGAGCCTATTTCCAAAAAAAGTGGAGTATCCCTTTAAACAAGTGATACTACACTACAACAACAGAAAGCCTTTGAAAACTGACTGCTTTTGAGGAGCTGGGGGGGTTTTATTCTGGATAAGATAAATACAGTGAAACAAAAATGGCACAAATTTTAATGTAAAATGCTGAATGGCATTAATTTGCATGTGCTTTCTTTGTCTTTGCACCTGATTCACTGAAGGAATTATCCAAATCATACAGCATCGCACTCAACACGCAAAACAAATGTGCTATAAAGTAACTTTCCTCACAGTTCCTCAGTATAAAGGCATGTTGTGGATGCTCGTTGAAGTGGCTGATGCAGCAGACTACCAAGATCTACTTTATAGAAGTACTTTATTGTGGCCTTAGTTACTGCAGTTCAGGCATCTGAACAGCACTTTAAAATGTTGAGAGAGCACTCGACTACATCGTATGCTAGTCTACTTTTAACCTTGTTCATCATATCTAATTTTGAAACTTTTATTTGTAGGTCAAAAAACATCATTTGCACAGAAAGGAAGCGTGTTTGCACTTTGCACTGAAAAGAATTACAGCTTAACTAATTCAAACAAGCATATGTTTTGGAAAGTTAGTGAATGAGTCCAAGGTTTTGTGCTGAAATACTATCCTGTGAAATTGTGTAAAAAGTAATTTGTCCTACGATTTAAATGCAAAATTTGCTTTTATATACTCATTCAAACCATTAGGTTTAGTAGCAGACGTGTTGATCCGATGGTGCTGAATCCTGTGACATGATCAGAATAGACACACACACTGATACACTCCTTCTTTCCGCCTACATGACCTTAAATTTCTCCACAGCTTTCTTTCTTGGCTCCTCTCTCTCTCTGTCTATTTCTCACTTTTCTTGCTGTGGTAAATCTGGGAGACCTTAGGCCTACTAGAAGCTTACTTATGTCCCTCAACGGGCCTCTTTACCCAGTCTGTAATTAGACCTGGCCATACACACACACACACAACACACACACACACACACACACACACACACACACACACACACACACACACACACACACACACACACACACACACACACACACACACACACACACACACACACACACACACACACACACACACACACACACACACTGAAGCCAACTTCATACATCCAAATGTACCTCAAACCAGGATATGACATCAGTTTCGGTTAGAAAAAAATGCCCCAACCAAACAAAGCAAAGGCTGGCATTTCTGTGATGTAGATGAGAAGTAATTTTGAGCCTATAGATTTATTGCACACTTCCCATCACAGACATCTGTGGTGGAGCACACAGCCTTGACCAGTCGCTTATTGGCACCACAAGGTCAACCGACCATTAGTCAACACTGCGGACCAGCAGTTAGACATCCATTACCTATACTGTGCATCATAATCGAGTAGCTCAAGGTCAGCTTTGCGGGTATAATTAGCGTGATTCATTGTGAATTGGGTTAGAAAGGTGAACTTGGACAGCTGAAATTATATAACATGTAATAAAGGTGTTTTACAACTGATCGATCTAAATTCTAACATAACGGGACAGTGAAACATCTGAGAAACACTGTAATCCGCTCTTGAAATGCCATTTATCTTACTATAGTTGCTCCAAAGCCATAATTATGATGCTTGGATTTTATTTTAATGATAATGATATTTTATTAAATGATAAATGACAGCTGTTATGATAGTTATGTTATGATAGTTGTTTTGTCCATTTAGTCTCATATTCCTCAGCATATTGATGTAGGAAAATATAATAAAAAAAATAAGACAATCTCTCTTTATTATCAGTTATAGCTTGTATGCAAAATTTTAAAAAACAAACAAAAAAATAATAGAAAAAAGTAATGTAAAACACTAAAAAAATTTAAAAAATGACAAAATAATTATAAAATGTATTATATATTATATATGCTTACGCTAAGTATAAAATTCAAGGAATGCCAAAGTAAGTTGTGCCATATACCAAACAGTATTGTTTGGACACATTCATATTATTTTGAAAGAGTTAATATTTTTAATTAATTTCAATTAATTACTATAATGACAATAACCATTTAAACATTGGAATTTTACTATTTCATACAACTGAAATCCTGATTTTTCTGGTATGACTGAAATATGTGCCACTCTGAGCTGTAAAAGACTGTATTGTGTATGTTTAGATTGCCACCTGCTTGTTTAAACAGTGCACTGCACAAGGCTGAAATTCTTTGCAATAACCAAGTAATACGCCAGGTGTCACCCTTACGATATGTCTGAAATACACAGGCCACCTTAGCAGACTAACTCAAAACACATTACATTAAAAAAAAAAGCATACTGAAGATAAAGAAACATGGGGACAACTATAGTTTGAGCTGTAGCAGTGGATCATACAACACGTTAGAACGGTGTCCTTGTGGGTTTGAATTTGGCTTGCATATGACCTGATTCCATGAATAGCAAAAAGCCAGAAAATAAAACATAAGATTAGTCTGCACAATAATATTCTTCCTCAAATGAGTTTAGAGCTATTTTAATTTAAAGTAATTTCCTCTGTTCCAACTGAACTAAAGGCTTAAGTTCTCATCATACAACCTCACACAGTGCAAATTAGTTGCAAATCGCTCTGCCAACATCTATAAATCTTTTGATTAAAATCCCTAAATGTGCAGCACATTGTGGCCACTGATTGGCTCAAATGACAAATTAACTAATAGTCACTGGATTAAAACATCTCTGATGTTCATTAATACATACAGCGATTCTAGGGCTAATGCATTTGTGTTTTTAAAGGGATAGTTCACCCCAAAATGAAAATTCTGTCAGTAATTACTCACCCTCATGTTGTTCCAACCCTGTAACACTTTCGTTCATCTGCAGAACACAAATTAAGATATTTTTGATTAAATCTGAGAGCTGGATCATGCACTCCTCCATAGGCTTCTAAGGGATTGAAACTTAACAGCCCCGAAAAGTTATTAAAGAAATCATTAAAATAGTTCAAGTGACTACAGTGGCTCAATCTTAAGTTTATCAAGTGACGAGAATACTTTTTGAGCACAAAAAAAAAATAAAAAAAAATAACGACTTTATTCAAGTATTCATTTCCTTCTCTGTCGGCCTCGAGATTTCACGTAGTGTAATGGTGTAGTGCTTCTGGTTGAACATCACACGCATCACACACATGACCAGTGTCGGCCAAGAGTGAGCCTACGTGTGACGTACAACACAGAAACAATACGCTGTTACACTACGTGAAATCTCGAGGCCAAAAGTATTATTAGTCACTTTAATAACATTAATAAGGTTATTACACAAACCTACTGTTCCAGGGATGGAATTTAAATAGCCCCGGTAAACAACACTAAAAACACATCCAATGACTGCAGAAACACCCAGTGTGCTCCCCTGTTATTCCTAGCACTAGTGAAATTATTCCAAATGTTTGTGCAAAATGGTCTTTAGTTGCTAGGAGACATGTTTACCTAATTGCATTAATTACATAGCAACGAACAATCTTTCCGCAGTTCTGCTTTGATTTGACTGATGGCACATATGAACATATCAGCACCGAACTGAGATATCAAACATGGCAATTAGGGTTGGCTTCCATTTATGTGCAAATTTCAGATGGATGGGAAACTTACCATCAAACTTAGTACTGCATGTATTTATATACTTTTTATCCATCTATGACCTTTCAGACAACTCACCAGGGCTAACTATAATACATTTAGTATTATTAATACTACAAATAAGGATTAAATAGTGATATAATCTTTGGCTTCAGGGGGCAGTTAGGCCACACAACAGAATTGGAAATGTACATGTTTATTACATTTCTCCAGCACACTTGGAGTTGTTGACAGTAACCATGAAGGTGTTAAGGGCATGAAATATAGTCTGTCTGGCAATGATAGCATTGCCTTTTCATTTTAAATAGCCTTACATATGAGGATTGGAAGTGGATCTGCATCTGACGCGAACTTTGATTGTAGTCACTGAGGTTTGGAGAGAGCTGGCATACGTTGTATTTTGCGTCATTGTGTCTTTACACAGAATTTGGAGAGCCCGGCTGTATAAAGACGCCTTGAGCAATAAACAAAGTGGGACTACCACACACACGCTCGGGTACATAGGCACAGAGCAATACAAATATGTATACTTTACTTTGCCAAAACATTTTACCAATTATGCATTTTTTTTCAGCTAAACAATGGAAAGCACAATCAACAATAATCAGCTGACTGGATTAGATAAACAGAATTTATCACTGCATACACACAATGTTCCATGCTATGAATACAGGAATGGTCCTCACAAAAAAGCAACAAGCTCTGACCAAGTCTAGCAATTATCAAACAACCAACCATCACCATCTTTATCCTGGCATCAGGACTGAGCATGCTCAGAAACCACTGGGATATTCAATGGCTTTGAATTTCAAGCACACCATGAAGATCTAAAAGACAGATAATTGTAACATGGTCTGTAAGGTAAGTTTAATGTCAGAGATTTATTTCTTTTCCACTAACTGTATCCGAAAAGACACGGGCATGCTTGTTTTGATTATGAGGTGTTATTATAGTCAATTTGATTGGTTGCTCTGAGCAGTACATTTAAAAATAATAAATAAAAAAAAGGTTTGACTTTTAAAGGACTACCGTACTTATTGTATTAACATGAATAAACGGTGACAGCTGATTTTTTCTTTTAGAAGACCTTACCCTTGTGAAAAAGAAAAAACTTTAGCATACTTTTTTAAAAGAGTACGGAAATATACTTCAGTGCAAACTGATTGTGATGTTTTCGGACACATTTTTCATACATTAAATGTAGTTTAAATTTATATTGATTGTAATAAGTTTAACTTTAAACAAGAACTGCTTTTTTTAACCCAGTCAAATAAACCTTAAGTAATCTTTTAATGACAGTAGCAAGCATTTATGGTACGTTATAAACTAAAATATTCCTGAAATTTCTATTGAAACTTGTCATGTTTTCGTTTCGCTACAACCCACACAATGTTATAGAATACTGGACCCTCAAATTGAGTATTAAAAGATGAACTTACCGGCAGTCCAGCTGCTTTGCCTGGAGCAGGAGCAGCAATGCCTCAAGACCACACCCGAGGATTTCTCCAACTGGCTTGCCTAACAGATTTTCCCGATCACTCCTTGTGCGCTTTCTACTACACCAGCCTAAACGAGCGCACTAATCCTCGAAAGGTGGACCGAGCCAACCAACCATCACCCCAGAGCCCAAGCCCTGCAAAACGTCTGACCAGGTGTGTGAGCCGGCTACATCGTCCATACCTTTGGTGTTGCTTGTGGAGTTTGAAGGCATGGAGAGAAGCCCTGCCACTGTGAATGTGTTGTGCCTGAAATATCTTGATTTGGAAGAGTCAAATTTAGACATTTTGATAATTTCCTGTTTTTTTCTGTCCTTAATGGTCCCGTCCAGCACAAAGTCTCCTGTGGCTCCTGAATTCCCACCACTTTCGTGACATAATGGCGCTATGATTGTGGGCTTGCAGGCTCGGCAAAGGGGGCGCACAGGAGCACCCTTCTGAAACCTAAAATGACAAATGGAACATGTGCATGTGACGGCCATTGTAAGTCCACAAGACCGCAAGTGCTTATGAAGTGTGTAAATTGGGACAGGACCATAATTGTCCTTGCGGCTCCATCCGGGCCACCTCGTCCCTCAGGCTCCGCCTTGGTCAGACGCTCCCCTGACTGCGCTATGGACGTATGAGCAATCCACTGGGCTCCGACTCTCCAGCTTTGTCTGGCTCCACCTTCCCTACGTCTCCAGCTGGGTCCTCAGTCCCAATGGCTACACCTCAGTCCTCAGGCACCCTGGCGCCACTTCGGACACTCGTCACTGTGGCTCCGCCTTGGCCTCAAGGACCATTGGTGTCGCTCGTTCCCATCTGCTCTCCGTCTGCACGTAAGGCTCCACCATTGGCCTCATCTCCCTCGGTCATGTCCTTCACCTCCATCGACTGCGCTCTGTGTCCCCACCATCATCGCCGCCCTGGACTCTCAAAGTATGTAAAAAGTACCAATTTCGTTACCAAGTCAGTACTGAAATTTTAAAAATGTGACTATACCGGCATTGCCCTCTAGCTTTTTGAGTGCTGTTGAATAGACTCTTAAATGCCTCTGATTGGCCATTTTGTTCAGACGCTCAACATATGTCTGTGATTGGCTACAATGATATACGGCACGCTTAAAAAAATATTTGACATCTTTGACATAAAAATAAGTGTACTTCTTTGAAAAACGACAAAAGATTATTAAAACAATGAAACATTTACTTTGGTTTTATTACAAATGGTACTTTTGAAAAGTGTTCTTAAGTGTGTGAAGAAACAATCAGTAAAGGGTACACTCTTTAAGTTCACTTTATTAATATTATATTGTCTGCAAGTACAGTTTTTTTTAAATATGCTTTTAAGATTTTAAGTGCACCACAATTTCACATTCACTACAATAGACTCTATGCATGTGTCAGGGTTCTGTCACTTCTGTAGTCTATTTCTTGGTTTTGTGACAGAGCCCTGACACTCCTGTTTTGTCTTTGTTTTGTGTGCTTTCATTTCTTGTCTTGTGCTGCACACAGCTTGTGTTTTACTCTAGCTGTGTGCTTTCATGTTGTCTTGTTTTGTGTGAGCACATGGCTGGTGATTTGTTTTACTGGCCATGTGCTTGTGTTCAAGTTCTGCTTGTCATGTATGTTTCCTTGTGCCATGTGCTCTCCTGTTGATTGTCTAGCCCCTCCCTTCTTGTTACCTGATTATTGATTCATTTGCCCCACCTGTCCTGCCTCGTTACCTCCTTTGTTTGGTCTCCCTATTTATTCTCCCTGTGTTTGCAGTCCTGGGCTGTTTCGTTGTCGTATGTACCTGGTGTGTTACCTCTTGTGTCAAGTCAAGTCAAGTCAGCCAAGTCAAGTAATTTGTTTTCCCCTATGGGGTAGTTTTATTTGTGTTTGTTTTATTTTTTGTAGTTAATAAAAACCCATTTTTCCTGCAATTGAGTCCTCGCTTCATCTCCTCAACCCCACACCTGACAGAACGAAACAGCCATCAGAGGACTCAGCAGACAATGGGTACCTTCCTATTCCCATCTCCCTCCAATGGGGCCTTGGTGAAGGATCAGATGGTCCAGCTTGTCAAGTGCGTCTCTCTTCGTCAGGAAGGTCGTAAAATCAAGGACTTTGCCTCTGACTTCCTGGCTGTAGTGAATGACCTAGACTACAGCGATAATGCTGATCTTAAAGAGGTTTTTAACACCTGCCTCACCAAGCCCCTCAGCCCTTGGGAGATGGGAAGGCTGGGGCATCTACCATTTTGGAAATTTGTGTACTGTTTACATCAGCGTGTGAAGGAGTCCCTTTGTAGCATGAATTTCCACCACACTGACTGTTCCTCCTTTCCACCTGCAGTCAGTGGAAGCCCCAGCTCTCCAGTGACACATAAACGGAGAAGGAGGAAGAATGGGTCCACCTCATCTGCCACCTATCCTGAGGCGCATGTGGATGCTGCATTTCCCCCAGAGTTGACCGTGAATGCTGCTTTTCCCCAGAGGTGGCCGTGAATGCTGCTTTTCCATTAGAGGCAGCAATCTCCACACCATCGCCTTGCAGACGTAAGCGGAGGAAGAGATGGAAGGCGCCCCCAGTGTTGGCCGAAGTGGCTGCAGCGCCCCCAGTGTTGGCCACAGATGTTGCAGCGCCCCCAGTGTTGGCCGAAAAGGCTGCAGTGCCCCCAGTGTTGGCCGAAGAAGCTGCAGCACCGCCTCGCCTTCGCAAGCGGAGGAGGAAGGCTTTTTCACCTGGGCCGGTGGTTCCAGAGCCCCCATGTCCTGTGATCCCTGAGCAGCCTGCTCCCCTTGTCTGTCCTGTCGAGGCCGAGGAGGCTACCCTCTCCCTTTATGTTGCCGCTGTTATGTGTGTCTGGGCAAACATGCCTCCATGTTTGCTACCTCAGCTGCATCCTATCCTGAGCCAACCGTTTCCTACATCAGTCCTGCCATGGCCAAGAGGACTGTCTTCACCTTTTATTTTTTGGCTTTCCTGCGTGCTTGGAATATGCACAATAATTATTTTGTCCCAGAGCCCGTTGCCAGCCCAGAGGCGGTAGGGTACTGGTCACGTCTGCCCAGCCAGAGGCGGTACTGGTCACGTCTGCCCAGCCAGAGGCGGTACTGGTCACGTCTGCCCAGCCAGAGGCGGTACTGGTCACGTCTGCCCAGCCAGAGGCGGGTACTGGTCACGTCTGCCCAGCCAGAGGCGGTACTGGTCACGTCTGCCCAGCCAGAGGCGGTACTGGTCACGTCTGCCCAGCCAGAGGCGGGGTACTGGTCACGTCTGCCCAGCCAGAGGCGGTACTGGTCACGTCTGCCCAGCCAGAGGCGGTACTGGTCACGTCTGCCCAGCCAGAGGCGGTACTGGTCACGTCTGCCCAGCCAGAGGCGGTACTGGTCACGTCTGCCCAGCCAGAGGCGGTACTGGTCACGTCTGCCCAGCCAGAGGCGGTACTGGTCACGTCTGCCCAGCCAGAGGCGGTACTGGTCACGTCTGCCCAGCCAGAGGCGGTACTGGTCACGTCTGCCCAGCCAGAGGCAGGCGTCTCGGAGGGTACTGGTCACGTCTGCCCAGCCAGAGGCGGTACTGGTCACGTTCCAGCCAGAGGCTGTACTGGTCCTCGCCAGCCAGAGGCGGTACTGGTCACGTCTGCCCAGCCAGAGGCGGGTACTGGTCACGTCTGCCCAGCCAGAGGCGGTACTGGTCACGTCTGCCCAGCCAGAGGCCGGGATACTGGTCACGTCTGCCCAGCCAGAGGCGGTACTGGTCACGTCTGCCCAGCCAGAGGCGGTACTGGTCACGTCTGCCCAGCCAGAGGCGGGTACTGGTCACGTCTGCCCAGCCAGAGGCGGTTCTTCACGTCAAGCCTCCCGATCCAGAGACTGTTCTCGCCAGCTCAGCCGTGCCTGTGTCTTCGGACAAGATGGCTCCATCTCCTGTCCCAGGTCTAGTGAGTGTCCCAGTCAAGGATCCAGACACACCTGACCAACCCTGGCCCTCAGCCGGGACTCCTGAACCGCTGGAGCTCGCCTGGTCTGTCCCTCCAGCGCCGTCCTGGCCTTCTGCCGGGATTCCTGAGCCCCTGGAGCCCGCCTGGTCTGTCCCGCCATGGCCCTCTGCTGGGACTTCAGACCCGCCTGAGCCTCCCTGGCTCAACCCTCCCGTCCCTCCCTGGTCCCTTATAGAGACTTCCTGGACTGTCATGCTGGTTCTGTCTTGGTTCCCCTCCCTCCCTCCCTCCACACTTTGTCTCTCTGTGTTTTGATCTACCCGTCTTGTGTTGTCTGTTGGTGAGTTTTTATGTCATGTTCCTGTCTTGATTTTTGGTGTTCCTCCTTAGGGACGCCAGGTGGCGTCCTTTAGAGGAGGGGTAGTGTCAGGGTTCTGTCACTTCTGTAGTCTATTTCTTGGTTTTGTGACAGAGCCCTGACACTCCTGTTTTGTCTTTGTTTTGTGTGCTTTCATTTCTTGTCTTGTGCTGCACACAGCTTGTGTTTTACTCTAGCTGTGTGCTTTCATGTTGTCTTGTTTTGTGTGAGCACATGGCTGGTGATTTGTTTTACTGGCCATGTGCTTGTTCAAGTTCTGTTTGGTGTGAGCACATGGCTTGTCATGTATGTTTCCTTGTGCCATGTGCTCTCCTGTTGATTGTCTAGCCCCTCCCTTCTTGTTACCTGATTATTGATTCATTTGCCCCACCTGTCCTGCCTCGTTACCTCCTTTGTTTGGTCTCCCTATTTATTCTCCCTGTGTTTGCAGTCCTGGGCTGTTTCGTTGTCGTATGTACCTGGTGTGTTACCCCTTGTGTCAAGTCAAGTCATTTGTTTTCCCCTACGGGGTAGTTTTGTTTGTGTTTGTTTTATTTTTAATAGTTAATAAAAACCCATTTTTCCTGCAATTGAGTCCTCGCTTCATCTCCTCAACCCCACACCTGACAGCACGCTTGCTTCCGCGTTTTGTCTCAGCCCGCCCAGTTACATCCGGTGCTGTGCCGGAAGCGTTTTTGCATTCGGTAGAGATAATGGCAAATCTACAGTATTAATCTATTCTAGTATGGGATAATTTAAATTTTTTGGGTGAACTAACCCTTTAACTTGTTTTGTTGTGCTCTTAGGTGTAACTTGTTGTTTTAGCCTTCCCAGGTCATTGCTAAAGTATTGATTTGCCGCATGATTATGCTAATCTAGCATAATCTATTAATCTAACAATTAATAACTTTTCGGGGATGTCAAGTTTCAATCCTTTAGAAGCCTATGGAGGAGTGATCCAGCTCTCAGATTTAATCACAAATATCTTAATTTGTGTTCCAAAGATGAACGAAGGTCTTACGGGGTTGGAACGGGGTCTTACGGGGTACATTTTTGGGTGTACTATCCCTTTAAGCACATTTTCTATTCACAAGGCAAAGTTTACCATGGCCAATATACAACATGTAGGAAAATGTAACAACAAATTCAAGTGAAATTACTTTATTTTCTTTTTACTCTGTCTCTGTACTCAACATCAATAGCTCGTAATTATGAAAATTGAAAAAAAAAATAAACATAAATAAAGGATGCCTTTTTGTTTGAGTAGCTAACAACATGGCACTTCTGGAATGAATGCTCTTTGACAGGAACATTTCAAAATGATTTAGATGTTTTTAGTGCAAAATGATTTAATGTTCTCAAAGAGAAATCAATGAGATCATTGACACGTCAAGAAAATAAAATGCAAAAAGATCAGCCAACGTGTCCTCGCCAATCTCTTCTCATCTGCTTCCAGGAGAACAGTGGACCAAGACACAGAAATCCTATCCATGACCTCTGTGGGTGGCCGTAGCGCTTGACAAGACGATACAGCCAGGTGATCCCATAGTGGTCACAAAGTGTGTACTGAACACACACAAACACAATCCCCACCAAATCAAACACATATTTACAGACCTTTGAGTTAAAGCTTTGTTTTAAAAACGACATTTTATCTAAACATCCTATAGTGTGACAACTAAATTATGTTTTAATTAAAACTATTTAAATAATGTGGTAAATACTACGGGGAAAAACGAATGTAATTTCTACCCCAAGTTAGCTAAGTAGTTACTTATTTTCTTTGTTAATTTTACTTAACTTTGTAGTAAAGAGTAAAGAGTAGATTTTACATTATTCCATAAAGTACTTTAAAATGCCATACATTTACTTTTAAAAAATATATATGCATGCAAAAACTTGCAAAAGAAAAATTAAGTAAATTTTACTTATTGTTTTTTTTTTTTTGGTGTAGGCCAGATCTGATTCCATATAGCCCATTGTGATTTTTGGCTTTCAATCTACAAAAAGAACAAAAAAACACATTAAACGCTGTGAATATTTGAATCCATTCCCAACCCTTACAAAACACCCTAATGAAGTGTTAGGCTTTGTAAACAGGAGAGGTCACTGGGGGCTTCTTTAGACTCTGTGGGTCTTTTCATGAATATCATTATGGATAGCAAGGTTGGGCGAGTTGACCTCAGATCCATCTGTAACCAGAGACTCTTCTAACGGATCAGGTTTGGGGTGTTTTATCTTAACCGTTTGACCAGCTGAAAGTGTCAGGCATGTAAACATCACAGCTTTTCACTTCATGGTTCAACAAGTTCAATAACTCTTCAAAAAGGCCTTGTTTACACCTGGTATATAGATCTGTGGTCAGCCAAGACACATCACTGTTTACACCTGGTAGTAACATGCATTTTAAATGCGTGTCCTGTTACCACTTTTGAACAGAATTTTAAAGGATGGTCTCTAATTTAGACTACATCACTCACTGTCTCACTCATTATATATTGCACTTAAAAGTCTAAAAAAACATGGACAAAAACATGGACAAAATAAATCAACGCATAATTTATTCCAAATTTACTTGAATCAAGGTGTTCTAGCTTAATTCTTGAATATTTTAATGGAGTATCTAACATAATTTCTTTAGTGGTGTGTTCATTTTAATTCTGGACCTCAGTCCATTTAGCACATATTTACATAGAAAAACAATGGCATAGCAGTGGAATGTAAAAAAAAAAAAAAAAACATTGTATGTGTGGACAGGTTATAAGTCAGACTTGTTTAAAGTGAAGTAATCCCACTGTAAGCAATCAACAAATCACAAGACTCACAGAAAAGCCATATTTTCTGTGTTTAATACATTCACCTAAACAAGATCAGGAAGAAAATCTCTTGTGCTGTTCATGCTCCAATTACATATGTGTTTCTGTTTCGCATTTATATTATGCAACGCAAGAAGGCCTTGACAAAGATTTCACTCAAAATGAACAATTCGATTAATCTGACAATCAGAAATTAGATCTCAATCATTAATCAAGGAATACATTTTGATTGGATAAACTTTTCCCCAATACTAATTTGTAAACAGATAATGTCTTCGTACTGGCAGATTCAGGAAAATAAGTGATCTAAAATACATGAGTAAAGCAAAATAAAAATAATTATTGATTGATTTAATCTGTGACCTGTTACACCAGGGATTGCTGGCCCTGAGAGTTCACCACTAGCATTCAGAATGTTCCCCTACCAATTCCTTAGCCTGGTCCCACCAGACTCTCGTACATTTCATTTACATAGAGTCTGGCACCGCTCCATTGACAAGCGTTAAGTTCCTTGTAGGCGGGAACTCTATTGAAGTCTAAAACTATTGGATCTGCCAAGAGTCACTCTGGATCTGCCATAACCAATCGCTAACGATTGGTCGTGACGTATGCCTAGCGTTCGCCTTAGCTTAGCCAACACATTCACCACTAACGGAGCGAGCTGGAAAATCGAACTTTTCCCGAACTCCGTGGGGAGGAGGGCCACAACATCATGGCCACCAACAAAACTAAGCAAAGATCGTTCTTGCTCCTGCTTTAACTTCTTGATATTCGGCAGCGTTGCCACAACAGACCGAATGGCTTCGCTCGCATATTTCTCTGCTGCCATTACAGAACTACAACTCAAAATAACACACGACATCAACGTCATCGTTCTCAGCCACTCCCTCTGTTCGCTGATTTGCCCGGTAAAAAATTGATCGGAGAAAACCAAAGACTACAGCACAATCCCAGACCTAGTACTGAAGGAAAATTAAAATTGAGCGGAAGTACGTAGGAGAGCGGAGCCAGGCTACCAATTCCTAACATTCAAAGGAATTTTTGGGGTTAGTTTTATTTAATATAACTTTCCCAGAGCTTTCCCCCTAGTGGCTGAAATATATTACTAACAATAAAAAAAAGTTAATGAATACATAAATAAATAACCCAATACTTTCTGATCTCTCCCCAATCTCATTTATGTATTAAAGCTGAATCCGCTTTGGTGGTTTGTAGCCTACAGTAGCCTATGATAGACTGAAAGCTGTGTGTAAAAGGATATTCGACTTACACTCGCCAAAACCCAGGATGGATTAGTATGTACAGTACCAATGCAATGTGGTCATGTGTACTTTCAACCATCTCCAAATCTAGTTAGTGTGAGATCAGATCACAAATAATTTTGGACCCTGTAAACATTTCTTAATGTCAGGTGTAAATGTTTTGACCACCCGCCAAAATCCTGTTATTATGACTACAAGACTAAAAAAACTGTCAAGCCACAAGATGTATTTACTTAAAGGAGGAAGAGAGATGGATTGGTTCTCACATGTCTACAGAGCAAGTATCACAAAGTTATATACACATTTTTATCAACAACAAAAAAAAAAAAAAAACGGAGAGAGAGAAAAGATCCACGGTCTCATTGTGCCATGATCCCATTCAGCCAGGTTTCAGAGTGTGATGCAATACAGATAACTAAAGAAAGGCATGGCTCCAAAACATGAGGTCACAGGGCGAGGAACAGTGGTATCATGTGATTTCATACACACAGCGCTGACACATAATACTGAGGAACAAATAGTGCTGTTTTTTTAACTGCATTTCCTCTCTTTCTGGATCAAATGTCCCCACCAACAAAAACAGTCTCGTGTATTTGCCGTGATGAGTAGTCTCATCATTACCCAAGATACAGAGGATCAGTGGATTCACAGCACTTAAAAGAGGGCCCACAAAGCAGCCTATGGACTTCAGCATGACTGTGGGGCACTGTCACTGTACTATGGGAAGAGTGCATTCTTTCAATGATGCCCATGTTTCAATGATGCCCCCCCATCAAAAGGTAATAAGGATAATTCCGGTATTTAACACTTTGAGTCTATTTTCTAGTGTGTTTTGGATGAACTAGAGTGGTGGACTTAGAAATTTTGACAATGGGTCCTGTCTTGACTATTTGACTATTTTAGGTTTGCCTCGGAGCGCTTCAGAGTGGCAGTCTACGAGCAAACTGAAACATGTCCTAAAAACAACTCTTAACGTTCGTTTTTCAAAACTGTGCAACTCAGCGAGTGGTTGGTGGAGTTCGTTGATGATTAAAAACAAATATATCGGCGCAATGTATGCTTTCAATCCATGTTATTTACTATAGTGGAACTATTTTTTCAGATACCTCACGACCACGTATAAACTTCCGCTGGATATTTGAGTCTGAAGCGTTAGCACACTCCCGACCACTTGATGGCGACAACCACTTTGCCGCAGTTGCTCTGCTCACGCTAGCCTTCTGAGAGCGAAAAGACTACAACCAAATGTAAACAGACCCCCTTTCGGTCTCCAGAGCGCAGTAATATCAACGAGCACTGAGTCCTTCAACAGAAATCATGCGATTTTACAAAATGGCAAATAAAACACGACAGAAACTGTATTTCGCTACGCTACTTGTTTTGGAACATCAACGAACTCCACTAACCACTCGGTGAGTGTCACAGTTTTGAAAAACGAACGTTAAGAGTTTGAAAAGTGGTTTCTGCCTTGGTCTATCAATATAATGAAATGCAACGAGAGGCTGGCACGATTCTGTAACCCAGACTAGCCCGCCAATTGCATAATCAGTTCAAAGATAATAGATACAAACATCAAATGCTCTGGAATAAAGAGAGAAGATGCAATACATACATGATGCGAAGTGTTTTGCTTACACTTCGCATCATGTATTATAATGACAAGGTATTGCATCTTCTCTCTTTATTCCAGAGCATTTGATGCTTGTATCTATTATCTTTGAACTGATTATGCAATTGGCGTGGTACATTTACCTGACATAATAAATTGTAATTTTCAGTAAAGAGTTAAAAAGAATAGTCAAACATTCGCTCAAACTTAATGATGCACAGATATCATTAAAACCTTTTTCATTTATGGAGTCAGATGAAATAAGTTAATACAGAAAATGTATTTCATTTAATCAAATTACTCTGCCACACGGAAAGACGGTAACGCGCAGAGACCTTTGATTGGAAAACCTCCTTTGGGCCAATTGACTCGGGCTTACACAGCCATGGTCAAGATGATCTGAGCATCAGAATGGAGTAAAAGGTGACTGAGTGTGGTATGGTTGTTGGTGACAGACGGGCTGGTCTGAGTATTTCAGAAACCACTGATCTACTGACATTTTCCCGCACAACCACCTCAAGGGGTTACAGAGAATGGTCCGAAAAAGAGAAAATATCCAGTCAGCGGCTGTTCTGGTGCCTTGTTGATGCCAGAGGTCAGAGAAGAATGACCAGGTTTGAGCTGATAGAAAGGCAACAGTAACTCAAATAACCACTTATTACAATCGAGGCATGCAGAAGAGGATCTCAGAACACACAAAATGTCGAACCTTGAAGAAGATGGGCTACAGCAGCAGAAGACACACCTGGTGCCAATCCTGTCAGCTAAGAACAGCAAACTGAGGCTACAATTCACACAGGCTAACCAAAATTTGAAATTAGACAATAGAAGATTGGAAAATGTTGCTTGGTCTGATGAGTCTCAATTTCTGTTGCAAGTTGCAACAATCCGATGGTAGGGTCAGATTTTTGCATAAATAACAAGAAAGCATGGATCCATTCTGCTTTGAATCAACGGTTCAGGCTGCTGGAGGTGATAATGGTGTCAGGGATATTTTCTTGGCAGACTTTTGGCCCCTTAGTACCCGGGATGCCCATCCCTTTATGACCACAGTGTGATGGCCACTTCTAACAGGATAACGCACCATGTTGCAAAGCTCAAATCATCTCAAACTGGTTTCTTGAATATGACAATGAGTTCACTACACTCAAATGGCCTCTACAGCCACCAGATCTCAATCCAATAAAGCACCTTTGGGACGTGGTGGGAAGTTGTGGAACAGGAGATTTGCATCATGTGCATCCAACAAACTGTGTTATGCTGCAATGCTGTAAATCTGAAAGGGAATATTGAATATTCCTAATGTAATGAGTATATTCAGTATAAACTACGAGCCTACATGTTTATGGAAATACTGAAGATATTCAGTCTTGCCCTTTATTTCACTGAATTCTATAGAATGTTTAGTACAGTTGGATAATCTAGATCCCAGGACAAACAAATTTGGATTAATATAGATAGACATATGCCAACTGACTTCAGATTTCTAGAAACTATTTCCCGATTTTTACTGATTTCCTGAAAATATTGCCTTATAAAATTAACATGTTTTGTTATAATGTAAAAACAACATCATGTAAAATAGATTCAACTTGCCATAACATAACATGTGCATGCTAATGTAGTCATTGTGACAAGAAGCTTTAAATAGTTCTTTAAATCAATCTATTTGCCTTTTAATGAAATCTGTTTTTAAATTGATTACACCTACTGAGTACACAAAACTAAGTAATCATCAAATGATATGAACATTCAAATTTTTAAGAAAGGAAACTCTATAAAACAAGAGAGAATATTAAAGGTCCCCTGACATGGGGTTATTTTATTATTTATAATGTTTCCTGGGTTGCCCTTATAATGTTAGTATGTTTTTTAGATCAAAATTAGTCATAATTTAGAAATAAAAGGCATTTTTCCTAGCCTGATTTTAGCCTCTGATTTGAACACACTGTTTGAAGGGGCGTGTCTGCTGTGAGACTCAGTGTAACCGCCCACTGCTGTGATTGGCTGACATGCGTGCATATGAAATAGCTACATGTGAAAGTCTCTCGATCTCGAATACTTTTACTACTGCTGCTATTATACGTTTTTACTAATACAGCTATCGAGATTAACGAATCGTGAGAAGTTTTTAAAGTATTTAGATCTATTCCCATCACATACAATGTGTGATGAGCATTGAGCAGATATCAGTCTGTGGATCGAGAGAAAACGCAATTTCTCACTCTCTCTAATGCTTTCACTAATGCAAATTCAAACACGATGATGTAAATACAGTAAGAGATTCATTGTGCAGTAACGTGCATCATTGATTTCATAACGAGTTGTCCTGATAAACTCGCGCTGTGTGGAAAAATGTTCTTTGAGCGATTTCTGTATATAATTTGTTCACAATTTAAATAAGATTATTTTCATCCTACTAAAAGAAACGATGTGAAGGTGATATTTTAGTCACTGGCTTGACTTACTTATGCATAAACAGTATTGAACGATTTTGAGAGAAAGATTACCTGTCTGAACTTGAACTTGAATTGTTGCTTGGTAGCTCGATGATTTATTTTCAGACGTTCATCGAGGCCAGCTCTATATTGGCCCAAGTTGAGGAAACAGTCGTCGGTAAATTGTTTGCACCATCCAAAACTTTGGGAAGTTGTGTCGGCGCATTTCCAGAGAAAATAAAATTAACCCATTGTTTCTTCAGAGGCTCGGATGAAGGAACTAAAAAATACTTTTGTGTTCATTTGTACATCCGAACACCGATCAACTGCCATGCTTCGCTCGTTTGCAAGCCATTATATCTCTCTATTCCACTTTTGTGCTTTGATTGGTCACACGCCATGATATCTCTCTCGAGGATGATAAACTAAAATCGCGCAGCTCGTTTTCTCTTGGGCGGGTCAAAGTCTCTTTGCGGCATAGCAGAGAAGGGGAGGTAACATTCCCCCATATGACGTCATATAGGGGAGATTCAAGATCAGCTCGTCTGAGATCTCATTTTCTCACAGGCAGAGAAAGATAGCCAAAACTCGGTTTACACCGACTGAAATTTCTAGACACGAGGGGACCAAATACAGGCTAGGGGAACTAATATTAATGTTAAAAAACCTCAGAAAGTGAAAATTTCATGTCAGGGGACCTTTAAGAGAAATAAACAGAAAAGTAGCCTAAACAAGACAGCGAGAAGAAAGATGAAAAGAGTTGTGGAAGCTCTCAAGTCTGCAGATGTTGGCCTAGTCCAGCCCACCCACATTGGCCCCAGTGATCTCTGATGGTGATGAATGATGATGTCACAAGAGCCCAGGCCAGAAGACAAGAGGAAAAAGCTTATCATCACTGATGCAACAAAGCGTAAAGTGAACACTCACACTCACACTGTATAGCCTATGTGTGCACCAACACACATTCTACACCTACAGCCTATACTCATCACCAACCATGGGCATGGGCAAAACTATGAGATCCATGAATTCTAAATTAAGCGAGCATTACATTTTAGGATGAAGTTCTCCAATGAAAGTTATGAACAGAAACTGTTATGTAATAATGCAAATATTTTGCATTTCATTAACATTAACATGGCATTTAAGGTTAAATGAATGGTATACAAAAGGTAAATACACGTTATGCAAATATGCAGAATAAAATACAAATATAATAAAAATAAAATAAATATGTTACAATGATTATAATAACGGAAGCAGAATAAGGAAACTTGCTTAATTGCATTCTTATATAAAAATAAATCTTTTCCAGACTGGTTTCAACATGGGTGGTCAAGTTTACCAGTTGATTTATCCATTTTCTCTCTCTCAACCAAAATGTTTGCTGTATGTTGTTGAATAAAAAAACAACAACGTCTGGTTATCCTGTTTTATCATTCTATCCCAAATATGAAATTTCCTAAATATATCAATATTTGAATTTCACTCCCTGGTGGGACTTACCACTGGAATGATTACAGAATCAAAGCTATATGCAAACAAATATGGGACAAATCTAATAGGGTGATTTTGTGTCAACTTAACCAGAGGTCCCCAGCTCACAATTTCAGCTGTCAAAAACAAAAGTGGGTCACTTTGTATACAGCTGATACTCTTTTCTTTTAAAGAGGAATACGTAAAAAACGAATAATGTTAAAACTAGAAATGCATTTAATTGTTTTTCCTAACAGCTCAATTGCATAGAAGATACCTGTCTGAGTGCCATAAATATTATTTTTCTAAAGTTGTCATGCCTGCAAAAGTATTCAAGATAAGATATCTTATCTTTCTAGATTCTCATTCTTTGGAATCTTCATTTTTAAGGCCCTGTATAGTTCAGTCCCATATATATTAGGACCCCCAATGTGACAAACATGTCCAAATTGTTGAATTTTACCAGTTGTCAATGGTCAAGAACTAAATGAATAGGTAACATTTTAATAGCTGATAGTTATTGTGTTTAAAGAAGATGTAAAATGAACTAAAAATATATCTTGTTTTCCTCTATCAAAACAATTGAATACAACACCCCCCTCTTAGTGCCAAAACCAAACATTTTTTCAAAGTTTACATGTCTTTAATTCAAGAAGTGTTAAAAATATCTTAATGTAATTTTAGTACATTTTATATTCTTCAAACGTTCCTCTCTAAATGCAATAAGTATCAACGATGTGCAAATTGAATCACATTTGGTTTTCGATCACTAAAATTGCGTAAAATTCCACAATTTAAATATGGAGTTGCTTTGAGACCCCCATATCTAATGGGACTGAACTATATAGGGCCTTGAAAATAAGGATTTCTAAAGAAAAGTTTATTAAGAATGAGAATCCAGAAAGATATTAAGATATCTTGAATACTTTGAGTTGCATGCAATCTTTGGAAAAACAATATTTATGGCACTCAGACAGGTATTTTCAAATATCAAGTACTTTTTGCCATTTTTGAACTGTCACTGTTTGACATATAATGCAACAAAGATTGCTAAAGCCAACAGATTTTTCTAATAGACCTATCAATCTCTGTGCAAAAATAAAATTATGATGCCGTCATCTTTCTAAAGTCATTTTTACACCCCTGTCAATTGTCTCCAAATCTCAGGTAAAACAAATTGTCATATTGACTTTCTTTTGGCTTTCATCACTATTTATGTTTGTCTTTCTAAAGAAAAAATATTGAGCCGGGGAAAGTTTCCGAAATTTGCTTGATTTGACACGGAATGACCCAATGGAAGAGTTGTCCTCACTGGAAGATATTGCTTTGTTTACTTTTGCAGTGATTTTTGAAAATAATAATAATAAATAAATAATCTGATCTATGATGGAGGGTTCTTATGTCCAATAAATCCTGCAACCATAGTCTGATATTCATGTTAACAATTATGAGCTGCTTATAAATCCTGCTGGTGCCTTGCTTGGATTTTCCCAAATGTTCCAAAGACTGCGTTTTCACTGCCAGTTGAAAGAAATACACAGCACCACCTCAAAATAGTATCAAAGGAAAGCAATATATTAATGTGTCATATCTTTTCCCTCAAAACTACTGCCAACTGCCATACAACACTGCATTCTGTGTATCCCTCAATGCTACTGCCAGCTGCCATACCAAACTCCAAGTCATATTTCTCAAATGAAGTGACAGAACCAACACGTCCTTTAATGATGGAAAAATACACCATTGAGCCAGAAGACCCTAAATCTAGGCATCGAAGGGACTAATCATCAACTCTGCATTAATAACAAGGATTAAGTGTGCTCAGTCTCTGCTGTCATGAAGCTGATGAATGCCTTAACCCCCACATTCACGTACACGCTATGCAACACAGGTAGCGGATGAAAATATGGCGAAATTTCGCTATGGCGAAATCTGCTGTGCCTGCCACCTGAGTGTATGATTTCATCAATAAATCAAGCAATTTGTGTTACTATGATAATTCAGGTCGAATGTCTTATTTGTTATTTAGCTCCTCTACTCCTTCAATGGCAAAGACATCCCTTCCATCCCAAAAATACAGTTTTCATGAACAGCTCCCTACATACTGTAACATGATAGTCCAAGTAATTAATTTATTAAAAACGGGACAAGATTAAGGTATTATAGCGATCACTAAAAGGGGAACCAAAATTAAAACCATGTGTATCCGAAAAGTGAGATAATACTCCTACGTTATCTCACTTTCAGACACACTTTGGGAGGCGATACTTGAAACGGGCGGTGGAGGAGGTTTAGACGTTCCAGGCTTATACAATAATAATGCAAATGAACAAACAAGCCAAGATGATACACAAGTATATTGCTCCCCCATCATGAGTGTATACACCCCTTACTGCTGATTGGCTGCGTGATTTTTTTCCCCAAACCACTTCAGCGGAAATCCCGCCCTGCAACCGATTTCATTGGTTTAGGTTACAGTGACGGGTAGGTTTAGGGATCAGGGTTGGGTGTAGGCAATCTGTACAGTGATTGACATGACCAATGAAAACTTTAGAATCAGCTGCAGGGCGGGATTTCCGCTGAAGTGGTTTGGGGAAAAAAATCACGCTGATTGGCTACAAGTGTGCGTCACTTTTCAACAGCATTTCTTTTTTCTTAAAAACAAAACAAAACACTTACTGCACCTTTAAGACATAAGAAACCTTCATTGCCAAGTACAGAAATTATAAAGGATTTATTTTAGTCCATGTGTCAACACAGACAAAGGAGAAATACGACTATGCATGTAGCGTCTTGTCCTAGGAGACTATAACATCAAATAATAACAACACAAGTTGCTTTTTACTGTTTTATTATTTGATATGTTGTGGTTTTCATAATTAGCAGACTAACCCATTACCATTTGTCTGCTCAAACTTGCTTGTTGATAGTTGGTGTAGGTAAAATTGTGTTTCACAAGTCTTTAAGTCAAGCCCAAAACTGTGTGTAACAGATGTGTAAAGAGTACCTGTGAAAACACGACTTATGTAAAAGCAGAGATACCTTACAGCGAAAATGATACCAAGTTATCAATTCCAATACCACTTGAGTAAGAGTTGCCCAAGACAAGTCCTGAATGTAAGTCTCAAAGATGAACTAGTCCTCAACAAATAAGATGCCAGTGAAAAATAAGAAACAGTTGATTTGTGACTGTACAAAACTGTAGGCCTACACCTCAATATTGCCATAAATCAAGGTCGACACAACAGCCTCTTAAAAGCCTAAAAACACTCAAGTCTCAGTTAAACTCAAATGCCTAAAAATGGCATAATTAAACCAATATCCTACAAAAAGGTATTTTCCATATAACGGATAGGCTTAATAAAATAATTTTAAGCCAATTAATTAGTCTAAATCATCAACGCCTGCTTGCACCGGACATGCTGATTTCGGCGTCATCACTGCATGGCTGCAGACATGTCCTCATCTAGCACACTAGTCTTGTTGCTTGTTGACAAGTTTCGGTAAAGGCAAAAATCACAAGATACAGCACTTCCTTCAATATTGCTAGTTTGGAAGCAATAAACTGCAGAAAAAGTTAGGTGCCATGCAAAAGAATTATTGGATTAAAGAGTACATGCTTGTTCAAAAATGCAGTAAAGCAGTGTAATAGTTGCTAATATCTTTGATACTCTGTAATTAAAAAATAGAAGGGGTTTTGTTTGTTGTACAGTTGTAAGTAAACTAGATTAATAAGTAAATGTACATTCTGTATTAAATGTGCAATCTTATTATTTAAAATAAATAATAATTTAAAATAATTGTACAATCTTACCTGTATAAACCTTCAGCTTAGAAAAAAGTCCACTACAATGTATAAAAACAATCAAACACTGCAAAATTGTATTATATTCATTTTGAAATCCACTGAGGTAAATTTCACTATAATCGCTATAATCGATTCGAGACACAAGATGGCGCCAGTTGCGCCGCGATTCTGTTACCCGGATGGAGCGGACTGGTACAGCATTGCTAAGAGCGACGGCAAATATTATGAAATATCAGACCCCTGAATGGCGCCATTGACCAATCAAAATGAAGTATTCCAGAGCGCAGTGTAATAAGGTTGATTAGTCCTGTCTGAAAATAGCCACAAGCTGGTTACAGCAGGTTTTCAGAGAGCCATTTAACTTATCTAAACTAATGGGCTCTATGCACGGCGGTATTTCCGGTGAAGGGTTAAGGATGCTCGATAACTTCCGCCGATCGTAGAGTCCAATGCAATACCAAGAATTTATATTGAATTTTATACTCCATGGTTATACTAAAGAAACGCTAGTCACAAAAACAGACAAAACAGACACCCCTCATTGTGTTTATGCTTCTTTTTAAAATTATATTAAATAAACATAACTATATTTAAAATTACATCTAAACATATGAAAGTTTCGTTTCAAAGACGAGAGGACAGTACATTTTGAAGACTCTGCCATTATCCCGTTTTCCTCGGTTTTCCTCCGCTTTAATCTCCCCAACCGGAAACGGAAGAGCATCCTTGCGTCAAATGCGGAACTTATGCGTGCATATAGCCTATTGTGATTAATCTGATTATTCAGTAGGCTATGTCATGTCATTAATTTGATTAAAATGTTTTGGCCCTTATTGATTTATGAATGACTAAATAAATCAGTAAAAAATAAGATATTTGGTCTATTGTATTAGCTTTTGTTTGAAACCCCCCATAGATATCAAACACAACCATAAAGATTAATTGTTTACTTAACATGTCATACACTCAGACATTAGCGCACAGCAGGTTTGTGCCTATCCTCCGCACTCGGCTTAGACATGCCTGTGATAATATAAACAGATCAATGTCAATAACATTATGAAAAGGGCAGAAACACACAGTGGAATGTGGCATCGTTGCTTGCCAAAGTAAATAAAATCACTAAACTAAATCTTTAGTTCATGTTGCTCTTTCCTTTACAAGCTTACCTGCCTTGGCCATCTTAGCCATTCACTACATTCATTACAAACTGCATGCAGTATTTCTAAGACCATTCTAGTTTCCAGTTCATTGTTTACTCAGATTTCGCATTTTGGTGCTTAACATTCCAACTGTCATTTTTAGTTCATTCTGTTTCTGTTTCCTACGAAGCCCAAACTCAAATAACAGTAACAGTTTCATAATTGGATGTATTAACAAATGAACCAGGGGCCCCAGAAACACTGAGGGTCTTTGTTTTACACAAGATGTGCTGTAGCTAGAGGATGAAACCATCTCAAGAGCATCTTGGTTGAATGAGAAACAGGTGTGATGGCAATTGGACACATTTTCTCTCATGTCTGAGTGGATGGGCTAAGCTGAGATATGCTCTCAAATTTGATTCAATGTGAGCGACATTCGCTACTTTGACCTCTGTATGAAAAGCTTTGCAGATATATCTCAGAAACCTTGCTTTGTGCTCTATAAGACGAGGCTGGATCTTACTGGCTTGTTTAAGGAAGAATTAGTATTGTAGGTGAACTTTCCTATCCGGCATCGTAGCCTGGCCCGGTTATATCATGATTAATTGTGCATCATCACTGTGAGGATTGTTCCCACATGCATAGAGCCCCCCCCCCCCCCCCCCCCCCCCATCTAAGGAACACTTCCAGAGCTGAGAGGAATAGTCAGATATACCCTCATTGGCTATTTCACAGGTGTGCTCTGCTGGGTTAAATCATGAAAACATCAACCTTGTGAGTTTTGTAATCTCACAAACTATTTTGATTTTAGCAAAAGTAAGTGGCAGATGATTGAACACCAGTAATTACCATGAATCAAATAAAAAAATGAACACAGTCTATATGAGTATACAAGCAATAGTTTGTTGTTAGTTGTCAGCAGCACACATTCAAAACCAATGTTACTCATGCATGGAGCAGAAACGGCGCAACCAACTAATATTAACGTGGGTCTTGAAGCTCTTGCCCAATCATAACTCTTCTTTTTCCAGTGATATTCCTATGACCTTATGGTGCGTTCTATTATTGTCAACGAACCGACTCGGCCCTCGGATATGACATCACTTCCACACTTTGAGCGTTCTGGTATGTTTTGAGAGTCCGAGTCAGAGAAAAAACATGGACGCCACACGGAAAGCTGTTGCTATGGTAGCAACTTCTAAAATTTTCACTTTATTTCATGTTTTAGTTTATCTTCTGTTAGCAACGCTAGCCACGTTAGTAACACCCGTTTGAAACAAGGCTTCATTCAATATTGCATTCACAACAAGACCGATTCCCCCACAGTGATACGGACGCAGTAGCAGTAATACGAGTGATTAAAATCGTCATTTAAACAACCAAAGCGGTTCAAAAACAATGAAAACAATTCATACTTACAAGTCACACAGGGCGCAGCCATCTTGGATTCCTTATTTCCGGGATTCCGGAATTCTTGCTCACAGTCCTCACGGTTGTCCGACTTCCGAACTGGGAAATCCGAGGAAAGGGGGCGCGTTGGTGCGTGTTGCTAGGCAACGTCTGTCTTCCTAGTCGGAACTCCGACACGGATAAATCTCTTTTGTAATGAATCTCAGCCATCTCTAATTCTACAAACTTTCTTAAAATCTCCCTCATTGGACACGCCCCCAACTGCTGATTGGCTACAAGTATGTTGTGGTGCTCCGTCTGATCCACTATCAATCGCTTACTGCACCTTTATTTATAGATTGTTCATCTGAAGAGTCTTCACAATGCCCAAATTGCCTAACTCAGACTATAATTAGGGTTAAACATGGGCCTATAAATTATTTAATTCAGTCATTCATTCAGGTAATTCAGTCTCGTGCCAGTAAACACGGCATCAGAGAAGAGATGAAATGTTGGGGAAGTTGTCTTGATTAAAGATTATGAGGGCATGTGAATTAAAAAACAACAACAATAATGATGTGCATGCACGGATAAATCATTTTCAAATATTGCATTGATTGATTTCATGGTGACTTCAAGTCCAATTGTACGTTCTGTTTAAACAACTTCCATCTCAAGTTGATGCAACATAAAATTTTAAGACATCATTTCTTTTTGTGTGACTGAGGTTGCTGTGTTGTTTGGTAATGGTCCAAACCGTAGGTGAGGTGGAGGCTATTTTGGCACATTGTACTGTGTTGACAGAGAGAGTTATACATTATTTGCTGCAGGAATTAACTGAAGTTAAGCTTTGCCCATGGCTGTATATGATTATACATGACAGTTTGTTGAGAATTGACAATTGTTGTGAAATGATGCACAGCAACATAAAACTATATGGAGTGATGAAACCATGTAAGGAGAAACAAATTAAATGGTGTGTAAATTACCGGATTTAATGGCTTGTATTCTTTTAAACTTTGAGTAAAGTAAACTGTTGAATTCCGAGAAGCAATGAGACACAAGTATAAGAATTATGAACGTAATTATGTCATCATGTACATTTATGGGATTTTCGAGGTTCACTGATAAGAGCATATAGCTAAATGTGAATGTTAAATAATCATGAACAAGAAAATGTGTTGTTAAATTATTAAAATATTAACTCATATTAACTTAAAGATGATCTAAGCGATGTCGGGTGACGTCACTTCTTGTTGACATTTAAAGTATTGTCAAACAAAACGGAGGCTAGACCCTCCCTCCTCCTCATCCGCGCACTAACCCCCCAAACCCCACCCCCAAATCCTTCTTGTCGGTTATTGGCTGAAACAGTTTGTTATGTTTCGTGGTGTGGGTTAGCCCAGTTTGTTTTTGTTGCCATTTTTGGAGCCTGGGGTGTCTGCAGAGACTTATTTTACAGTGTGTTCAGGGGACAGGCAGCTAGCGGATAGTGAGGAGATGTTTGCTGTATGTGACAAAATGTTTTGGCCAAAAAAAACGTGTGACATCGCTTAGAGCACATTTAATACAGAATGTACATTTACTTATTAATCTAGTTTACTTACAACTGTACAACAAACAAAACCCCTTCTATTTTTTAAATGCATGTTACATACCTTATTATGAACAATAAACTCATGTATTATTTACTTATTTAAAAGTTTTTACCTTATAGTTATGTCATAACTGGATACTGGATGTCATAACTGGATCTTCTGGTGAAAATTACAGACTTCTTTCTGGTGATGTATTCTGGACTTATCCCCTTAAAGGGAAATGAAAATGCTGTCATTAATTACTCACCCTCATGTCGTTTTAAACCCTAAGACCTCATCTTCGGAACACAACTTAATTTTTATTTTCCTGACCTCCTACTGCAATGTAATTGCCACTTTCAAGGACCAGAAAGACATCATTAGTCCATGATAGTTCATGTGACTAAGTGGTTCAACCTTAATTTTATGAAGCAATGAGAATACTTTTTGTGTGCAAAAAACAACAACAAAAATAACAACTTTATTCAACAGCGTCAGACACAGAAGAGAAGAAATGGTTGAATAAAGTCGTTTTTTTTTTCTGCACAAAAACTATTCTCGTTGCTTCATAAAAACCCTTGCTCTCATTTATTTGCCTCCACTTTTGAGTGCCACACCCACATCCAACCAACAAAGTTGTTCTGATGCATATAAGTCTATTGTTCAGTTCTGAGGCATATATAAATAAAAGGTTCTTTATTGGGATAGATTCCATGAAGCACCTTTAACATCCATGCAGCCTTTCCATTGCTCAAATGTTCTTTATAGTGGAAAAAGGTTCCCATCCTAAAATTGAAAAGGCAACTATATATTATTATGTATAAATAACCAATTTATACTGTGAAAATGTATACTGTTAAAATGAATATTAAAAATGCATACAGTACTTGGAAAATATTTAGATCTTATATGGCATCATGCAAAAACTCAATTTTGGACCTTTTTTTTAAGAGTGTATAATCAAATATATATCTTTTTTACATCACCATACAGAAGAAAAGATCGCTACTTCTGTCAGGGTTTGGGGTTAAGGAGATGAGGCAAGGCTTTCATTAAAAATAAAAATAAAACAAACAAAAACTACCCCAAGGGGGAAGACTTGATTTGACTTGATTTGTCTTGACTACAGGAGGAACACACAAGGGTAAACATTCGATGACGAACCAGCACAAGACTGCAAACACAGGGAGAATAAATAGGGAGAGCAAACAAAGCATGTAACAAGGGAGGACAGGTGAGGAAAATGAATCAATAATCAGGTAACAAGATGGGAGGGGCTATGACAGGAGAGCATATGGCACATGGAAACACACATGACGGGCCATGTGCTTCATCGCAACTTTGATGATTCCACTAACCTTGCAAACTTTGGGAAAACCAAAGTGTCCTCAGTTCAGAATCTTGAGTAAACAAATAAAACATTACCAAGGAAAAGCCTAGTGTTTGAAAACCATAGTAAGTGGGAGTATGCAGAGTTTTGTGGATCACAGCAACCCGCTCTTTAGGGAATGAATTTGGTAATTGAGCTTATAAATAACAGCAGGTGGTCCTTGCATCTCAAAAACTCTGGAGGCAAATCTGTTGTCAGGGATAATTATAGAGATGGAGAATCAGTACAGACAAAGCACCCGTTTCTGACTGCACCTGTCAACACACTAGAGACACCAGACATCCTTTAAAGACGTCTTCCGTTAGACTCATGATATTACCTGTCTTAATGTCTCAGCTTTAGTCTCGGCACACCCATGGACCGCCCACAGACTGTTCGCTGACCTTCCGATGCATCTTACGTACAAACTGGAATGCATTGTCTTGATTTGGAAAGCTGAGTTTGTATGCTTTATGCTTTTTTTTATTGCTGACAAATTTCTGTGATCCACAAAATTTCTCATCCTCCAATGACTTGCAATGTTACCTGTGCAGTGTCACCTTCCTCTGGATTCTTGGATTCACAATACAAGGAATCTGATTCTAAACTTGGGAATATAACCTCAGGCATGGCAACATGACTTTCAGAATGGCAGAGTGAAAGGATACGGGATACAATGAAGCAGCTTTAACATGTTGCCGCCAAAAAGTAGCTGATGTGCCTGCAGGTGAGGGCAACCCTTCACAACAATGCAGCGTAGAGTTACGAAGACAGCGAGTAGAACTCGCTTCTTAAACTAATTCCTCATTTGTTATTTAGTTTATGCCTTTAGCTACAATCAGCGGTCTCCATTTCAAAATAAAACAAACCAGCATATGTAAACTACTTAATTTATTGGATAAATGTGTATTTACCTGTTTAAAATGTCAACTTGAAATATTCATAAAAAAAATATTATATAAAAAATAGATGTAATTCTATTCAAAAACTACTATGAAATGCAAATATTTACATAGCTATAATTATGGTTCAGTTTTTTCCTACTTTCGTCTGTCAAAATAGTCATATACATCATTGCTTTATGTAATCATGATATTTGTACAAAACATGAACCATGTTACACTCCAAAAAGTGCATACACACACACATATATGCATACATTTATGCATGGTCATAAAAGAATCCACATCTGAAAAAAGAAAAACAGCTGTACATCATTGCAATCCAGGTCAGTGTCATTGTAGTTCATAGTGCCTTTCCTTCCACATCTGCACAAGTATGGCTTATTCTCAATAAAGGAGAGGCGCTATTCATTTTTAGAATTGAGCTTTGAATTTTTATTTTTGCCTTTTCTCTTCTTGGGATTCTGCAGCGGATGATCCTTCGAGGGACTCTGAGGTGCATGAGAAGACTCGTTGAGTTGGCGTGTGTATCTCTTGCACGTGCAGGATGTGACAGCGGTGATCTTGTAGGTGCGTGTGCTGCCGTCTTGGCACTGGAGTTTAATGCGCTGGGTGCGTGTGCGGTCAGTGACGCAGCGCCACTCCTGGGCATCCCGTCTGCTCCAGTAGTGACCTCCACCGATCCAGTTGGGAAGCAGGTGGGTGGGTACACATTCTCCGGCACACACTAACTCCTTCACAGGATTCAGGCTTGTGCACTGGCCGTCAGATATGTATTTAGTGGACCTCAGCTCCCTGCATCCGACCTGGTGCTGTTCTGCAAAGGAAATTTCATGCTTTAGAAATCAGTGGATGGATAAGGAATTATCGTAAAATTTTACATGATACATAACACTTTAAATAACTACTACACTATGGTTTAGTTATACTATGTTGGAGATTCTGTCTTATATCACGTGGCTATTTTGGTGATATGTGTGAAGCTGTTGTGTCTAATAAGCCCATGAGGGCTGGGCACCATAAAAGGTGTTTGACACTCAAATAAACAATAACTTCAACTTCAACTACAGTAATAGAATATCCTTGTCTGAAAGAGATAGATAGATAGATAGATAGATAGATAGATAGATAGATAGATAGATAGATATGATAGATAGATAGATAGATAGTAAGTTGACAACATATAGTATGTTTTTTACATTGCTTTAACTCATCAAGCAATTTTCAACTTAAAAAAGTTGATTCTTGTATAACAAATAAAGTCAGTTTAATGTAATTTAAGTTGAAATAACTTAAACATCCAAGTTGATTGTACTTTAAAATCCAAGGCAAAACTTATAGACAGATATATAGATACACTCACTGTAAAAAAGTATAAATAAATGTTATGTCAACATATATTTTTACATTGTTTTAACACATCAAAATAAGTTAAGCAATTTTCAACTTTTTTGTTATACATTAATCAACTAATTTAGTCAATTTAATGTAATTTAAGTTTAAATGACTTAAACATCCAAGTTTAAAATTTAAGGCAGCAACTTAGATAGATAGATAGATAGATAGATAGATAGATAGATAGATAGATATGACTAGTAAATATAAAAAAAATAAAAGAAATTAAAAAATGAACGCGAGCATACATAGCCTATGCATTTGGATGATTTGTATAGCCTATTGTAACATACATTATAAATATGGATGCTACAAAAAAATATTTATAAACTTGCACCTTTTTGGTCTCGGCTCTCCGTTCGTCTTCCTCCGTTGCGTGCTCGATTTAAAGAGGCGTTGTTCGGTGTCTCGTGAGGTGATGCGACCATGTGCCCATAAAACCCTTCAGTGGCATCATTTTTGAAAGCATGACAGCTTTTCATCAGGAAACAGAGCAGAAACAGCAGCTGGTATTCGCATGTGTTCCTGGGCATTGCAAAGCAGTTCGGTTCAGTGTCTCTTTGAAAATTCAGAGAATGATTATACCTACCTGTCTACTCGTGTATGTTTATATACCCGCCCATTCTTTGAACAGCAGCAGCGAGTGGAATATTGAAGTGTGGTGGAAATGGGCGTGTCCTCATCCTGATGGAGGCACGCCCACCTACAGCAACATCATTCTGCAATATGCGCGTGAACAATGATCTTGATGTGAGCCAATCGTCGTAGAAACATGACACGAAATTGTATAAAATTAAATAAATAACTAAGATGAACTACATTAATAAGATTAATAAATGCTGTAGAAGTATTGTTCATTCTTAGTTCATGTTAACTAAAGTAGTTAACTGATGTTAATGGTTGCACTTTATTGTATAACGTGTACTAAGTTTACAGTGTAGCCTACTTTAGTGCTACAGGGTAATAAGGTAACATGGATTAAGGTTAGGTTTAATGGTTGATACAGGGTTAGTACCTAGTTATTACCCAGTTATTGTAATAATTACTATAATAAGTATAGTATCTACATGGGGAATGGAACTGTAAAATAAAGTGCTACCATGTTAACTAATGAAAGCTTATTGTAAAGTGTTACCAATGAATCTAAAAAAAGAGAACACTCTCAATATTGTATCCATGCAAATTTATTTAATTTGTTATCCGTTTATTTATTCATTTTTAAATGTATGGTTATGGAACCAATTAAACTACATTTATACATTACATTTGGTCTAAAACCAGCAACCTAAATGGATGTAACCCAACAAACCAAAACTCCTTGACCTTTACTATGAAAATGTGTAGTTTTCACTCTTGAGGATCTATTCAGTCTGACTGACTTTTAAATATTACTTTCAAACTAATATAGGTTATATTAGCCTAAAAGTACAACAACAACAAAACCCAGATTACACATTTGTCTAAGATAGCATTTTAAAAACAATTGATTGTTTTGAACATTCAGACATTTGAACAATGCACACACTAAAAGTAGAATGACATTTTTTAAAACAAAGATCAATTTTGGATAACATTTTCTTGAATTCCCGTGACCCCACAGAGGACAAGCGGTTTGGAAAATGGATGGATGGATTTTCTTGAATTTCCATATTTTGCTTGACTATTTTTGACTAATGCAAACAATCATTTATTCTATAGTGCTGCATGGTTCTAGAAAATAGGTAACATCTATTGTGAACCTCAAATGACACCTTCCTTTCATGCAAACTAATGCAAGCTTAACATAGTAAACTCTATACTGCAACACTCTCAAACAGAGATAGGATACTGCTGAGGATGTTGCTCTCTTTAAAGGAGAGGTGTGAGTTTTCAAGCATTTAGATCCTCTACATGTGAACATGATGCATTCAGCTCCAGTGAGTGCTGTTAAGTACGAGCATGCATGACAAAACCCACGAAACAGGATAGCCCTGGATTATTTTACCCCAAAATTATCCAAACAGGTGCCTCCGATGAGCTCACCAAATGAATGTGCATAACACAAATGACATGGAGGAAACACAAAAGCCCAATGCTCACTTTCTTCCACCGAAAATGTGTGGCTCCCCTAAAAGTGTCTAGTTTCACTCTCTCCTCAGACATTTACGATTAATTCATTGCGATTGCCCACAGGTACACTTCTTTCATTCGGATGAAAAACATTTTAATATTGTGCTGTATTTTTTTTTTTTTTACGAAAAAAAAATGTATTTCTAAAGCCATTGCTGTTAAAATGATCTCTTATTACCTAAAAAGCACTGTTAGTCATATTGGTAAGGGGGTGTTATTGGGGATCACTGAATATGCGACCTCAGGGCTTGAAAGAGGAATATCAAAGTCATGCGATACGATGCGGCATTCGCTAATTTCTGCATCTGAAAACCGGATATTTGAGATAGTCCTTTCATGCACCTGTAATGACCGTGACATGCTTATAGATGGAGACAGGAGAAGGATGAATCTCAAGGGAAACAGAGAGGTTACGGCACTTGAGTTATGGGTATATTGACATGCGACGTGACAAGCGTGTGCTAAATAGACCCTCGTTTGGCCCACAGGGTGAGATAGTCCCTTGGGATGAGGGGATGTGGAGACTGGGAACAAAGCGCTCGGGAACAGACAGAGCCGTCTATAGAATTCTTAGCGAGTGCCTTAGGATGTGTGCAACAGGACCAAGTGTGGGAAAGTCCACGGAGGAGATCCCTGCTCGCACAAAACTCACTGTACTACAGTTACCACACTGCACCTTAAACGGCAAATGTTTTCCAACATTTTTTGGGAGAATATTCTGGTATATACTGGTTAATGTAGACAAATAAAGATGCATTATTCATTAAAAAAAAAAAAAGTTTTTAAACTAAAACGTCAGTTGCCCACTTCATTTGGTGATCATTATTGTGGTCAAAATTTTACCTGAAAGAGGTTTGTGTTTGTAATAAACATTGTGAATCTGATAGATTAAAGCATTTATGATATTATACTCCACATTCTAAGAAGTAAATAGTACTTCAAATATGGTATATTTGAGATCATATTTGACCTTCAGAGGACGGATGCTGCCATCTAGTGGCAAAACTATTGAATTAAAGGGACAGTTCACCCAAAAATTAAAATTCCTGTCATCATTTACTCACCCAAGTTGTAACAAACCTGTTTGAATTTATTTCTTCTGCTAAACACAAATACTATGGGTAACCAAGCAGGTGATGGGCCTCATTGATTTCCATACTTCCATAGTATTTTCTTTCCATACTATGGAAGTCAATGGGGCCCATCACCTGTTTGGTTACCCATTTTCTTCAAAAGTGAGGATGAGTACATGACAACATTTTTGGGTGATCTATCCTTTTAAGATGCAAGATCTATTTCTTTATTTGATCAAGGAAAAATCCTCCTCAAAGTTTAGATAAAATTAAGCTTTCAGAACCATATGAACTACTTTAGAAATAGTTGTAGCCTACTTTTAAAGCAAATAATGTGAGAATGCTGATTCTTTGTAACTGTTTGCAGAATGTACAAGCAATTTCTGAGAGAAAATTGTTTCTAAACCAACATTTAGTATCAACCAGTTTTTTTTTTTAAAGAGAAAAGAGTGAAATGGGTCTGACTTGGTTGTACTATGTAACTTTAATTCAGGATGAACGATGAAGAAAAAAATGTAAATAATGTCGAGTAAAAAACATCATCAATCCTTCTTCCAAAAAGTCTTTATATACTCAACAAGTGAGTAAGCTTTCCTGTAGCTCAAACAGTAGAGCGTTGGCGCTTGCAACACCAATGTTATGGGTTCGATCCCCGGGAAAGCAAAAACTGATAAGAATGTAAATGTGTACCTTGAAATGCAATGTAAGTCGCTTTGGATAAAAGCATCTGCCAAATGCATATATGTAAATGTAAAATGTAAGGTATTTTATAAATTGCCATGTAGCTCTCTAGTGGAGTTCATTATAAAGCATCATCTATTATGAAGGGTCATATTCATCCGCACAGTCGAGAAAAGCTGAAGCGCAACTAAAACAATGTTCTTCCACAAAATGCATGCAGACTAGAGGGCCAAAAATTATATAGTGTACCTTTAAACATAAAGAAAATCCTCAAAGCTTTTCTTTTTGTCTCTTGAGAACAGATGTCCAAAGAGGACGTCCTTTTTCAGTAGTTTTCATGCGCTCTACACGTGCTGTGTTCTGTGTGGTACTTACACAGCTCAGAATGAGTATACGATCCAACACTTCTGTATCATGGTTTAAGTGTCCTATAGAATGCAGAGCATCAATCACAGCACACCACTGAGCCTGAACTCGATGCTTAAGGGTGTTGACCTAGCCAACGAAATGACA
The DNA here is from genome assembly GCA_036326025.1 of Chrosomus eos. NCBI lineage: Eukaryota > Metazoa > Chordata > Actinopteri > Cypriniformes > Leuciscidae > Chrosomus > Chrosomus eos. The sequence continues at coordinate 11,835,120 of CM070827.1, forward strand.
GCCAAAATCGTTCTGTTCTTTAGTCCTGTTCAGCACAAGGATGATCTTCAAGGATGAGCTGGCGGCCTTCTCTGCATCACTGTTATCAGCTGGGATGAAACAGAAAAACACATAAAATAAGCTTCATAGTTCACTTATAAAACTAACTAGTATAAAGTCACATTAAATGACGAGAACATTTACAACAAGAACAAAACGGCCTTGGTTTCATTATGGAGCCTTAAGGCCTGTTCACACCAAGGATGATAACTATAACGATAAATATACACAGTAGTTCTAAAATTTGTTTGCGTCTTTAGCAGCGTCTCGCACATGACAAGACGTTCTAAAAATGAGGCTCTCAAGTTAAAAGAAGTTCAACTTTCTCTAGACAGTGTGTTTTTTTTTGTTCCACTGCCCTGTCAACTTTTTAATAACAAAAACACATACTGTTCTTAAAGTCAAGATGACCAAATGCACAGGTAAGATTCAGTAAGATCACAATTCTTACCTACTAACCACTGGTGTGCTAATTTGCTAACATTGCTAAACATACCATTGCTAGAGAGTTCTCTCAGTTTTGGTTGGCTGTTGAATTGAGCATCTCTTTGTTGCACATGGGTTTTGCACTGCCTCTTATGGGTGAACCAGTGCAGCGTCTGACACGTCTGCCCACAGTAGACCACATGCAAAGAGATGAGATCGTTATTGGAAATGAGAATGTGGAAAGTTATGTTTGCCTTCACAGAAACTACATGCTAAATAGCAGCCTAGAATCATTACTAGGCCTAGACTTTGCGGATAGTCATTATGCAAGATTAACTGTACAGTAAATTGTTGTTAACATTTGTGAGTTTATTATTTGGCTGAAAAATGATCAAATTTCAATATTAATGGAATAATGATATTTCATGATTACTCAAGGAAAGAGGAAACATACCATTTTACAGAAGGAGCACTTCATGTCGGCACCCTTGTCCCCACATGTAGCACAGTATACTGTGTCCATAAGCACCATCTGGCCTGTCAATGCCTGGGTCAGAACCGAGAAGGCTGTGGGGTCGTTCCCCTGGAAACAAGAGTGAGGAGAAACATATTGTTGACACATTTTTATAATTTGGCATCAGCCAGCAAGTGATGTACACCTACACTATACAGTGCAAAAGTTTGGGGTCAGTACGATTTTAAAAATGTCTCACCAATATTTTACAGTAATATTGTAAAATATTATTACAATTTATAACTGTTTTTATTTTATTTTAATACTGTATATTTTAAAATGTAATTTATTCCTGTGATGGTAAATCTGAATTTTCAGCAGCCATTACTATAGTCTTCAGTCAGTGTCACGTGATGATTTGCTACTCAAGAAATATTTCTGATTATTATCAATGTTGAAAACAGTTGTACTGCTTAATATTTTTATGGAACTTATGAAATCTTTGGTAACATTATGAATGTCTTTACTGTCACTTTTGATCAATGTATTGCATCCTTGTCGTATAAAAGTATTAATTTATTAAAAAAAAAAAATAACATACTGACCCCAAACTTTTGTACAGTAGTGTATATATAGTAATATGCTTTAAGAACATCATTATTTAACATTATGATTAAATATTAGTGCTGTTAAATCAATGAATCGCGATTAATCATATTTAACATAAAAGTTTGTGGCGTGCATGCGTGTGCCGTGTGTGTGTGTGTGTGTGTGTGTGTGTGTGTGTGTGTGTGTGTGTGTGTGTGTGTGTGTGTGTGTGTGTGTGTGTGTGTGTGTGTGTGTGTGTGTGCTTGTTTTTGTGATATATGAGGACACAAATGTGTATAATGACATGGGTATTACACTGGTATTACAACTTACACGTGAAATATGAGGACATTGCATGCATCCTCATATTTCAAACAGCTTAAAAAACATAAAAAACAATGTTTTTTTTTAAATGTTAAAATCCAGCATGTCTCCTGTAAGGGGTAGGTTTAGGGACAGGGGCAGTGTAGGGGGATAGAATATATAGTTTGTCCAGTATAAAAACCATTACGCCTATGGAATGTCCTCATAAATCACAAAAACAAACATGTGTGTGTGTGCATATATTATATAAACACAAACTTTTATATTAGATGCGATTCATCGTGATTCATCGATTTGACAGCACTTAATGTTATATATAATGATATTATATTTTTACTGTTTACATATTACATTGAATCAAATTACATTATTAACAATATAAATTATAATATTTTATAAATAAAAAAAAATATATATTTATTATTTAATAAGTGATTCCATGGAATTACCCCTTTGTTAAATGAAAGATGCTTGTTTTTTATGATAGAAAAGTGTATTGACAATTTCCACAGGTGCTATGCTTTGGACCAGCTAATAGGGAAACTTCCGGATTCAATCACAGATAAATTTCTCCTGGTACTGATGGAAGTCATCACCATCTCTTCCTTTCAGAAGTCTTGGACAAAGTATATCATTTTGTGACTCCATTTGCAAGAACATCTAAGATGCTAGGACCATAATGATGATGCCACCTCTTCAAAAGGGCGTCCAGTTTGTTGTCACATTCCTGCAGGAAGGCCAGACACTTCTGCAGTACGCAGCTGATGTAGTGCATTTTCAGGGCCAGAACCTCACTCATGTCCTGCTGTTTCATCCAACACACGGTAGCACTTCTCCAGGGCAACCACGTCCACCAATAAGGGGTTCTCCTTCACAAGCAGCATCACCATCTGAAAAAGCATGATGGAAAAATGTGCCCTAAAATATGGGAAGTGAATATAGCAGAGAGACACTAGCCTTACTTACAATGCAAGTTTCGTGGAGGAAACATGTTCTCACGCTACATGATTCTGTTAACTGATCCCTGCTGAGTGTGGCGCTGAGACAACTTACTCATCAGAAATCACTGGAAGGGAGACAGCTGAGATAGCGTACAGATGCCATCCGAGATCTAAGCATACACGCAAGTCTATACTAGACCACCTATGTTTTAAACTACTCTCTGCGCCCATTACAGTTTTTACGATCACTATAGGACCCTCAATACTTAGGTCACCTTATCAAAACTCTTCAAAACACAATTCTCCTTACCAAGTTTCATCTTGGCACAGCAGTTAATTTCACTAACTACCAAAACCCCTCATACATGTCTCAAATCAACTTATTATTCCATAACACTAGCAAAGGTTATCAACCAACAAACACAAATCATAAAATAATGACTTAAAAAACACTAACAGGTAGGTATGCAAGGTGTGTTTTGCCTACTGGGACCAGCATGGGATGCTAGTTTTGCTGTTCCCTAGCATGGGAAGCATGGCCTGTGAACCAGAAACACCAGCCCAATTATTGTTCGAAAACAGCATGACTATGCTGGTCTACCAGTAAGACCAGGGGTCTCATTTATAAAACTGTGCGTAGAATCCTTACTAAAAGTGTACGTGCGTCCGAAAGCCAAAAATGGCGTACGCAAATAAATATTCTGGCTTATAAAACCGTGCATACGCCAGAACCTGCGCAGAATTCACATTATAAATCCCAGTCAGCGGAAGATTGTGCGCACGTGCGTCTCCTCCCCGAAATAACCATATATGGAGCTTACAACGCCTAGTTTTACTATGCATATCCTCATCTGCATATCATTTGCATATGATTATTAATCCACGTGATAACATGTTTAACGGTACAAGACATTTGGAAAATATGAATTACGGATGTGCCGTCACATTACATTAATAAAAAAATAATTTAGTAGCCTACATCCTTGCCTTGTTTTTGAACAAATAAATCAAATAGTGTAAAATACATTTCAGAGAAAGTTTTTCTCAATCTTTTTCACTGGCCAAATAGTATTTTTAATTGATTTATATTTTGCATGAAAACAGATAAAACCTGGTTGTGCATTGCACGAAACTATTTTCTCAGACCATCTGCTATCATAAGCAATTATCTATGAAACATTAAAACACAGCATGCCAGAGGAAAAGCGTTTGAAAGCATTGCATCCACAACAAATATTTCTATTTATTGAATATAAAAAATGTTCTAACTTCTCAGTAATGATTTCATGTAATTTAAGTGTCTAACTCCATTAATCAGAATGGCATATTTAATCTAAATGTTTATATCAGAAGTAAAACATAGTTTAAATCATTCTTTTATTTATTTAAACTGTAATTGTGAGCATATTTCACAGAACACTGTATTTATGATTATAATGAAGATTTACGGTTTTAGATAGGCTGCGTCAGTTTCACTAAACGGCCCAACGCGCTCACTGGCGCGGATATTTAAAAAGGGGTGGATATTTGCTTCATGTGATGGCTTGGTGAGTGAAATTATATTTGTATTATCTTTCTGTATAATGTATATATAATTTTCTTTAGATTTTCGGTCTAAAAGTGACCAAAAAGACATTTTGCTCCAGCTCACCATCGGTGTCGCCAAACTGCGTACGCACGGCTTAAAGTTTGCTTAAAGGTGCGCACATTCTCCCGTCAAGTTTGTTTTTTATAGATCACAACCTTTGCGTGGAAACTGGCGTACGTACGAAGACGTCTGAGACCCCAGAACTGTACCAGCTCTAACCTGCATAAACCAGCCTGGACCTGATTTTTTTTTGGACCTGAACTGTCCATTGTATAGTTCAGTACTAACTTATTGCGGTTATCCCCTTTGTATGGTAATTCAAATTAAAGGTTTACACCTGTTGTGTTTACACTTGTTGTTTAAAATTTAGTATATATTTAAATATGGTCTTACAATTAAAATGTAGCAAATTGCTGTTTTATTCAGTTTTATATTATGTAGGGTTTTGAACTTTATCCGTTTTGAAAAGAGCATATAAACATGCAAAATCGCCTTTAGGTATATAGATTTTTGATGATGGTTGTGTCTGAGTGAGAAAATAATTTATGTAATTTGAAAGATGCAATCATTTAATGTATTTTGAGCCAAAGGAATGGACAATGATCAACAGTTTAGCCCCCAAAAAAACAACAACAAAAAAAACTGTAAACTCACCTGTGATTTTTTTTGCATTTCAGTCATGCCATTTTTTTAATATAACATGCAATGAAGATAATTTATCAGAGATAACAGATATGTAGAATTCCAGGCCTGTGTTGACATGGCCTGTTGTTGCTCTGTAATATCACAAGGATATATTTAGATGGAATAAAAGCAGGAGGGTGTTGGTTAGTGCAAACTGATGCTTCCCTCCTCAGTCATGTGACCTTGTATGGTATTCTTATGGGTCAGTGTTATAAAAGCAGATTGCTGTGCTCCACTAACATTGTTCAGTTTGTGTGAGCGTGGCGGTTTACTGATGCTTGAAATCTGAGTTATATAAACACATTTGGCACTTCTTACCTTGACAGGATTGAGGTTAGAAGTCATGATGATTTTGTGTAGGGGACCTGCTAGTTTGGGGGGTAGTTTAGGTTCTCTCTCTAAGCCCTGGGGTCTGGTATAGTATTCCAACCTCGCACGAGAAAAGAAATTGTGGATCAATGTCACACAGTCGTGCTGACCTGCACAAGGTGGAAAAGAAAGCATTTAAGTCTTCAGGTGATTAATCATAAATAAGTAGTATGCATGCATATGTATATTTATATGAATCTCTCACCTACAAAGACGGCCATCTGTCCGTCCCACTGAGTTGACCAGATCGTTCTCTGAAGTATCATCTCTGTAATTTCAGCATTACCTGTAGGATTATTTCTGATGAGCTGGGGAAAATCAGTAAATGTTAAACTGTATAGACTACCATTCAAAAGTTTGCAGTCAGTAATATTTAAAAAAAAAATATATATATATATATATATAAAAAAAAATTAAAATCTTACTGACTGCAAACTTTTGAATGGTAGTCTATACAGTTTTTTATTATATTTTTATATATATTTTATTATATTTGATCAAGGATGCATTAATGGGCTCCTTGCACGTAACTACTTCCTTACCGGAAATGCGGCCTCGTCTTTTCCGGCGCTATTCTACACTATGAGATGAGATGTTTACAAGAGTTGCCGAAACTTACAATAACGGACGTATATCGCCTTTGTAAGTCCTCCTCCAAATCACCTACCAGCAAATTAGAGCGAATGGCTTTAAAATACATGCCTCTTCATATATCCACGGATATGAAGGTATATATAGTCTATATATCTCAAACTTTATGGCTTCCGTTAGTTTGCTAGCTTACATTAGGCTAATAAACAACCCCGGGCTGACAGAATATGCGTGTGTTATAATGCTGTACTGTTTTCTAGTATTAGGCGGAAAATGTCTACGTTGTGTATGTACGCCTTCAGACAGGAAGAGAGCGAGCCGTATTTACCCGTTGCGGATATGACGTCAGGTTGCTATGTGCAAGGAGCCTATGGATGACAATAAAGACATTTGTCATGGCAAAGTCATGTCATGTTAAAGTCATGACAAAGTCATTGTTGCTTTATTTGTATGGTTGAATCGGATACAATACTAACCATCATGTTTACACAGTACACACAGCGCCAACATGGGGACAGGAGAGGTGTCAGTCAATATAAATGGAAAAAACAAAATAACTTACCTATTTGAATTTTGTTGTAATTTTAAAATGTAGTTACTTTACTTATTACTTGAAAAAAGTAATCTGGATACATAACTCACTTGTAATGTGTTACCCCCATACACGTGTGTGTGTGTATTTATTTCCCATAACCCAGTCTCTGAACTCATTATGCTTGATTATATTCAGCTGTGTCTCATTACCTTATTAACTCTGCCCTGTGTGTTCTGTCATTCTTTGCGAAGTCATTTTTTTTTACTGCATTTCTTAGCTTATCCTATATAGAAACTGTGACATTGATCTAATGCTTATTCGCATTTCTTACTTCTGTGGTTTATTAATGAAAGCTATCTGTGCAACCTAATGCCAGGACTTCCAATTCATTAAATTACCTTGCTGGTTAAATAAATGTTAGATAAAATGAAACTAGCTTGCATTACTATATAGATGAGCAAGTTTACCTGAGAGGCCAGTGAACATTAGGGCAGTTTAACCATACTCATGCTCATTACAGTTGACATCAGCTCCGTGCTGCAGCACATGTCTGCTTTGCCCTTATAGGCCACATGCATGAGAGGGGTCATGCCATACTGAAACGACATGAGGGAAAAGACTTTATAAATGTCTCTTGCCAATCTTTTCATCTGCATGACTCAAAAGCAAATGACATTTAGCCTTTTTCAACCCTTTCACAAATTGTGAAAATCCAGGAAATGTGTCTTCAGTATGGTGATTCTGTCAAAACACTGGCACTTGTTGAGAGTGACATGAGCAGGGTGAGTCATAATCTTTGCTGCTCCTTGGATGAAGTTGAAAGACTGCGTTGGTGGCACAGTGAACAAGCAGTACATCTGATTTTGACAGGTGGGATACACTTATCAGCTGTTGTTTCTAACCATTCTGGCCCCAAAAAGACCTCAAGTCGTCTGTAGGTTACATCTAGTGGCATGTATCCATTATCACACCTCTTTAAGTACCTTCTTACCTCCTTAAGTAACATATATTCGCCACTCAAGAGTCTCTGCCATATGCCTGCATTACAATGCGGAACACATGCGGTCACCTCACCAGCCCGTCAGCCACTGCACTTGTTTATATAAGGGCTAATCATCAGAAAACAAAACAACAACATAATACCACTATTTACAGTTTAAGTAATAAGTCTACAGAAAAATAACATAAACATTAATATAAGTAACATTAAGTATGGGTTGTGTTTGGCAAACAACCATGTCTGATTTTATGTTTTGTTGTGTTACAGTTGGTGAATCCCAACGAACTATAACTGGTGCTTAATGGCCTGTAAATTACTACCCATATATTTGTCATCTTTCTGTTCTTACCTCATCCAGACAGTTAACACACACATTTGGATTGCTGAGCAGCTGGGTTGCCTTTTGCACATCACCTTTTGAGAGGTCTAGAGTTTAAAAACTAAACATTAGTATCGGGACAACACACGATGATACACCCATTATTCCCTTAGACAGTCTGCATACCCAACTGTAATTACTGTCTATAAAGAAATAGTATATTGAGGGTGTTTTCAACAGTTTTATTATCTACGCTTTTCTAATTATGCTAGGATTCAGTAAAATACAGTTCAAAGACCAGCAGAAAGCTGAACTGCACTGGGCTGCATTTCCCATTAGCATCGCAAGCCTAAGCTGAGACCACTGATGGCAATTACGATCAACTTTTGATCGCTTTTGGGAAACACTAGCCCTGGTTAATTTATAGATATAGTGGATTATGTGAACAAATATTACCCCAAATTCTCTCTACAATATCAAAGTGTGTTTAGCATGAAACAAGTAGCCTACACTACTGTTCAAGTTTGTGGTCGTTTTGTAATGTTTTTATTTGAAAGAAGTCTCTTATGCTCACCAAGGAGAGAGACAGAGAGAGAGAGAGAGAGAGAGACGAGAGAGAGAGAGAGAGAGAGAGAGAGAGAGAGAGAGAGAGAGAGAGAGAGAGAGGAGAGAGAGAGAGAGAGAGAGAGAGAGAGAGAGAGAGAGAGAGAGAATTTTGGTTAAACAAAACAAACAAACACCCAACAATTAAATTAATAAAATAAATAACCTGTATAAAGTTTTATAGAAAGTCTGTTCCGAGATTTTAGAGCATTAAGATACACTGAATGTAAAAACAACAACTACAAATACAGAAGAAAACTAAAAATGTCCAGTACCTGCAACAGCCACCTGTAGCATCACTCTCTCTTCAGATGTCAAATCACCTTTCTTTGCAGTGGTCACACTCGACATAATTGACACGAGCCAGCTATAATTAATTTTAGGAATAAATAGTATATCAATATGAAAAATATCTTCCTTTGACACAGACCTTATAATATAATACTCAAATGAAAAAAATGAGAAAACGTTCTCGGATCATACCACGATGGAGATTAAAAGGAGGGGAGATGGATATCCAGGTGACAAGATGTGAACGAGTCCTAATGAATATTTTAGCATATAAACATCTATGTCCTTAAAATATTAACTGAAAATAAATGTTATTACTTTTTTAATTCAAACTATTTTTATTATTAGTTGCATAAGTACTTTGTGTCGTGCAATCTACCCCTATTAGGAGTAGATCAGTCCATCTGTACTTAACTTGCTTGCTCAAACTGTCGCGTGAGATACTGCGTGAAGCTGTGCTCGACTCGACATCATCATCACACACCAGGCAGAATCACAGACAGGTAAGTACAGTCACATGATGGAATGTCAAAATTCAACATGTTACAATTAGCCTAAATATGAGAACAGGTCGGACTCATTTTCCCGAGCTTCGTCTGAGCAGCAAGCTTCTGAGCGTTGCTTTTTAAAGCGTAACCTGGTCTTGAAAAACGTTTTAATTTCGGGTGATATTTAAGTAACTGTTACGTGTGCAAAAATGCCACATTTGTAAACAGAACAGACAGTGGCATGTAAGTAGGCCTACTGGTGAAGTCTGATTACTTATTGTTATTATGTTTAAGCACTTGCCTGTATAATCTGAGGATGTTTATCTTCATTGGTAAATGTATAGAAATGTATGTGATGCATGCACCAGTCCAGCAGTGAAACAAGTGCATTGATTGAATCACAAGTCGAGAGCTTTGACCTAATTTATTGTGCTTGACACCAGCGCACAACACAACTCTTCTGTCATTTCAGTGCATCAAACATGTCTCAAAATTATTTCTATTTTGTATAATAATTATAATAAAGTAATTATTTGTACAGTGTTGGGAAGGTTACTTTGGAAATGCAATAGGTTACAGATTACAAGTTACCCTATTTAAAATGTAATTTAGTAAGTTGAGTAGTGTAACTATTTTAATTACTTTATTAAGGTAGTGTAACTGATTATTACTTTTAGATTACTTTACTAAATTTATAATGAATGTTTTCAAATTGTTAATCATTTTCAAGCATTTAAACCAGGCATGGTTACCTTACAGTACTGTAGTGCTCAACAATATTACTGTCAGACTTTCAAAATTCATAAATTTTTCAAAAATTTAATTTTAAAGGTGCCATATGTAAAAAAATCTATTCATACTCCACATATTCCATACCAGATGGGGGCAGTTTACCTCCAGAAAGATGGCCTACTCTAGTCTGTTTTTTAGTTTCAGGTTGTTAATCTTCTAAAACCGTCAAATAGTCTGCTTTGTCCCGCCAAAGCCTATTTTGATCGGTGAGGGATGTAGACTAGAATGACTGCTGCCGCTGCGCTTGACGGCGCTTTACGAAAGAGAGAGAGAGAGAGAGAGCGCGAGCGCCCCGGCCGCGAGCGCCCCGGCCGCGCGCGCGCACTCTCACGTCTTCAAACAACACGAGAGCGGTCCTGCTCTCTCTCCCTCGCGCATATTAATCAAATCAATGGGCTCTATGCACAGCGGTATTTCCGGTAAAGGGTTAAGGATGCTCGTAACTTCCGCCGATCGTAGAGTCCAGTGCAATACCAAGAATTTATATTGAATTTTATACTCCATGGTTATACTAAAGAAACGTTAGTCACAAAAACAGACAAAACAGACACCCCTCGTTGTGTTTATGCTTCTTTTTAAAATTATATTAAATAAACATAACTATACATAAAATTACATCTAAACATATGAAAGTTTCGTTTCAAAGACGGGAGGACATTACATTTTGAAGACTCTGCCATAATCCCGTTTTCCTCGGTTTTCTTCCGCTTTAATCTCCCCAACCGGAAACGGATGAGCATCCTTGCGTCAAATGCGGAACTTATGCGTGCATATAGCCTATTGACACGATAGTAAGACCGCAGTTTCGCGTGGAGCATTTGGAGATTTTTAGAGATTAAAGTGATACAAGCAGTGCGAGTTATTCGTGTGTTGCAGTTTGGCTGGTGGTTATGTATGTTGCCCGCATACCGCCTCCCATGGCCGAAACTGGTATTACAACACCTGTCGGGCCGGTGCTAGTAATTTAGCATGCTAATTTAGGTTTATATCTCGGCAGCACTATAACTTGTCAATTTTTTAATGACATCATTGCACTTATTTCTTCTCATTCTTTTGATGCGTGTAGCTCATTTTTTTTTTATATTTTTACCTCAATTTTTACATATGGCACCTTTAAAGCACAGTCAGCCACCACACAATCAGACTTTAGCTCCTCTTTTTACTTTGAGATCATTCTGAGGTTAAATACAGATTTAAAATCATAGCAAGAAATTGTTTAATAATAGCTAAGTTTTTTTTTAAATATATATTTACATAGCATTAGCAATGACTGGAAACACTGGCATCTAACAATGCCTTGACATAAACACTCTTAAAAAATAAAGCATACACATAAGCCCAAATAGGAAATAAAACAGTTATCGAATAAACATGTGTGCTATACGGCCTTTTAAATGGCAAAGCAACAAAATAATTTTATTCAACACATCCTAGCTTTTTACAGAAAATATTCAGATGTAACCCCCTTTTGTAATCGTTAACATTTTCATAAGCAACTGTTATTTAATTACACTTTTTTACGTTTATTATTTTCTAATTAAATTACATGACACCTTTACATGTAACTAGTTACTCCACAAACACTGCTTTCTGGAACATTTTACTATGATTGTTGATATCAGTTGTATATATATATATATATATATATATATATATATCAGGCTTGTGCACAATTCAGAATTTGAATTTATGTCAAAAGCAGGATCTAGAATTACAATTCGAATTTGAATTAAAGCAGAATTGCAATTCAATTAAAATTCAAAGAAATTCATATACATATTTTAAGTGAAGTGTTTAACAATGGAGCTGGACATTTATAATGGGTAACAATGGAGCTGGACATTTATAATGGGTAACTTATAAGAGTTAAGCATTGCTTAACTGTTATAAGTTACCCATTATAAATGTGGTTTGGATTACTTTATTTGGATTTCTTTATCAATGCAAAGCAATTTCATTTTAATTTGATTTAAATTTAATTTTTAAATTTAATGATTTAGATTTGATTTAAAGCTCCATTGTTAAACACTTCACTTAAAATATGTATATGAATTTCTTTGAATTTTAATTGAATTGCAATTCTGCTTTAATTCAAATTCGAATTGTAATTCTAGATCCTGCTTTTGACATAAATTCAAATTGAATTCAAATTCTGAATTGTGCACAAGCCTGATATATATATATATATATATATATATAGGTATTTTGCAATATTTACAGTATATAATATTAATATCCTATCAAAGCTTCGGTCCTGTGCTTTGTCCTAGCACCTCATTCCGACTTTGAAACCAGGTTGCGTTCTCTTCCAGGAATGCCATAGCCTGTGTTATTCTTGGCACTTGGAGCACTTATAAATCGGGACCAGCGACACTAACTAAAGAGTGTGTGTCATGGAATGGAACATAAACATTCAACTATATGTCAACAAGTCTGCATGAACATCTTTTTGTGGTTGCCAGGTGCAATGTGATATTTGTCCCTAATTCTTATTATATAGAAGGCTAATGAAATAACAGAAAACATCAAAGACCAGACTCTGAGTCTTCCTCTTCAAAGTTTCTCACTGTGTTTCTAGTATTCCATTGACACCAGTACTAACTGGTCCAGGGAGGAGTTTCTTGAGCTGATCTAGGTGCAGTTTACTGCGTTGTCTGTTGTAATGAATTAAGGTTGGGTGGGTGACAATCAGCTAAATCATCCCCTTTGTGGGCTCATCCCTGGTGAGTGTGGTTGTTGATATCATTTATAAATCACACGGGACTTGCACATGATGAGTACATATTGTTCAGTGCTGCTGCATTAATGGATTCAATGTTAGAAAAACAGTGAGCCATCATGGTGCACAATGCTGTTTAAAAACAATTGTTCTGATTTCAATGAAAAATCACTGAGTTCATGCAGGTGCAGCTTTGAGGACAAATCAAGAGTATTCTTAATGAGAGGCATTTCTTTCTGTTTAATTCAGCACAACCTTTCATATCTAAAAAATATATTGTATTTATTTTAAGTATAAAATACACATTGTTCTAAAGCAGCAACTTTGTTGGGAAAACTTACTCTGGATGCTTTTTTAAATTCATTTGTTTAGAACATGTTTACACTACCATTCAAAAGTTTGGGGTCGGTAAATGCTGCATTTATTTTTATATTTATTTAAATGCTGCTGATTTGGTGCTCAAGAAACGTATCTTATTATGAATGTTGAAAACAGTTGTGCTGCTTAATATTTTTGTGGAAACGTGAGGCATTTTAATTTAGGATTCTTTGATTTTATTTGAAATATTGTAACATTTGTAGTTAGTCTTTACTTTCGCCTGTAATCAATTGAATGCATCCTTTTAATTTCTTCCAAAAAATTCTTACTGACCCCAAACTTTTGAATGGTAGTTTATTTAAAGATCTTTTTTTAAACTGAATATCAAAATGAAACCTTAGTACTCCTAATATATGTTTACAATAGGATTTATTTAACCAATATTAATTGGGTTATAAATCAGTTTCATATTATATTATGTTATATAATATCCAATGTAACTAATGTTTCTCATACCATCACAAATCGTTCTCGCAATTCAGACCTTGGTACCTTCACTACCCTGGTGACAACTATACCATATTCATATCAGCAGAATTTGCAATAACAATGTTCAATACATGACAAAAAAAAATGCAGGATATAGATCTTGTTGTGAACAATTCATCCATGTATATGGTTTATTTAGACAAATTATTCAAATGTTTATTTAAAATGTCATAACTGGACGATCAAGGAATTATTTATTTATTTATGCTAGTAATGCACTGGCAATTCAGAGCTAATAACAAGCGCCTCTATTTACCCCACATCTGCATAGTTTGAGTGGCAATAAGTTGTTGAGGCAGCTAATGGAAAATGATGATTTTTGTTTATGTATATGTTTGCACATGTGTATACTTTGCGAGTTTGCTTGTGTACACACACACACAAACACAGGGCTGTAAGCGGTGATCATGTCCTTGCTGTAATACGACACGTGTCCCAGGCTTGGGTGACTGAAGTTTACACTGTCGGGGATGAGCCCCTCTATATTTAGAACAGGGCAGCGAAAGGCTTGGTGCCTGGTGTTACTCGCTTTCTGCTGGAGCTCTCGCTGCGCACTGGAGAGGACCACGCAGCTGATGAGCTTTGGATCGCTAGCTTTTTCCACCTAGTACAGTGCACTATATAAACAAGGTGTGTGATGATAAGAGGGTGTAGTGTAGGAAGATGCGTCAGGAGTTATTTCTTTGTTTTGTTTTGTGGGGCATCTGGCTTTTTCAATAATGGATATATCACAAAATGGGCCATCTATGTTTTTGTTGCTGATTTGAATGCATTTTCTCTTCCTGTTTGTGAAGGACTTTTATGAATACCGGTAAGCAACAGAAGCCAGTGCTTACAGGCCAGCGGTTTAAGACCCGGAAAAGGGGTGAGTCACTTTTTATCCCAATATTTCACATTCTACCTCTTAGAAGTTTATTTTAAAATTCCAGGTCAAATACATGGTGATGGTGAAAAAAAAACATGTTTTTGCGCTAACAATGAAAGTGCAAGTGTGCAATGATTGTTTTTAATCTTCGTACACATACAGAAACACACACACACACACACACACACACACACACTGTAGAAATGACCACACATGTTGCAGACGCTCACTCAGCAATGCAGGGTCTCAATTCATGTTTCATTAATAGCTTGTTTGTGTTCTACTGTGTACTTCATGTCTCATACAATAGTACCGAGAACAGTGCAGACCCATTAATTTTCTATTTTAGGGTATTTTCACACTTCAGTCCTTAAGTTTTTGTTCACACTTGCCATGTTTGGTTCGATTAAAACGAAAACCATTGTTCTGTTAGTTCGGTTCATTTGAAAACCGGTAAGTGTGAACGCTGCCATCCGAACCCTGGTGTGCACCAAACAAGTGGACTGAGACCCCGAAAAGCTGGTCATACCTTTTTTTTTTATAGTCTTAATGTTGCCATCACAGTTCGTTACATGCTTCAGAACCGCATCTCCTCGCAGCAGATGTTCGTTTGTGTGAGACCAAGGGATTTCTGCCGCTGTTTTGACTCCTTCACACATTTTATAAGCTCTTCACGAGTTCTCAGCTGGTCAAAATACCATCATGTAAGCTACGCACATACAACGAGTGCACTTATCCCAGCACACAAAATTGTTTTGGATGTCCAGTAAGTTTCGTCTCAAAATAGGCAATACATCATTTAAGCCGACCAATCAGGTTGTGAACATATCCCTATGCTTTTAGGTTCAGTATCTTTAGGTTCGGTGTTAAAAATGCCAATCTGAATACCAATTCCTAGTGGTGTCAACAATAATCGATTCGGCAATGCATCGCAAATTGCGGTAAATGCACAATTCAGCATCGATGCGGCAAAATGCCATAATCGATTATTTCACTGTTTATTTTCTGGCCTTGGACAATAAAGTTTTGAAGTTTCAATTACTTCCGGGGGCATAATAACAACAATAAAGATGGCTGAGGTGGAGGGAGATGACCGTGTTTGAAAATGCCATATTCAATACCCTGTACCAATCAATTTTATTTAATTTAATGACATTGATGTCAAAGATACAGGAGTTATAATAGCAGCCAATAAAATCTGTTGTTCAATATGCTTGTATTGCCTCATGACTGATGAAAAATGTGCCTTGTTGTGTGCAGTAGAATTTTGATGCATCGTAGAATCGAATTGAATCGAATCGTTACCTGGTGAATCGTAATCGAATCGAATTGTGAGGGCAGTGCCAATGCACACCCTACCAATTCCTTTTTTTTTTTTTTTTTTGGTTTGAACCAAGTGAACAGATCTATAAGCGTGAATACTTCCTAAACAAACACCTGAAAAGGAGCAAGTGTAAAAACACCCTTATTTTAGTGCTGCAATTTCACAGAATCACAGACGTTAACAAATCGCATGTTGCATTAGCTGCATTGTTTACAGAACATATTATCCTCCGTTTATATAAAATGTCTAATTTCTGTACCCCCCAGTCACAAAGTCATAGGATTGATATTATTCTGATTATTATTGTGTTTTTTTGTTGTTGATAATTTGTTATTATTGTGGCAAAAAGGCTAAATAAAAAAACAATAACTACAAATTGGTTCTGTTTCAGACATTTAAACATAACATGCATTACTGTTTAAAAGTTTGGGGTTGGTAAGATTTTTTTTTTTTTAAATGATCACCAAGGCTGCATTTATTTGATAAATTATTAAATACAGTTATTATATACAGTACAAACAGTAATGTTGTGAAATAATATAAAATAATTCTACAGCTGATGTGGTTCCTGTTTTTCAGGATTCTTTTAATAAGTTAAAAACAACATTAATTTGAAATATAAATATATTGTCAATTTCCTTACTGTCACCTTTGATCATTTGAATGAATCCATGCTGAATAGAAGTATTACGTTAAAAAAAAATCTTACTGACCTCAAATTTTTGAATGGTAGTGTATGGTTAAACAAAATTGGTCAAGTTTTAGATCTTAAATTTAATTCACACTTTATTTAACATAAAACGAAATTGTGCAGTATTTGCTACAATTCTAAATTGAATCTTCCAAGTAGGTGTATTATTTGAGGGAAAGGTGAACACCGTTAGAAATTGTGGACAGCTTAGGAACGTTACTTAATAGCTTTTGACTGACAAGTGTGAGGGCGTTTTCAACAAGGCATTAGTGTTATGCTTCACTGGCTTGCGTTGTAGGTGTGACTGGCTCTTTAAATGTGAGATCTCACAGGAAGACACTCAACATGTTCTTTAGCGTGTGCTATAATCAGAATAGCCAGCAGCGAGGCAAGGGAACTCATTTACATAAGTTAAGGTATAAGTGCGGCTTGCATATTTTTGTGTGACCACCTGCTTTGTTTTTAAGTGTTCTTTACAGATGAATACAAATGAAGGATTTATTCCAAATCAATTAAATCATTATATTCTTCATCTATAAGGGGCTGCTGTGAATCCTGAATCACTGCTGTGGTAACCCTGGCTTTCTTGTCTTTTCTCTCTTTCAGATGAAAAGGAGAAGTTTGAGCCTACGGTTTTCCGAGACACAATTGTTCAAGGCCTCAACGAAGCAGGTGGTGATCTTGATGCTGTAGCCAAGTTTCTGGATGTCAATGGGTCGAGACTAGACTACCGTCGCTATGCCGACACCCTGTTTGACATCCTTATCGCTGGGAGCATGCTTGGTGAGAAGATCCAAAAGCTTGTCACTCACATGACATCACAGTAATAGCAAACCACAACCATCGAACGATCCAATCAAATTCAAGCCCCGCCCTACATTTTTTTTTTCGTCTTTGAGAAGCCACTTCACTCAGCTATACGTTACAATAGGGAAGAACAAAACGATCACTTTTCAGTTATCGCTTCAGTTCTGTTTCGTGCTGACTTTAATATTGCATAGTTATTGTTTTGTAGATCCAATTTCAGAGTCATGACTTTGGTGATACCCCATTACAGATTATTTTAAGTATTCCATCTTTATACAGAGATGCATTTAATAATCTCCTAAACTGCGATTATTACGTTTCAATGATATTTCAAACTGTCAGTAAAATCTAACAGTAATGGTATTATATTTTTTTTGTTTCTTTAGTTCAAATGCTAAAGAACGCTTTGGTTTTTCAGGATGGTCCAGCTTATGTGCTTCTGAGTATTTAAAGTTGGCATGAAATGAAAATTCACCCTATGTGTGTTCTAAATGCGTTATTGGTCTTATTGTGAACAACTCATCTTTGCGTATATTTAATATAAAAAATGGAATAACTCAATTTTAAGGTGTAAGTCAGCCATAAGTCCCAGCCATAATTTTTTTTTTCCCTTTTCTATACTCAGTTTCACTCGGATGTATCACAAAAAGGCAGTGTTTTAGTACTTGAGACCAGACAAGACCACATTTTTTTAGGAGAATTTGGACTCTGACTTGAATGATTAACTAGTCAAAAAACAAAAAAAAGGTCTTGGACTCAGACTTGTCTGGTTTTGAGCACTACACCACTGCAATACGGAGAAAAAAAATATATTTTGCTACTTCCGTTACATAGCTTAAAGGGGTCATATAATGGTACATGCACTTTTAAAAGTTGATTGTACTGAAATGTGTGTTGACAGTGCCTGTACACACAACCATCATATAATGATAAAAATCCATCCAGTGTTTTTGTTTTAATCTCCTTATATGTTTTCCCCTGTCTTAAATCGAGCCGTTCGACCATGTGACGTCACACGGTCGGACGCTTCCCACGATTGTTGATTGACAGCAGCGTTTCAACACAGACCCGTCATTGTTTACGCTGGAGCAGAATGGCGTCTTGCGATTGGTGTTCTGTTCTTGGGTGTAATAAACACAGAAGTCATTTTGATGTTCCTAAATCCGAACCGCTGAAGTGGCTGAGTTTTGTTTACGATGGGAATATTCCCCACGATCAACGTCAATTGTTTCTTTTTTGAGCGAATCATTTCACACCAGACTGCTTTATAAACGAGGAGGGTCAGTATGGTTTTGCTAAGAAGCTGCTCCTGAAAAAGGAATCGGTACCAACTATACGTGTTCTTGCTGCACCTCCAGAAGAAGTGAGTGTAACGTTTCATTAACCTTTAAATATTAATCTTTGCAAATCGCTTGCACGCTTTATGACGGTTGTGGCTATAAGGTTTACACTCAGAATTAGAATACATGCCGTAATGCACCCTATGTAACGTTACGACGTTCTCAATATAATTAATAATCCCACGTTTATAATGAACAATGCGTTGTGGTTATTGTGTTATTAAAAACTGCACAGAACAGAGGGGCGGAGTCAGCAAAGCTCATTATCATTTAAAGTCAAACTGAAACGGCGTGTTGAAAACAGAGCTGTAGTGTTTTCTTAAAATACTAATGAGAATTTTTAATAAAAGTATATTACAAAGTATTTATTTAGACCCTAAAGATTCATATTAACTTGTACAAAAATGGCATTATATGACCCCTTTAAAACTCAAAGAAAAATGGCAAAAAATATCTTTTTACTGAAATATAGGATCCATTTTAAAAGCGTCATATTGAGCTTTAGGATTTTTCCTATTCATTTTTCTCCCAGTGGTCTATCTCTTACTGTTTAATGTCTCTGGTAATACCCAGGGCCCATGGAAATATCCTTATGATAGAATTCTACAGTGTACTTCAAAGTATGGCCAATAAACATAAAAAATCCTGTTACACCAAGTCTCTGATTTGAAAGCTCATTACTTAGCATTCAGATCCTGAGAACATGTTAGCCTGTTGTTGTTGTCATTCAATATACACAAGTTTTTTTTTTTTTTTTTTTTTTTTTTTTTTTATTGTGTATGCAATTTTGCATGTAAATTTGCATTTTGAGAATTTTTTGAGAAGGCAAAATGGCTCGCTGACATAACTTTTGTGTCACGTACAAATTACAGTTTGGCATCAAACGACCTTTGATGCCTTGCCTTTTATCCAAGATGTGACTGGTGTCATATTGTACAATGTCCCAAGCAACAATTGTAAAGGACAGAAATTTGCTTGGTGTACACTTATAGCGACTAGGTCCGACTGAGCCATCCTTTGTGCTGTTAGCTCATACAAAGACACTACCGTCTTTAGCAGATTAACAGAATAAAAGGTCATTAGCTCACTCCCTGGGGACAGCGGGCTGTTGCTCTAACACTTGCAGCACATCTTTGGATCAAAGTGTTTATAGTGAAGTACCTCCAGCCCATCAACGTACAAATTCCATTGATGGTTAAAGATGAGGACAGCAGGGAATACACAACAGGATTTTACCCTGTCTTAGTTGTCTCCTAGGAGCTGTCACAGCCGGGTGGAAATCTTCAGATCTTTTTGCACATAAGCAGGCTGAGAGAGTGAGTGGGCGGCTTCTCTGTGGGACAGAAGCAGAGTGTTGAATTTGGTTCGAGCAGATATGGGAAGCCAGTGTAGAGAACAGCATGAAGGCATATTATAGGATTTTTTTCAAGGTTAAATGTGTTATAATTGTATGCATGTAAAGGGGTTGTTGTGAAGCACATATGCTGGCAGTTCACACAGCATGTAATTAGATTATAGCAATTTAACTTTAAAGTGCCCCTATTATGCCGCTTTAAAATGTTCTTAATTTTGGAGGTCTCCTATAAGGTTTATGTGCATCCAAGTTCAATAAACACTAAAAACTTTTCTTATAAGAAATTTTTTTTTTTTATAGCAACATAAATGACCCTGCTATACAGTATGTACAGGGGAATCCTCAGTGCGAAAGAGCTTCAATTCAGTGAGTTTACATTCTTCCTCTCAAACACTACACACATTCTGTTCAGTCCGTATAAAATTAGTTCAGTTTCAGGCACTGACATAGAGGTCTCTGTCAACCCAATTACAGCTAAAAGGTTTACTCTGACTCTATATAAAGCCTACAGAGCAGTGAGGGCACAGGAGAGAGGAAGGATCCTGGTCAAGCATCCAGTCACAAGTCAGATTACTCCATCTACGGTATAGAGCCCTGATGAGCAGAAGGCTGCCTTTAACTCTGTTAAAATAGAGATTAAGTCCAAATCCTCTGTTACATATCACTAGACTTCCTGTTACACGTCACCTTTGCCCTTATAAGTCCTTAACAAAGACCGATTTCCCTGAACTCTGTGAAAATGGAGTGGGATATAATACGCATGTGTGATAATTGTACTACTTTCAAGTTGACATGAAATTTTACTTTCTTAATGCTGGTGTTATCATGAACAACAGGTCATTTGTGCACATAATTTATTACTTGTTCTTCATAATATTTTTTGCAAAAAGGATCTGCCTCTGAAACTGTTATGTTTCCTATATGGTTAATGCCATCAGTCCACTTTTTTCTTCAACCTCTGTCCTAAAGACATTTTTACATCATCATACAATCATTCAGCCTTATGAATGAAATTAATGTCCAGTCCACTCAAAAATGTCTCATTATGCAAGCAAAATATGTTCTTTTGAAAATGTTCTTGCATGGTAATTTGGTGATATTATGCCATCATATAAAATAATAACAGGAGGAAAAACCTCTGAAAAAAATGTACTTTGATATGATTTAAAAAATATTTTGAATATTTATCCCTTCTGCCTAAGAAGTACAGAACTCCTAAAGGGACACAGAAAAACTATATTTATTTTTTAAAACTTTGCCTTTGAGAAACTTCTCACATTTGCGGAATTTCTCGTGGGAACGCAGGGCTTTTGCAAATAGAACTGGTGATCTGAAAAAATATATTTCAATGCCTTTACGTTCGCTCGTAAAACTTTTACCTTGGCTTGCAAAAGCACTGAAATAGATATTTTTTTCCTTTTGCGTCCTTTCTTGCGAATGCAATGTTCTCTGAAAAACACAAAAGTTTTGCGAACGCAAAACAATACGTTTTTTTTTTACCAGTCTCGTTTGTTGCTCCAGACAAGAGCCAGTTTAGAGTACTTTTTAATATGGAAAGATGGGAAGTATTACATTGACCAATCAATGGATCAGTGGATCAACACTGTAATCCGTAGCAAATCTCTCAAGGGGATCTGAAGTTAACTAGTGTGTGGTATTAACCCGGACACCTGTGGATTAGACCATAAGACATTGCATTGTTTTGTGTGCAGAGCACATTGAAAAGACATGTTCTATTTTGGAGTGGAAGCAATGTTGTGATTAAATTTCTTTCCTAATTTGATTTAAATGATTTTGAAATGCATCCACTCAGTACTACAGCGGCTAATGCTGAACTCGATATACACTACATCACTCCCTTTATAAATAAAGCATAATAGACATTATACATAATGAGCAAAACTGTAAACATTGCAATTGTAGCACATTATATATGATGAATCATGCATTCTAGCAATTCTTCTCAATTATAAGTGTGCAGTAGGCAGTGACATTTTCTCAGTAGGGGTTAACAATGACTGCGCTGTGCTCTTAAAGGATTTACAGCATTAACCTGTAACCTCACTTTCCCTGTCTCAGCTCCTGGGGGAACGCGCATTGACGATGTGGACAAGACCAAGGTGACAGAGCACTGTGTGTTCAAGGCGGAGGAAAACCACACTGCTGTTCGCAGCTATGCTCAGGTGAACACCCCTCCTTACTGTGTTCAATGAGATGCTTTTTTCCATTTTTGTATATGAAAAATGAGCAGCCGATACCAGGGAGGCAGGGAATCCCGTTTCAAAATTGCATTAGATGTACTTAGTCCACAAATCCCCTTGGTCAAACCAGTATACCATTTATACTGTCATTTCATAATAATCCCTTGGATTACAATGTCTCTCCATCACTGTGAGCTTGAAAGTGTGTTCTGGTTACCAGCATTTTCACCCGCGAAGGGGTCATATCATGAGGAATCAAATTAAATGTTGGTCTAAGTATAGGGTAGGGATGTTAATCAATTTAAATAAATGATTAATTTAATGTAATTTAATTATTACTAATACATAACATATCAAATACAACAATAAAAAAAAACATAATAATAATTTGTATTATGTGAATATTATATGTATATAATAATAATAATAATAAAATTAACAAAATAAATTATATATATATATATATATATATATATATATAATATATATATATATATATATATTCACTGTATATATTTCACATAAATATATTTTTTAATTTGTTGTTGTAGTTTTTTATTATTATTATTATTATTATTATATAAAATATCAAAAATACAATATAATATCAAATACCACAGCAACAATAAAAATAGTTTTAGATCAAATAAAATACATGCATACATTAAACATTTTTATAATAATTATAATTTTTATTAAAGCTCCAGTCCATAACTTTTTGGGGTTAAAAATTATACAAAATAAATATGAGCAAGTACATAACCAGCCAGTGTTCAAAACTATCTGCTTGCCTTAATAAAGTTTTTAATTCCAGTGGTACTGGTGGATTTCCGCGGGAAATTCGAGCATGTCTTTGCGTCATTACGCCACATCTCTACACATAAAGAAGGTGTCCCGGCTAGTAGACTGTTGCGTGTGAGGATGTTGGTGGAGATTTATAGCCTTTTCTCACAGCACTTGATAAAATTAAACTTATCAATTTGATGGCGGATCCAGAAAGGTTCAAACGACAATCACCAGTGACAACTGGAGATTCACCCATTGTAAAATACAAAAGACTTCGGTGTAGCTACAGAAAAAAAAAGACTGCAACCAGGCCCATGCGAAAACAAGGATAATCTGAATTATATCTGAAGGGCGTTAAATGTAGTCACGCAATGCTGATGTTGTTAACATTAACAATTTGAAAATTAAAAATTCTCATTAGTATTGTAAGAACACTTATTTTACCTGGTCAAAAACAGCTCTGTTGTCAGCACGCCGTTTCAGTGCATGTGCCTTTAAATGATAATGAGCTTTGCTCACCCCGCCCCTCTGTTTCTGTGCGTACACCGTTTGTAACACAATAACCATAACGCGTTGTTCAGTGGGATTATGAATTATATTGAGAACGTCGTGCATAGAAAACATGCCGCAATGTACCCTGAGTGTAAACCTTAGCCGCATTCATCGTGAAGCGTGCAGCTAGCGATTTGCAAAGATTAATATAAATATTAATATAAAGGTTAATAAAACGTTACACTCACTTCAGTTCTTCTGGAGGTGCAGCAGGGAGAGGAATAGTTGTTTATTACCGATCCATTTTTCTGGAGCAGCTTCTTAGCAAAAGCAGCTTTACACTGACCCTCCTCGTTTATAAAGCAGTCTGGTGTGTCAAATGATTCGCGCAAACCTGAAAGCATTGACGTTGATCGTGGGGAAGATTCCCTTCGAAAACAAACTCAGCCACTGCGTCTTCAGCGGTTCAGATTTAGGAACATTAAAGTGACTGCTGTGTTCCTTATTACACCCAAGAACAGAACACCACTTCGCTTAGACTCCATTCTGCTCATAGACAGTGCTCCAGCGTACTTTTCGGCACAACACCGGTCCGCGCGCACTATGATTGACAGCTCGCTCACGAGCGAGGGCGGGTCTGTGTTGAAACGCTGCTGTCAATCAACAATCATGGGAGGGGCGTCTGACTGTGTGACGTCACACAGTCTAACGGCTCAATTTGAGGCAGGGGAAAACATATAAGGAGATTAAAACAAAATCACTTGATGGATTTTTATCACTATATGATGGTTGTGTACAGACACTGCCAACACACACATGTACCATTATATGACCCCTTTAAAAAAAATAATGAAGTGCACAGATAAATCATTTATAATAAACACTACAATATTTCATATAAAAATATGAATGGTAAAATTTGATTTCATGACGACTTTAAATATTATTATTATTATACAAAAATGTATTAAATAAATGCTTCAAAAACTACTATTACTGATGAAAGATTGGCTATTTACAGGTGTTTAATAAACTTATCAGAAGGTACAAATATCTGGAGAAGACCTTTGAAGAGGAAATCAAAAAGGTAACTATTATCAGTAGTGTTTTACTGCTGAGGATGTTGTCTCACATGTGAAAAATACACCACTGCAGGACAAACAAACATGATGCCAATGTAGTTTAATATTTATGGTATTGCTGCGGGCCGAATAGGCTGATATACAGTATGTTTTAATTCATATTTTGATTTATATATCTCATCCCTGCATAGCTGCTTCTCTTCCTGAAGGCCTTCACTGAGTCCGAGCAGACCAAACTAGCCATGCTAACAGGCGTCCTGTTGGCCAACGGCACACTGCCGCCACCTATCCTCACCAGCCTTTTCAGCGATAACCTTGTCAAAGAAGGTTTGTGCTTTTATGTCGTCTTTCTCTTAAAGAGAATTCAGAATTGATTTGCATAAGGAGCAAATTCTTCATGTGACTATTTAAAAAATGTATTATGGAGTTTGCTTTCCCTCCCCACTCTCTGGTTTGTAGGAATATCAGCCTCTTTTGCGGTGAAGATGTTTAAAGCTTGGATAGCCGAGAAGGACGCTAATGCTGTGACATCTGCCCTTAGAAAAGCCAACTTGGATAAGAAACTCCTGGTATGATGCTTGCTGCTCATCTGTTTCTCTCATCAGTTTTGATTCTGAATTCATTAACCTCTGAAAATTATGAGGAGATAATGAACCATTATGCAGATAAATCGTTTCCATGGAGACGTTCATCACCTGGTAGACGTGCCTTAACACCTCTAAACTCACTTATGACCTTGATGCGCACAGTACAACAAAAAGCCATGCAGATTTCTGTAAAGCAAAGGTTTTGGTATTCAATCTCAGGTAGTAAACACACACACACACACACACACACACACTATTACAATTTTTGGGGATGGTAATATTTTTTTGAATGTTAGAAGTGTTTTATGCTCCCCAAGGCTGCATTTATTTAATCAAAATTACAGTAAACCGTAATATTCTGAAATATCATTACTGTTTAAAATAACTCTTTTGTAATTTTCAGCACCATTACTCCAGTCTTCAGTGTCACATGATCCTTCAGAAATGTGCTGCTTAATGTTTTTGTGGAAATTTATTTTTTTAAAAAAATCAGGATTCTATGAATATAAAGTTTTTGCATTTAAAGAATTTATTTAAAATAAAAATATTTTGTAACAAAAGATCTCACTCGCCACAAACTTTTAAACTTGTAGTATTTAAAAAAAAAATGGTGGGTTTAAACTCAAGATTTTGTTTACCACGGTGCTGATGCTTAAAGGTGAAGTGTATAATTTATGTGCCACCAAACAGAATATAACGGTTTTCAAACATGTTTTCTCAATCACTTTCCTCAACTTCCATTGAAATCAAGCTGGGAAATGAGAAAGTATTTTAACATTGGAATAATGACACCCTTCACCTTGAGTCTTAGTAAGTTAAAGGTGCCATGTGTAATAATTGAGGTAAAAATATCCAAAAAATGAGCTACAGCATCAAAAGAATGAGAAGAAATAAGGGCGATGATGTCATAAAAAAATGAAAAGTTATAGTTTTGCAGAGATATCAACCTAAATTAGCATTAGCATTACTAGCCCCGGCCCGACAGGTGTTGTAATACCAGTTTCGGCCATGGGAGGCGGTATGCGGGCAACATACATAACCACCAGCCAAACTGCAACACACGAATAACTCGCACTGCTTGTATCTCTTTAATCTCTAAAAATCTCCAAATGCTCCACGCGAAACTGCGGTCTTACTATCGTGTCAATTAATTTGATTAATATGCGCGAGGGAGAGAGAGCAGGACCGCTCTCGTGTTGTTTGAAGACGTGAGAGTGCGCGCGCGCGCGGCCGGGGCTCGCTCTCTCTGTCTCTCTCTCTTCTCGAAACGCGCCCTGTTAAGCGCAGCGGCAGCAGTCATTCTAGTCTACATCCCTCACCGATCAAAATAGGCTTTGGCGGGACAAAGCGGACTATTTGGAGATGATCCTCACTGCAGAACATGAAATCCACGGGGAGGAGTCGGATCTAGATCCAACTCCTCCCACCTTACATACCTAAACCTACCCAGCCCCACCCCCTTATCCCTAACCACACCCCTAAACCTACCCAGCTCCACCCCCTGATCCCTAAACCCACCCCTAAACCTACCCAACCCCACCCCTTAATCTAGATCCGACTCCGCCCCCCGGATCTCGTGTACTGCAATGAGGTGCTACTGACTATTTGACGGTTTTAGAAGATTAACAACCTGAAACTAAAAAACAGACTAGAGTAGGCCAACTTTCTGGAGGTATACTGCCCCCATCTGGTATGGAATATGTGGAGTATGAATTGATTTTTTGACATAAGGCACCTTTAAAGGTTCCTCCTGTAATAAATCTAATTGTGTAATCGGCTCTGACTCCAGGAACTCTTCCCTGCCAATAAGCAGAATGTGGAGCACTTCTCAAAGTACTTCACTGATGCAGGATTGAAAGAGCTGTCAGAATTCCTGCGCGTCCAACAGTCTCTGGGCACACGCAAGGAACTTCAAAAAGAGCTGCAAGAGCGCCTGTCTCAACAGTGTCCCATCAGAGAGGTGCTTCTCACATTCACACACATTAAACGTTATAGATCAGTGCTTCTCAACTGAATTGGCTTCAGGACCTAGACATTTAATGGACATCAAGGGGCGTACAATTTTTTTTAAATAGGCCATATTATGTTGTTTTACAGTCTTGATTTTGTTTTTGGGGTCTACAAGAATAGGTTTGCTTTACTGTTCAATAAAACACCTTATTTTTACATTGTTGCAGCACCTCTCTTCCCTGTCTGTCAGTATTGCTTTTCCCAGAAGTATCATTAGGAAGGGGGGAGGGGCTTTGCAGATTTTTTTCATGCTCAACAGCAAATGTTAAATGTTAAACGTAGGTCTTCTTTAAAGTGTTCTGTATGTTCTGTTGTGAATTGTGTACAGATCGTGGTGTATGTTAAAGAGGAAATGAAAAAGAATGATCTTCAGGAGCAGGCTGTGATTGGCTTACTGTGGACTTGCCTCATGAATGATGTTGAATGGAACAAGAAAGAGGAGCTGGTCACCGAGCAGGCCCTCAAACACCTGAAGGCACAGTATCAACACTGACTTTCTAATGCCACACTGTTATTTGTAATGCTCATATCTTTACACTCTCGCATTTAAATTATAATTTAATTGCAATGTGAGTTTTGTAGCTATACTCCATCTTTTTAGTTATTGAGTTAATTC
Source organism: Chrosomus eos (assembly GCA_036326025.1). NCBI lineage: Eukaryota > Metazoa > Chordata > Actinopteri > Cypriniformes > Leuciscidae > Chrosomus > Chrosomus eos. The sequence goes on from CM070827.1 coordinate 11,862,893, forward strand.
TTACACCATGTCTGCACTTTTTTTGAATGCGTACCACTTAAAAGCTTCAGTTATAATGAATGAAGCTACACTGGAAGAGTCTTTAGCAGCGGGTTATAGCATACAGCTTAAGTTGACAGATCTATTCTATTTTTGATGTAGTGTAGAGCTACTCAAGCCACTTTGTCTTTCTGAAATTCAATGGATCTCAATCACTAATAAGATTTTATTCGTATTTATATGCACAGGAGAGCTACTTGCAAAACAATCAGCATAATTCACAACGTGTGCATATGTGCATTTGTTCTTAACCTTGTTTTAAATGAGCAACCATGGCAAAAGTTAATCATTTGCATAAAACATACGCAAACCATCTCCATATGAACATGTGGTTTAAGTTGTTCCTACATATTTTTCGTAAATTGAGATTCAATTTTAGAAAGAAAGTTTAATCATGATTTGTTCGTGAAAACATTTGTATGCAGATTTCACTCACAAATGTATGTGTACGCACGATTAGTGCATGACACCCACTGTTTTTACTTACAAACATTATATATGTATTTTTTTCTATTAATTTTATTTGTTATAAATTTAATTTCTGACCACTACATTAAAGGGGTGATAATAATAGTTACATTTTGTGATAAAAAAATCAAGCAGTTGAGATTTGATGTATATCTTTACTGCATGCATGCGGATAAAGTTTGATATAACATATGCCCAACTTTATATATTTATTTATTTATTTATTTATCCTTTATTTTACCAGGATAGTCCCATTGAGTCCCATTCTTCCAGGTAGTCCTGGCCAAAATGGCAGCACAAAAAGTTTCACAACAACATACAAACATAAAACTAAGAATCTTACATACAATTTTACCCAGCACTCATAAAATGACAACAATAGCTACTTAACAAAACATGCACATGTTTCCTTTAAATTGATCGATAGGAGATTTTGAAACACTTTTAAAGAGGGGAGTGTTTCTATCGTTATTATACTCTACAGCTCATTCCATAACCAGGGAGCATATGGAGAGAAGGCGGTTTTACAAAGCGCTAAACGTACCGTTATATATATAGAGAGAGAGAGCTGTGGGATAATATAATATTACCATATTCATTACTGTTTTTCCTATAGCACTATGCACCTCTCCTGGCTGTGTTCAGTACTCAGGGCCAATCAGAGCTGGTCTTACTGCTCAAGATTCAGGAGTACTGCTATGACAACATCCACTTCATGAAATCCTTCTCCAAAATAGTGGTGCTCTTCTATAAAGGTACCCATGTCCCACCTGATCAATGATTCAATATATTATTATTGGCATGTAATATAAGATATGGCATCCGTTTCTCAATCCATAGCTGATGTCCTTAGTGAGGAGGCCATTTTGAAATGGTACAAAGACGCCCATGCTGCCAAAGGAAAAAGCATATTTCTGGAGCAAATGAAGAAATTTGTGGAGTGGCTTCAGAATGCGGAGGAAGGTGAGGAATTATATTAGATAAAAATAACCTCTGCCATACGAAATATAAATCAATCAAATGATTTCTTAATTCTCTCCCACAGAGTCTGAGTCAGAGGGGGAAGAAGACTAATAATCTTGAGGATGCTGAAGGTTTTCTAGAAGGTTTTACACTGTCAACTCTCTGTGACCAGCTTTTTAGTGCGTATTTAGGCTCCATGTTCGTTCCATTTGTGTTCAGAGAGAGAAAGTCACATACACTGCCCAATCCAGGGAAAAGCTTATGAGCACTAGGAAAAGAGTGCAGGGAGCTACATATAGACAGCCTTTAATAACAAACACTTAAACATGGATTTTAGATTTTATATTAATACCGTTCAGGTACTGCGCACATTAGTTTCCTGCAATTTTTTTTTTTTTTTTGAAAAGACGTGTATATGTTGTATGGGACTGCTTTGAATCGTTTTATGAATAAAAGGTGTTTTATATGTACTCTGTTTCAAGAATTTGTCTCTTTTAATTTGTCTGATTTCTCTATCTCCTCAGTCGCTTTGGATAAAAACATCTGCCAAATGAATAAACATGAATGTCTTTGCAAACTTGCATATTGATTAGGACTTTATTAATTACTTCCCTAAATCCTTCTAATGATGTCAAGGACTTCACTATGTCTGTCTCACTCACATATTGAGTCATTAACATGGAGAAAATAATTATAAATGTGATTTTTATTTGATTAATTTACTTTATAGACTTCACATGCATTAGAAAACTAAAATCAACTTACAGAAGATGGCATTTTTATTTTCTTAAAATAAATTGCTTTTTAAAAAATGTTTTGAGTAATCCTTAATAACTGGGTACATTTTTTTTTACACAAAAAAAATCTAAAGAAATTATTTATTTTGCATAAATAAGCCAGTTTTAGGGAAAATACGATTTTGAACATTTTAAGGCGAATAAACATATGTCCCCTTAATGGTTTAATTACTGTAATTTGATGGGTTGTTTCACTTTAGTTTTTATTATATATTATATCCTTATTCTCGATTATTTAATACATGAGTGTGTATTAAATAAATTAAAACTTAATATGCATACTGTAAAATAAAATGAAATTATAGCAAACGCTATAAACATTTAAGTTTTAATACTGTTACACATTATACAAATACTGTAAAAAAAAAAAAAATGTCAATCATATTCATTTAGTCGCGTGGTATCAACAGAGGGCAGTATAATGGTTGTAGTGTGCGATCAGCCCCTCTGCAGAAGAAGCCGCTCTTCTTCTCCCCGCTCATTGGTGGCGCGTGCTCTGCTGTGTCTGTCCGAGTTGGCGCGAACGTGCACGCCGGCGCGAGACAAAGAGCATCCTGCACTCAAGAGGAAACTACACCGGTATCTTGTTATCGGTTCAGTTTACGAGTGATAGCTGTCTGTCGAGTCGTTATGGCTGATAAAGAAGGTTAGTATGGTTCCGTGCATCCGGTGGACTATCTTTTAGCGACGACCGTTTAAATGAAGCCGGCAGCGGCAGCTGAGGTGTTTGTTGGTGTGTTTTCTGGGCAGGCCGAATCCCGCCATAACGACACAGTCTTTGCTACATCTATGCAGTTTCCACTCTAGAGCTTATGAGCACACATGAACTGTTATTCGGCATAAATCCATTCTTTTGTGATGGGAACAACATGTCGAAAAAACTAAAAAGAGCTTAATAGTTTAGGTTAAATAGCGCCGAGTTAGCTTCGGCTAGTTTGTTTAGTTTTTAAGTTGGAAGTATGTAAATCTATTTTATGCGTCGCTTTTTTTCTTGAAGCTTTCAATGTTGTTGTTTTGGTTTTTGCTCTTCTAACTGAATCTAAATGCAAAGTGTTGGGGTATGCTATTAAGTCGTTTTTCCATAGAGTTTGTCTATAAAATTGGATAATATTAATTGCATCTTCCTCTTAGAATGGTGATGCTAATAGATTATACGTAAAGTAACTTGTCGCACAGCAGTTGGGGTAGAAAATATAAACGACTTTATGACCTTACATATTCACGCCGCATTGAAGGCGTTTTGACAGATCTCATCTTGTTTTCCCGCCCCTTTTTTGTTACAGCTGCATTTGATGACGCGGTGGAGGAGAGGGTGATAAATGAGGAATATAAAATATGGAAGAAAAACACTCCGTTTCTTTACGATCTGGTTATGACTCACGCTCTGGAGTGGCCCAGTCTTACTGCTCAATGGTTGCCAGATGTCACCAGGTAAGTTAACACTTTCACAACTACTGTCATCAGCTTTAAAAAAAGAGCCAAAACTAGGCACTATTTTGATAAGCGATTAATCTGTCGATTATTTCTTGATTAATCGGATGGAGAAAAAAAATTGTTATTAAAATGAATGAATCGATTATTCACACATTTTTTTTACATTCTGCCCAATGTTGTCTTGCAAATAAAGTGACTGTATTTGTGTGCAATTAAACCGTGATTCCTACCATTTTAAAGTAAAAATCACTCATTTAAAATTAAAATTAATAATAACATAAGTACAGGCTAAATTTACTGGTATGAGGTTAGAGGAAAACATTCACTCATCTGAACATTACATGTATTACTCCATTACAATAGCCCTTTACGCTTACTGCTCTCAGAAAATACACTTACTTGTGTGACGTAGATTTTAAACTCATATTTATTTTCTAACAAGAATTAATCTGCATTCACTGAAGATTAAGGTAGACACTCTTTGTCAGGGCTAGCCTTTATGCAAATAGAAATACTCACATGGCTTTCTAACATTTACAGATAAGGATACAACAGTAAAAACAAAATTATGCACTGGAAAATGTCTCGTGTATTAAACTGCACATGCATCTGTCAAAGTGAAAGAAAATTAAAATTGACCCTATTTGCCTCCATTGAGGTTGTCAGTTTGACTGCTTTGGTAGAACGTCCCCTCCAACTGTCAGCCTGCTGCGATCTTTGACAGTGAGCTGAATGAAATGCCTACTTTTCTAAACCACACCCTCTCTTTTTCTAATTCAATATTTCGTTTCACTTGGAAAATGTCACACTACTCAAGTTGGCTCCAACTTCTGGTTCACACCTATTTTAAACTTTGCTTTTGTTTGAAGTGCTTAATGACACAATCTCATGTTTAGGACAACTTGGGTCAAGCACTTACTGCAGCAGCTTGCATCCTCTTCGGTTTTCCACATGCATTTTGTCCATAGTAATGTATTTATGACTGGGCAATTACATGACTGGCAGATGTTTTATGTGTGCTTATTAATCAATGAAACTCGTCGATGATATTCATTAACGATTTTGATTAGTTTGTCGGAGCCTTACTTTGAAGTATTCTCAATTTGTTGATTAGGTGGGGCCCCTAATTATCTTTTTAATGTTTAGGTGGCTTTCTTTTCTTTTGCTTTAAGAATAGCAGATAATTAATATTGTGTGGGTAGAGATTATGTATACATTTTTATAAAAGTCAGTGTAAATAACATTCATACTTGTCATGTTTCAAAGACCTGAAGGGAAGGACTTCAGTGTGCACCGCCTGGTTCTCGGCACGCATACCTCTGATGAGCAGAATCACCTGGTTATTGCCAGCGTCCAGCTGCCCAATGATGATGCCCAGTTTGATGCCTCACATTATGACAGTGAAAAAGGAGGTGAGTGGCTTATCGTGTCTGAAGATGTGTAGATCATAAACTGTGAATGCATAATCTCCACCTATGTACTTATGACAAGTTATCACATTTTTGTTCTGTTTGTTTATAGAATTTGGTGGTTTTGGCTCGGTGAGTGGCAAGATAGAGATTGAAATCAAGATTAATCATGAGGGAGAGGTGAACAGGGCTCGCTACATGCCACAGAACCCCTGCATCATTGCCACCAAGACTCCCACTAGTGATGTGCTGGTCTTTGACTACACCAAACACCCCTCCAAACCTGGTATGAGCTAGAAACATCTTGTTCATATTTTATCTTAGAAAAACAGTGCACAGTCTGACACAACTTCCAAAGACGTCCATCTGAAAGTATTGAGAGGCAATGCTTTAGGGATTGGTTTGAAGACGCCATGCAAACCGTTTAACAGCTAAAGCAAAGCACTAAAAATACCAAAACTAAGATAAGAATAAATTCTTCATTTTCTGACTAAAAAACTATAACATGATAATGGGAGACTTAACTCAGATGTCAATACTGTTTTGTTTTTTTTACACTAAATTTGTGTTCTCCTCCTGTGCCCCTGAAGACCCCTCTGGAGAGTGCACTCCTGACCTGCGTCTGAGGGGCCATCAGAAAGAAGGTTATGGGCTGTCCTGGAATCCCAACCTGAGTGGCTGTCTGTTAAGTGCATCTGATGACCACGTAAGACATTTGTACTCCCACTAGGGGTGGGAATCTCTAGGCACCTCATGATTCGATAACGATTCAGGGCTGCGAGGATAAAACGATTAACGATGCATATTTTTTTCTATACAGATATTCTTTTTTTTCTCGCTGTGAGACTACTTGGTACTTTTAAAACAAAGTATTTGTAATGATCCATAATGAATTTACTAGGGCCGGGACTCGATTAAAAAAAATAATCTAATTAATTAGAGGCTTTGTAATTAATTAATCGAAATTAATCGCATTTTAATCGCATAAATATTTGACCTGAGAACAGTGAGAAGTAATTTTTCACATGGATTTTTAGTATACTGACTAATAATGAATATAAATAATGACTGAATAGTACATAAGCTTAAGCAACAACATATTGTTTATTTTTGTTCAACCAAGTCCAGCAGACCAGTGCAATTTGTGTTAACCTTTCCTGCTTCTGTCTCCTAACCGTGGTTGGGAGACACAGGGGAGATTCGTCTTCTCCAGGGCCAGTAATTCTCCTCCCGGGTTAACTCCCTAAACTTCACGCTGTTTGGTGTGATGGTAGCATATAAAAGGACAACGAGGCCATCTTGCAGAAGAGTTTAGGTGCTTTATTTGACTCACTGCACTGAAATACACTGCACATAGCTAGCTACCTGCACGGATCACCGTATTACTCTCACACACACTCATCCGCTGCTTCGCGGGGAACAACAACAAAGGGGCGCCTGCGCGCCTTTGACAAGCGCACTCGCTCACTCTCGGTCACACACACACTGAGCTGTCCCGAACTGTACACATTAAAGACACATCACAACAAAGTTCGTTTTTTATAACAGAATTTCCCATCCACGGGGCCAACCAAAGCGATCTAGGCGATCTATGAAGCGCGATCCCGTCAGCAGCTTCATCAGATCATGAACGCTAGTTGGTGCTCCAGTATAATCGGTCCGCCAAAAATCATCCAGTGAGAAACGTTCCGCAGTGCAAAAATAAGTGCAATTAAAATTATTTTTTGTGTTAATTAACGCGTTAAAGTCTGTAATTAATTAATCTTAATTAATGTGTTAAAGTCCCGGCCCTAGAATTTACTTTTAATACATTTTATTAATTAAACAAATGGAAGTGATTTGAAAATAAATGTTGCGATGTAGTTTGTATTTTTCCAAGTTATGTGAAAGCTTTTAAGTTTGTCATGGTTTCCACGTCAGTGCTGTTTGATCTGACGTGTGTGGTTTATAACCGAATTATGCTGTGAATTTAAATGCTTTCTCACTGGATCTCCCAGCGTTGTGTAATAAGTGTCGTGTGATTGAGATCGGCCAACGAGTAAAACTGTTCTGAGCTTGCGCTGCGCTAAATGTTCAGCGCAGCTTAAACGGATAGTGCGGTTTCGTTTCATTTGCCGTTTGATGTTCCTTGTATTTAACACAAGTTGCAGCTCTTATCAATTGGACAGCGTCACCCATTTGGTCGCAGTCTGGAGCCCAACTTGCATAAAGTGTGGCTATTGGCAGGTCCTTTTTTCCCTTCAACTTCATAGAAGCCAACGTTATGCTAGATTTTAATGCAGAGGATGCGGTCAGATTTCTCGCTCATCCATCATGCCTCTCTGTTGCACGTCACAGACTGTCCAGGCGCCTTTTCATTCCGTCAATATTGCGTTATCAATTAACATTTAGAAAATCGATGTTTGACATTTATGATTTGATTCAGAATCTCACTCATTGTGATACATCTAAGTATAAGTATATTTTGTGCATGCTCCTATGAGTTCTTCTGTTTCTCTACAGACCATCTGTCTGTGGGACATCAGCACAGTGCCAAAGGAGGGGAAAATAGTGGACGCCAAGACCATTTTCACTGGTCACACTGCTGTAGTGGAGGACGTGTCCTGGCACCTGCTGCACGAGTCTCTCTTTGGGTCTGTTGCAGATGACCAGAAGCTTATGATGTAAGTACTTTTTGCAGGGATTAAAATTATCCGTCGCTACAACGGATTTCCGTTAATTGCAGAGAGTCTACAACGGATTTCCGTCAATATCAGGGTTCTCCCCTGTCCTTATGTCTTCAATTCACTTTTCATAATTTCAAGGCCGTAAATATGCTTACATTTCTCAAATAGTGTAATAAATGTCTTAATTTTAGTTTAGTTCATTTTGTATTCACCCTGCTGAGGGGGATGTGATCAAAACCTGGAGTGGAGCGAAAGTACGTTCCTCTCTCCACTCTAAGCGTTCTGTTACCATTCCTCTCCTGATCCTGGTTTTCCATTCCCACTCACGGAAAAACTGCTCCGTGTTCACTCCATTTTATAAGTTATTGTAATGTTTATTTTTTTATATCATGAACGTCTGAATTTATAATACTATATGTAATGGTTTGGAAAGTATTCTACACGTTTAATAAACGCTCCACGTGCAATGCAATATTGCGCCGACTCCTCCATGTCCTGATTATATTGTCTGGTATATTTGCTTCTCATTTATTAAATCTAGGCAAGTTGTTGATGAAACATCGATTAAAATTTAAGATATAATTTATACAAAACAATATTCACTTTTAAAGAAAGGGTTTATAAAATGCAAAACTAAATGAAGTGGTCAAAATCATGTCTGACGAGTAATATAGGATCATATATCGGGTATATGATCATTAGGGGTGTCACGATTCTCCAAATCCTCGATTCGATTACATTTTCGATTCTAAGGTCACGGTTCGATTCGATTCTCGATTTTTACATTTATTTTTTTTAAGCACAGTTTGCGATGCCATTTTTAGACTAGACTTTTATGTAATATAATATATGACCTTGTTTACACAAACATTTTTTAACAAAATAATGTTACAATAACTTATATCTTCAGTCAATTAGAAACTTAAGCAAAATAACCTGCCATGTAGTTTCTCTTTTGTAACTGCAGTCTTATTCACAGAAGATGACATTCAAGTTCACAACAAAACAAACAAGGTTTAACAGATACATATATGTTTTCCTTGCTTTACCTCGGTCTTAAAGTACAAACATGACTGTGAAAAATATTAGTATTTAATGTAGAATTTAATTAAATGCATTTATGATGAAATTACAACATTTTCGTGTCATGTTCATTTTGACCACGAACTGTGCGCTGTCGCTTTAACTCGGCGCGTGCAGCAGAAATAGACTAGGTGCGGAAATGAACGACACTTGTCTCATTCGTGGAGGTGGAGAATCAAGTTATTTGTGACATGCTAGATTTATTGTATTAAGATTTATACTGTTCTGAGTCTGCTGTTTTTGTCAATTTAAAGTTTTAATTTAAAAAGTGGAAGAATGGTACACGCACTGACGCACATACAGTAGCAGAGCTTGCAAACTGTGGCTTTTTTGAAGCGCGAACTTTGAACGCGAATGTGAACGTTGTCAACATAACTCACTGGAAATCAGAAATACTCCCACTGTCCCACACCGGCAACTTTAGTGAAAGAGGAGGTCAGAAGTCCTGTCGATGGGTCTCCTGCATCTGCAGCCATGCTATCTTTTGACTGGCTGTAACTGAGGTAGAGGACTCGCAGCACTTCAACGCTGTTTTTTTCCGCTTTGCAAACCGACTGGACGTGACATGGGGGCGTGGCAGTATCGACGATTCCATTTTTGAATTCGATTATCGAGATTGTGACTTAATTTCGATCGATTTCGATTTAAAATCGAAATCGTGACACCCCTAATGATCATATCTTAATCATGCCCAGGGCTGTAGTCTACCCACCCTTGAGGTCCCCGAGGTCAGGATCAGTGAATATAATGAAGGTTGTGAAATGATTGCCTAATGTCAACTCCACTTTGGTGCTGCAATGATATTGCGTATCGCCACGATAACCGACTTCATCTGAGCTTCTTTAGGGGGCCGTTCACATGTTTGCACTCACGTTGGTTATTTTAAATGTAGATGCTCAAAGTGCGCCCAAATAAAGAGCAACGCCGTTGCAACTCTCGCTTGTTTTCCCAGGCGAGATATATAAAAAAAATCAAAGTACGCTTTAGGGCTATATGTTATTTGGTTTCACTATACTTACGAGTAAAAGCAACAATCAGTTTGCAAAGACTCTATCAATCAAAGCTCAGCTTTGGGAAGATAAGATATACAGGTAAGGATTAGGAGACTGCGAGAAGGAGAGAATGTGATGGGGATGAAAGAGGAAGAGCAGGTATTGCATACTGTGCCCATGAGATTAATATTATTATAATATATTCCTATTTAACACGTATACATGTTCTTTGCTAATTACAGTGGAAAATATAAGCTCAATTTAACAACACAAAGCACCTATAAAATATTATTCCATAATAGTAGTTTTGTATAAATATTAATATTTGTATGTGGTCCTCAAAAATGTTATTTCACCAGAATCAGCACTGGGATTTTTCAATGTTTGTATCACTCCGCTTTGTCTGTGTTTGCGCAACTTGCATCATTAAGCCAGTAGGGGGTGACACGTGACTGTCTTTATGAGAATAATTTTACCATTAAATGAACAGATTAGTCCAAAAACATTAGGGAAAAAACAAGTTGCTGAAACCAATCTTTGATGCTCATATGAATTGCTCATTTGCCTCTGGATACAGAAGTATTGTATGCCCCGAACTTCACGAGTAAGGACCTCTGTATTTATAAAACCCTGCATACGGCCCTGCTCATGCTGTTCACTTTTCATATCAATTGAATAAAAAATAACATTATATTATTTATTTATAATGGCTAGGTTATAAACAGATATTATATATAGTTTGTGACATCTCACTTTGCAGCAAAAGCTCTGTTTGCTTTTATTAATTGAGAAATAAAAACTTGTTAAAGTAAAGCAAATAGTTAAAGGGACACTCCACCCATTTGCATTAAGCTTTCCATTGTTAGAAACCCAGTCATACTATTGAATGGTCGTGCAACACTCTCTCATTTTCCCCTGAGACGAGAGAAATCCACTATTTACCTTTTTCACTTCCTCCTACAATGACGCAAAAATCATCATTTTACGTCATTGTAGGAGGAAGTGTAAGAGGGGGGAATTTCTGTAAAGACTACAAGCACCATTTCAAACCCGCCCATAGGGGGTTGGACCTAATGCACTAACAGACCTATCACAGATCAGTGGGTGGGACTTCACTTGCAGATACTGAAATCAATATCAGCCATCTTGTTTATAAGCTAAGCTAACAAGCGCTGTGGAGATAGGAAGTTACGACAATGACGGAATAAACTAAACATAATATGGAAGAAGAGGATTTTGAAATTCTGCTGCTCGAATCCGATGTTCGTGGCTATCTTTACGAGCCGCAGTATAGTGAAGAGCAGCTGAGGCTGATGGAGGAACAGGAGGCGGCTGCCTGTCGCGGACTGAGCCCGGACTGGCTCGAGCTGAGGCGGACTGCTGGTGCCTGTGCTGTCGCTGTGCGCTTCGGACACAGATAGAGTCCGTCTGCTCTGCTGCAGAGAATTTCAACGATGGCAATTTCTCCTGGACAAAATTTCTAAATCAGACGAGCACACGGACGTTTGTGTTGTGATGTGAACCGTCCTAGTTGCGCACCGCATATGTTCTGACTGAACATCCAGGTATCATGCAATAATTCACCATATAGAAAGAAATACAAACGAGGAGTAATTCACTAATGAGTTTGCCAATGTAACGGGTTTGTTGTTGTGGTAAGAGGAGGCGGGAACCGGCGAACATTTAAACATTTTAATAGTCAAATAAACAAATACAAAACAAAAGTTTAAGCCAGCTGGCCACACACAACAGAAACAAAACATAACATAACATCAGGCCTGTTCCTTTTATGCCTCCGCTCCTCCGTGAGACATATAAGACCGCTGCGTCTCACAGGTGTCATTCATTATGACTCGCGCCGTCCTCTCACGTCCCTCGCCCTCGTCCTGCTCGCCACAGCCAACTAACTAGACATTTTGTGTGAAATGAATTTCAAACTCTTTTGGCAGCTAACGTTAGCCTTGTAGAAGGAAGAGTGATTTCTCTGATGTTTGCGCTGTTCTGGATTAGTGGGAGTGGCTTGAGGAGCTGTGCAATGTGGTGCATTGTGGGAGTTGTTGTCTTACATACAAATGCGCCCTTCAGTTATTTTCTGTCTTTTCTCGGTCAAGATGGCACCAAATTCAAAATTTCTTTTACATTTCGACTACATATATGACCCACTTTCAATAAAGATTAATGTTGAAATGGGTGGAATGACCCTTTAATTAATTTGTATGACTACATAAATCACAGAGTCAAGTCTTGTAAAAGCATTACATTGAAAACATTGAAATTCTGTGTATCAACATTGAAAAGTGTGTAAATGGAAACAGTTCAAAATGGGATTTCTTGAAAGGCTAATGTTCTTTAAGTATTTCATTTGTGAAGGTAATGCATGTACTCACTATACTCCTAATTACAAGAGGAAAAAAAACTTCACACTAGGTGTGTGACAGGCTGTGGAAAATTTTCAAAATATTTTTTTTTAATCCCTGTTTTTGTCTTCCTGTTTGTTACTGTAATCTTAATGTCTTTTACCAGACAATGTAATTTTAAAAGGATATTTAACTGTTCAGTCTGTGGTAATTTAATGTGAGTATTTTAACCCATTTCGTCTTCCTTCAGCTGGGACACACGGTCCAATAACACGTCCAAACCCAGTCATGCGGTAGATGCCCACACTGCAGAGGTCAACTGTTTGTCCTTCAACCCATACAGCGAATTCATTCTGGCCACCGGTTCTGCTGACAAAGTGAGAGCTACTTTCAGCATTTGGTTCTTTTGCACTTGTGAATACTCTTTAATTCCAAGTTTTTATTTTATTTGTCTCACAGACTGTTGCATTGTGGGATCTGCGAAACCTCAAGCTGAAACTTCACTCATTTGAGTCGCACAAAGATGAAATCTTCCAGGTATCATCTCCCTTTTTTTCTTCATTGCAGATAGAATTGTTAAAGGTGAAAACTGAGTGTGATAACATGAAGTCTTGAAATGTGTCCACAGGTTCAGTGGTCACCTCATAACGAGACCATCCTGGCCTCCAGTGGAACAGACAGGAGACTCAATGTTTGGGATCTCAGGTAGGTTGTCTCACTTTCCGTTTACTCACGACTACCTCTAAAATGTGAACTACTTTATCATACGGGTCTTTTCACACTGCTAATAAGAATTCCTTGGGGTTTTTTTTGTATAGTAAAATTGGAGAGGAACAGTCGCCAGAAGATGCAGAGGATGGACCTCCGGAGCTGCTGGTGAGTAGTAATGCGGTTAAGTTTTTATTTTAAATGTGTGTATATATTTTGATGATAAATTAGTTATCATTATACTCCTCTTTGAGTTCATTCACATATTATTGATAACTTTTTTTTATTCAGTTTATCCATGGAGGCCATACAGCCAAGATCTCTGACTTCTCCTGGAATCCAAATGAACCGTGGGTGATTTGCTCAGTGTCTGAGGACAACATCATGCAAGTCTGGCAGATGGTGAGGCCTTTAAGCCTGTTTCTTTCAACTTTGAGTTTAGCATCAGCACCTCTGCAATACCGTAAATAAAACACTTCAGTCATGATGTAGCCTGTTTTTTTGTTTCTCTCTGACAAAGTATATGCCACCTCTTAATGTGGATATTATGGAAAGAGTTGCTTGTGCGATTTTTTTTAGCATAACCTTTCTAGTTGTTTTTGTAGTTCAGTTATTTATGTGTATTTCTTTTGATTTATTTAGGCGGAGAACATCTACAATGACGAGGACCCAGAGGGGGCAGCAGACACTGAGGTTCAGGGATAAAACGGCTCTTTACACCACCCCACTCTCAGCATAAGACAAAACTCTTCTAAAAACTGTCTATACACGTGAAGAACTCTCCCCTAAGTAATGGAAAAGGAAGAATTGACACTTTCCCCACCAGTCATTTTCTACTATGTTAATAGAGTATTTTTCTAAGAAAAATGTCAGTTGATCATTGGTCAATATCAGAATGTGAGACAAATGACCCATCTCACCTACCAGTGTCTCGTGGATTTCCTTGCAATTTAAGTAAACTTAAAGTATTACTTATATCCGAAAAGTGTATACAGGTGTGTAGTAAATTGTGGCCAGAGTGCAGTGGTACAATGTTGATGCTCTTTAGATTATTTTTAACTTGTCTGACAAATTCTTTTTCCATTTAAGCATCCGTTCAATTACATGGCTAGGTGTATTGATAACTTAAGCTCTTGTGTACTATTTTTACTTTGAGCTTCATGTATCGGTCAAGTGGTGTTTAATGTCTTTAATATTGTGACTTTTCAGTGTCTTTCTCCTGTATGTCCATACCTTTGTACAGAACATTATGAATAAACTGTTTTTGTTGATACAATTTATTTTTAATGTTGGTGTATAGCTTTTGCCAGATTTACGGTTTTAAATACTGAATGTCTTCTAGATAAATCTTAAGTCCCAAAATTCCACTTGGTCTTAAAATAATTTTACCTGACCCATGTAGACAATCAAAAAGTGGACTAGCTACCATTGGTGTGTTTCGGCGGGCTGCCTGTTTGTGTGTGGGCTTGTCTGCTTTTTTTCGCGCTTCACTGCAGCCGCGCGTGCACAGGTACTGACGTGAATGGTGCGTTTTTTGAGGTAAGACCCTTTTACCTCAAAGTCGATTATTGGCTTAACAAAAGGATATTAAAAACAATGGGTAACACTATTTTTATGGTCCCCTTTGAATATCAGTAACTATGCAAATAGATGTAAACTAACTGCTTGCGAACTCTTTATTGTGATGGTCCTCCAACAGACATTCTACTGACTACAACTACATGTCAACTTATTTGTTAACATTACCAGTCTACCAATACTCTAGTAACACTAATGAGAGTTAGTTGAAATGCAGGTGAAACGTTACTTATAGTCAACAGAATGTGTTCAAGGGACCATCAAAATAAAGTGAAACCCAATAATGTAGTAAGTCGTATTGTGACCTTAAGAAAAAATCAGGTAATATTTCCGGAAATTTTTTTTTTTTTTTTTTTTTTTTTGGCTCGTACAGGGATGTAAAGTGATTTTATCTGAAATTGTCCTTGTAGAGTACTGTCAATTTTTTACTTAAAGTCAGTGTATAAAAACATAGTAAAACATATAGGCCACATTTAATTGTAGGCCTAGTTAAGTGTGTAAAGTGCAAGTTAGTTGCTTGACATTTGAATTAGATTAATTGTCACATCAAATGGAGTCTGCCAATAGTTATTATTGAAATAAAATATTAAAGTTAATCAAGCTTGAAATAAGTTGGAATCAGCACACACCCTTCCACCCTCATATCTTGAACTTGCTGCCGTTCCCTCTTTCATAAGTGACAGCAAGATTAATTTGAGATGGATATTATTACCAGGTATAAACAATAATCTATCTAGCCTGATCACTTGAGGCATGGACAGTGCCATATTTACATTGAAGTGAAAACACCCAAAAATACTTTTCTTGAAGTAATTTGTTTCACACATAAAAGCCAATAAAATTACTGAACAAAGGCCAGTGTTCCTCAACAAAACACCTTTTATTTTTTGTCATTATCTAGATTTTTAATAATCAAAATTTCTTGAACTAGATTCTTATTCAATCTTATTTAAAAAAAAAAAAAAACATGCCCTCTGTCACTGACTGTTCGTATCCACAATAGGTACAAGTCATATAAACATAATGTCTAATTCTGTATGTTTATCTCAGAT
Organism: Chrosomus eos; assembly: GCA_036326025.1. NCBI lineage: Eukaryota > Metazoa > Chordata > Actinopteri > Cypriniformes > Leuciscidae > Chrosomus > Chrosomus eos. The sequence continues at coordinate 11,878,439 of CM070827.1, forward strand.
CTTATTAACAAGAAACCTTAATTCAACAAAGCACTTAATTCATCTTCTCATAGTCCCTTATCTAAACATTCTCACCATCATGCTGTTGGTATGTCTATAGAGCTTTCTTACGGTGCCCAAATAAGTCCTTGTTTTGCACACTTCACTGACTTATAAGAGAAAGCACTTAATTCACAGGCACCACTGGATATAAGAGCCTTATTCCCTATTATAAACAATAAATAAAACACTGTTTTAAGTACATTCAAGTCAGATAAAGATCTGGATATCTGACGTGCTTGGTCCTGGTGTTCAGAGAACTTTAAAAAAAATGGTTTGCAGGAAAGTCTTCAGTAAAAATTGTGGTTATTGTTTTGGTGATTGTTTATGAGAATACAGGCTATTTGGATTAAACTATGAAACCGAATATATCAAAAGCATTTAACATAACTAATGAGATAATTAATAGCAAACATGAGTTCATTAGGTTTTTTCCACCACCACACTGTTCTCTTGCTTGTGAGGACCCTCTACACGCTCTCTGTAAAACAATAAATATATATAATAATATATAAATTATATATATATATATATTATATATTAGATAATATAGAAATTGAATAAAATATATATATATTTATTAGATTAATTAGATATATATTAGATATATAATATATAATATATAGATATGCACAACAGTTTAGATTTAGTAAAATCTTTTTGTTAATGAAATGAATGCAATATGATTAACAGCCAGTCAGATTTTTTATATATGTAGTAGAGTATGCTTTTGGATAAATAATATATCTTTGTGGGCGGGGCTATGCAGCAAAGTGCAAAAGAGCGAGAAACCTAGAATCTGGTTAGGACAAATCACATTAACATGAGAGAGATCGTTTTTGTCACTTCATTTGTGGATGATGTAATATTAATTTCCTCTTTAAATTACTTTGCAGTGTGCAATGAGAAACTGTCCTTTAAAAAGTGCTTGTACTTGCCTGTGTGAGAACAGCTCTTTGGCCATGCTCTTCTTCAGCATCTCCAATTCTTCACTCTTCTTTATCTGGATCTTGAGCTGAGTTTTCAGTTCTCTGATGTTCTCCTCTAAGATGTCAACCGTCTCCTGAATGAAGACCATTAAACCGTCAGTACTATATGCAATCTAAAAATGTCAAATCAATGAAAATTACACACCCGATATTGTTCCACATTTTCCCTCCTCTGTATCTCCATTAGTCGGATCCTCTCCTCCAGACAAGTTCTCTGGAGTCTCAGCATCTGCTCTCTTCTCTCAGTGGTCCTAACTGGGCTCTCATCTCCAGGCACTGCTCTTTAGCCTTACCGAGAGCATCCATGGTGACCTCCCGTCTCTTTAACAGGGACTCTAACCGGGGCTCGTAAAACTCCTCCAGAGATTTTATCCCACCCTGCAGGTACTGCTGTAGGTCACAAGAGGCCCGTCGTCCTTGAGTCACATAAGAGCGGGTCTTCCTCTTGCTGGATTCTTGAGTGAGGTTCTGTTGCTTCTGTATTTCCTGCAGGTGGCTTTGGTGATCTGAATGAATCTTGGTGATCTCCTCAGTCATCTTAACAGCAAGGGACTTCAGCTCCTCCTGATTTTGTGAATGCAGAATGCCTTAACTTGAATGTATTGAATAGATTTTTAAAAAATAAATAATATTACAAAATAATATATATCAAGGCCATAACTATGTCTTTAACATTGGGGGGGACTAAGGTTTATTTTTATATTAATTTTTTTTTTGCGTGAAGTATTAAATTGGATTTAAAGCTGCAGATCCGGGAGCAGATCCAGATCATGATAAATGGTCCGGGAGCAGTGGATTTTTGCAAAACAAATAACACGCTCCAGGTGGAGTTAGAAGCTCAGTTTTTTTTCTAAAACCACTTTATTTATGTTGTTCTGTCGGATTATAGTGTCGATTTCACTGAATTTGTGTGTTTATTTACAGTGAATTTATTCACTGAATAAGAACGGTAAAAGTTCAGACTTAAGAGTCTATCACAGTTATTAAAGGTTGAGTAGTTTGCTTCACTGGATATTACTATCGGTCACTAAACATTTCTATCATTAAACATAATGTTTAGTGACTTACATCTTACCATGCACTCTTTCACAGCATTGTGTTGGAATTTGCACTTGTCTTTTGTGAACTGTATGGCCCTGCTTTGATTTGACTGGCCATTTCAATGGCTCAATGTCCTCATTGGGGGGAGAACCTCAATGTTTATGATGGTTATGGCCCTGATATAAATGGCCTGACTGGGAAGGCCCCTAAAAAACCTCACCTTACTTTATAATTAACACCTGGCTACAGTGCCTAGTGTCCTTTTGCTACAAAGTTGTAAACTACATTTGTAAGTCCTCTTTGTAGTTGATGTAAAAAAAAATCATGGTTAAGTTGAATAAAATAATCTACATCTTTTCTGGAGCAGTTTGAATGCACTCGCACCAGTCTGGTTTATTGAACACTACCTGAGCTTGGTTGAGCTGCTCCACCTCTTTCTGTTGTAATTCAAGCTCTACTTGTCTCTGTGTACAGTCTCGAGCCGCTATGAACAGGCGTTTCTTGGTCATTTGCGTCTCCCCCTGGAGGCTCTGTCTCTCCAGTCTGACTTTGGACAGGAGGCCTTGTTCCTCCCCCAGAGCTTCCCTTACAGTCTGCAGCTCTTGGGCCATGGGCTCCTCCAGCTCCAGAAGCTCCTGAACCAACTCATCCCTTCTGCGCTCCAACTGGCCCACCTCCTCAATACAGCTCTCAAAAGCTGCTCTGAGCTTTTGTAATTCCATGGTGGCAGACAACTCAGGCCTTGCCTCGACAGGAACCCCTGCAGCATCATTTTCCACCTCCAACACAGTTTGCTCTTTCTCTGGAATGCACGTGTCTTCAAACTTGATTGTTTTTGTGAATCATTCTTGTCCATTTTGTTCTCTGTTTCTGAAAATATCTCCAGTGGTGCAGATGTGGTTGGATGTGCTGCATCAAAAACATCTAGCTGTGCCAACATCTGTTGCATAAGTTCCATTAAACTCAGCTTGCAAAGCTTTTCTGCATTTTTGTGAATAAGGCATGGACTCTTCAGGAAGAGTTAGAGCAGCCTGGATCTCTTCCAAGCAATCTTCAAAGTAGTCTTCATCTTCCTCTTCAATAAATAAGGGATCAAATGTTCTTTCTGTCTCCGATAGAGGTCCATAAGCTTGCTCAAAGTTCATTTCTTGATCCTCCATTTTATATGTTTACCTATGTAAATGTATGGGGTGAACATTCTTGTGGTTAGCCATTAAGTTCATTTATGATTTTAAGTGTATTACAATGTACTTTGTGAACTGTGATTCCTGAGGGATGCTAGGGATGGTGAGAGGAAATCTGAAGCTAATGCGTCATTGAGGGACAGCTGCATAAACTTGTCGAACAGCTGACGGATCATGAACACACTTATAGAGAGCGTTCGTATGAAAAGCTTAGATTAACATCTGCGAGTGGACCTTTGATCAGTTGTAAAGAACATGTATCGGTACATAAATGCCTTTGGATTTGGCGGACATGTAATAAGCAAGAAGTTAATCAAATGTAAACATACGCATCTTTATCAAAATGCTGTCAATCAATCAAGAGGAATCCATTTTTTTTTTACATTAGCTTTGCCCAGACTCCGCACTGTAAAAAGTGACTTTTCATAGTTGTAAAGAATACAAAGTGTTTTTCAAGTAAATACTATTTCAGTCTTTCCACTTGTTGAATGTTTACTATGCTACTACTTTGTAATGAATTGTGAAATTTCCTCGTAATTTCTACACCAATCTCTTTTCAGTGTATGTTTTTAGTGTCTAGAAATGCCCATTCACCATCTTCTAGCTAGACAGGGCTGGTATTTCTTATGCCAGTCTCAGTGGGACACAGAGAGCAGCTGCTGGAGAAACTGGCAGCAGGAACAGACAGAGCACATTCCACCAGTGCCAATGATCTCAAAAACTCCCCATCTCGAACAACTGCTCATTCCTTACAGTACATGAATATTAGCTTTTTACATGTTGTTTTCAGGAGACTAATAACTGTAATCTGTAGGCAAAGTAGATAGCATTTGTCTTCAATTAATACTTTTCCTCCAGCTTTCCAGACTTTTGAAACTATCGCCAATAATAACGATGTGTGAAAGAAAAACCATGAAGGCACCGTGCAGTGAGTAGGTAGTGATATGGCAAGTCTAAAGATAGCTAGCTATGAATGTAAACATCAAAAAACTTTGAGAAAACTTACTATATAATGTATAAATTCATCAACTCACCTCAACTTGACTCAGATAACAAGGTTCCAGGACAATAACCATGAAGTGAACCCCAACTGAAGAGCTGGTAGCCAACTGAACATGAAAAAAGGACAGAGGTAGTCTGGCCTCTCTCTGACCAAGTTTAAACATGCCACAGGTCTCCCAGGCAACATTTAATCTGTTTACATTTATTAATAAACAGAAGGGGGACGAAACATGAGCACATACAGCACCAACTCCAGCTAATCAAGAATCATGAGGTCCTCTGGGGGTGACCTGCTTACTGGAACCAATCGGACAGCAAAGAGACAATTGTATGCAAATAAAAAGGATCAGTATCCAATGGGTGGCAAGTGTAGGGTCCACACATGGACATGACACAGCAAAATAATTCAAAAGGAGTGGGTGCACTTGAGTGACATGCCACAGTCACCAATATGAACCATGGGGAGGTGCTTGTGAAAGGTTGTCATCACTTTTGTAGTTTCCTAACGGCACTGACCTACATTTAGGAATGACCTGAAAGATGGGTTCTCATAGACAGGATTAAAATCAAGTGGGAACTGAAAGCTCTAAGTGAGTCGTTTTAGACAGTGAGATATAAGAAGTGAGTGTTTGTTTAGAAGAGCCAACGGCCCCAAATTCCCTCCATACCTGCTCATTTTCCCAGCTGCTTTAAATAGATGTCACAGATTTAAATGGACATTTCACAGCTCAGTAAAGCTTGTACAGGTTAGATATTTTGAGGGAGCTATTTTAACTAATTGATAAATTGATAACTAGGCTTGACAAAATATTTAAACCCAGATAACGACATACTGGAAGATTTTTTAAATACATGATAAATCAGTGTGTTATTTTAAAATCCTTCTTTAGCAAGAATTGTTTATTGGTCAAATTAACCAGCTATTGTCACAATGTTATACACTGTAAAAATTATATGTCATGAAAGCATATGTTTTTCAATTGCTTTAACTCGTCAAAATAAGTTACCGGTAAGCAATTTTCAAAGCACTTTTTTCTATAAGTTTCAACAATTTTTTTTGTAAACCCTCTGGTCTTCTTCATTTAGGGGCCACACTTGGCTAGTGGTCAAAAGTGACCGAAGCCTTGAAATGTAACTTGTAATGTAAGGCTTTTCGATTCCCATTGGTTTTTTTTAGACATAATGTATTAATTTTATTAGGTTTTGCATTTAGAGACAGTCTAAAAGACTACTTTTTGTCAAGGTTTAGATGTTTTTTGGTTAGATAAGTAACCAAAAGTTGCTGTGTAAAAATAAGTAAAAGTTGCTGTGCACTTTTGTTCTGTACAGTGGCTGATTTGTAGTTTGTATCACCAAGTTTCTCTGAGTTTTCGTATTTTTTCATATTTCCCATTCATTTACTATTTCGGCCATTTTTGACTGCGAAAGAGTCAAGTGTGACAATTTTTTACGACCCTTTAACCAAATCATGCCCTTGACTTTTTTGTATGTTCACATAGCTAATGCGACAAAAGTCACCAAGTGTCATCCAATTCTGATGAAGCAAAAAACATTATAATTTCAAAATGTAAAAGTTTTCGTTCAAGTATTCGTTTTCGTTCATTTTTGACCGAAGAGGCTTAAGTCAGTTTAATATAATTTAAGTTGAAATAACTTAAACATCCAAGTTGATTGTACTTAAAAATTTAAGGAAGCAACTTTTTTTAGTGTAAATGTAGTGTAAACGTGTACTCTTTCTCTGTGTTACCTGCACCCATATCCCCATTTATTTGTCAACAAAGCATCATTGTGCTAGCCTGGCTCCGCCCTCCTACGTACTTCCGCTCAATTTTCATTTTCCCTTAGTACTAAGTCTGGAATTGTGCTGTAGTCTTTGGTTTTCTCGGGTCAATTTTTTACCGGGCCAATCAGCGAACAGAGGGAGTGGCTGAGAATGATGACGTTGATGTTGTGTGTTTTTTTTTAGTGGTGGTTCAATAATGGCAGCAGATAAAGATGCGTACAAAGCCATTCGGTCCGTTGTGGCAACGCTGCCGAATATCAAGAAGTTAAAGCCGGAGCAAGAACAATCTTTACTTAGTTTTGTTGGTGGCCATGATGTCGTGGCCCTCCTCCCCACGGGGTTCGGGAAAAGTTTGACATATGACATACGTCTCGACCAAACGTTAGTGATTGGTTATGGCAGATCCAGAGTGACTCTGGGCAGATCCAATATTTTTAGACTTCAATAGAGTACCAGCCTACAAGGAAGTTAACGCTTGTCAATGGAGCGGTGCCAGACTCTATGTACAAATGAAATTAAATGTACGGGAGTCTGGTGGGACCAGGCTATTAGGGCTGGGTAATAAATATCGATTTCTCGATATTAATCGATTCTCATTTTTACGAACCGATATCGATTCTTAAATCTCACGAATCGATTAGTCATCCTGTTTCATTTGAATGAATGGAACATTGTAGCACGCATCCAAAACATCGCAATGATCTTTGCCCTTTTTTTATTATTGATATGAAACAGTGTGAATTTTCAAATTACGTCCTTTTTCTTTTGAAATTCAAAAACATAAACCTAAACGCTGTGGCGTGAGATCGCTCTGGCGCAGCACAAGAGAAGCAGCAGCGCGAGCGCTTTGATCTCTTCCGGCTTAATAACACCAGTTACAGCGCGAAATAAACATGAATGAGCATCTGAAAGTGTGTTAAAAGATAGAGTACAACTTATCGAAATCCGTATCATGTCACATTTCGCTCAATCAGTGTTTCAACCGTGGAAAGACGTCAGTTAAACAGCTTGTAATCAATGTCATGTATCGTCATGTTTAGGCTACCTCAGAAAAAAACACATGTGACCATAAACTCTTTAGTCAGCTAGAACAAATAACTCGAGAGAGAGGAGCTCATTATCTTAATGTTCTTCAATATTTAATGCATATTTGAATATATCTGGCAAGTTTTTATGACAGCCACCATTTAAATGTTTTTATTTCATATAATGTTATTATTATAAAAATAAATAAAAGTGTAATTTAAAGTCCCTGTAAAGGCAATTTAAAAAAAAAATCTAAACATTATAAATGTTAGAAATGTATTGCTAAAACATAGGCTATTACAAAGACTGTGAACTGTGAAGTACTGTTTGTATAGCTACAAAACAGTTAATTATTATCTTCATATTAAGCTAAAGCTTAGTAGGCTACAACTAGACTCCCATAGTTTACAGAATTAGTTAAGAGATTTGATTTCCTTGAGAAAATTTGCCATTTATTGTAACTGATATTCAAAATAATCAATATTGAATCGAATCGAATCAGAATCGAAATCGAATCGAATTGCAAGCTTGTGAATCGAAATCGAATCGAATTGTGAACTTTGTGTCAATACCCAGCCCTACAGGCTATCATTGTGCATCATCTGGCGAACTTTTGAAAGCTGACCTTTTGTTTAAACAACAGATCGAACATCCACATATTTGTGTTCCCGCCCACGGACATTTGTCAAAAGTCAAAAAAACTAAATCAAAAGTGAATTATGGGTGTTGAAGTTTGAACAACAACCCATCTTCTAGTCACATAGCTTTTCAAGCAATTCACGTTGAAAAATAATCGTGTTTTTATTGCATATATACAGCCAAGTTTTGCCAGTTGTCACATACTAGTGGTTGTAGTAATCGCATGACAGGAGAATTCAAACAATTCTTGATTAATCCACAAAGATACACACATGAACTGAAGAAACTAACAGCTTAAAGTCCCCATCAATAATTTTATCCCTTAAAACTCACCTATGATCACCAAAATGACTTTAAACATTTGTTTCTTTGAAAAAAATGTCATGAATGCAACTCTACACCCTTACCTCATTAGTATACACGGTTCTATGAATATGCAAATTAGCCCTGCCTCCACTCACTCACACCAGCTCAGAGATCCACTCGTTGACAATCACACGTTGACGTGATTGGTTACAAGGTAGTTTGTGATGTCAGAAACACCAGCGAATTCAAACCACGTTTTTGAAGCTGTCTTTGGTTGCAGTTTTAAGGAGAAAATACTCAGCAATGGTGTTGACTTATGCATTTGCACATGGTTTGTCTTAAAGCATATTAAAACAACCACATAGAAACAACATTAAAAGCTTGATTTTTACCACAGGGGGACTTTACAGTTTTTCTCGATTGCTTAAACACATTTCTTGAAACTATGCCTCGTATTCTCAAAACAGTAAACACAAATCCATAACGTCTCACCCAATTCCCCAAACATCCTATTTTCAGGTCAAAATGAAGCTCTACACTCAAAACCATTCACTCTTGCTGAAAAAACAAACTTTGCCTTCAGACAGGACACACAAGCCCTTAAATATGCACACACTACATCAAAGTCTTACACACTGGTGCTATAAATTCAAAACAACATTTTCAAAACTGGTAATTCATGTTGCTTGTGGTCCGTCCGTCCGTCACCCACCCCCCATCTTTTTTTTTTACTCTCTCCTACTCTTACGTAAGATGTGTGTGAGCATCATATGACAGTAAAAGAGCACACACACACCTTATTCAAATTTGGAATTGTATTGGAATGGTAAAGAGTGTTGGTACACGCCTCCACTCAAGGATACAATATGATGAACAAGTCTAAGAATGTTCCACATATGGTTGAAATACCATCATTGGCCTAGAAAGATAACATTCTGGCAGTCAAGACTATAAAGGAGAAAGGATGCCCTCCCTTCACTGTCACACTCTGCAGACAGTCTGTGTGACTGTACGAATGCTGGCCTTTTCTTGCAAGAACATAAACCTCATCAAAGACAATTGGAAATGTTTGTCTCTTATTCAGTGATATAAATTTGTTTGCCACCACACCTTCCTGAAGGTTCTGATGATGGAGGCGACGATGAAGCGACTCAAATTTGGCTGTACTCGTAGTCATAACTACGAGCCAACCTCCCTCATAGTCATACCATGGACAAGTACATGGCCAACTAAAGTGGCTTGAATTTCATCCGAGACTGCTTGTCTTCTTGCCATTGGCCTTCCTCCTCCTCATTCTTCTCCTCCTCTTCCTCCTCCTCCTCCTCTTCCTTCTTCTGTTCCTCTTCCTCCTCTTCCTCTCCCTCCTCCTCCTCTTCTTCTCCCTCCTCTACCTATTGCTTAATTTCTCTGTGGATCCATTGTTCCAAAACTCAGTAAACTGATACTTATCTTTTATAAAAGATTGTATAACCTTTTATCTATCTATTGAAGGATCTGATTGATGTGTGTTCAATTTTGACTCTTAGTGTTTTCACCTGGGTAATTGTGTGCTAACTGAGCTGAAGCTGTGCTGACTAGAGTGAACAATTTTGAATGCTAGTGCTTTCTAAATGACCACGTGGTGTAGGCAATGAGAAATGAAGGGATTTGTGTGTAGAGTTTTGCAGTGACAGTTCAACAATTCTGACTCATGTGTCAAAACAGGGAATAGTGTTTATAGTTTAGTGAAATGGGTGTGCTTTTTGATAAATGGCATTATGGTTTTGAAATTTTAGTTCAAAAGCCTGGTTATAGTGTTTAAGCAATTGAGAAAAACTGTAAAGACACAGGGAGACATATTGATTGACACTAGACGCCAGAATTCCCCATTTAACTGGCTCTCCATCTGTGGAAATAACCATGCAAAGTTCTCAAGTCTTCTGACACACTAAAAAACAAACAGGGAAATGCATAGGAGTGTTAAAGATTGTCATTTTTAACCCTCAGACACAAAATTTGTGAAAGTTTGTATGATTATAAAAACTAGTTTAGGGATTAAAAAAGATAACCCAGGGTTAAGAGTAGTGTGAATGACATTTTCTAGTGACTCAGTAAATGGGATGCAATCATTGTGGGGTCAACAACATGTCTCTGGCTTTTCTGTAATTGAAATCCTACATTTGCTCAGCTGTGTTTCTTTTAGAACCACATGGAGGCGCTATATAACCTCCCAATGGTGCCAGATACATAGTGTATTTGGTTTCTCTTTATGAATTCGATCTTTATTGAATTGGCCATCTTATTTTGGTCTCTTTTCTTCAAACTATTTTGATGCACATCGGCCCAAGGCTTTCTCTGTTGCAGAAAGACAGGTTAATAATAATAAGCCCCCGCTCAGAGGAATGCAGAGGTACTTGAGCTGTGTAATAAAGCAGTGCTGAGTGATGTCTGAGCTGACTGAACTTGGTAATTACCATTGAAAACAGTGTCCAACAGTTTTGTTCACTCTGATTAGATCAGCTTGTTAAGATTATTGGTAACAATAAAATGCCCTCTAACAATACAGCCCCATCTGAAATGAGTTTCACATCACAGATCAGACTTGTTTTGTTGTTGTAGTGGGCTCTACCTCTATATTTTATCATATTTATCCATTCATAATAGCTTTTTGATAAGCTACCCAGTTTTCTACAGTGCATTACTGTAAGCCTAAAATAGTGAATCAACCGTCGCACGCACGCTCGCTGTTTATCCAGCACCGGCTTTAGAATGAACGATGTCCACAGACAAGGTAGAGTATGTTACATGATTTCATGAAAGGATGATGTATTGCGACATCAGAAACGAAGAAAAACGAAATAATAACTATTGTAGCGCTTGACGTAAAGCAGTCGCATTTTGTAGTTCTTTTTGTGGTCAGGCTCCTACCTGAACCCTGAAGTTACATAGTGCCAGTTAAAGTGACACAGACCCCGTCAGGCTCTGGCAGAAGTGCCCTTCACCCTGTTACGAATTGATGAACCACTGATAAGATTTTGGAAACATTATTTTAAGGTAAACATAGTTACATAGTGTTGCTTTAACTATGGTGTTTTAGACGTACTGTATAGACGACTGTGACTCCTAACCTGTTTTCCATCAATAATTTCCTTCCCTCTATTTCTGTATAACCGGAAAGGATGGCTGTAAGCCTCTGGTCTAGGGGTGCGGAAAGTTAAATATTTTGGTATGCCGCTCCACGTCCAGTGTTTGACTAAAAGGTCACTACTGCTCTACAGGGCTTTGCTGCGTCAACATGTGTAACGAAGTACATGCAGTGAGGTTCAAAAGGCCAAACAGATTACAAATATCATTGTAACCTTAAAACTTAAAGCTGTGGTCTAAGACCTTTGGACTCCAGTGCACATGCACCTAGACTTTAGATCAGACTTTGCAGTGTTATTTCAGACACAGAAGATCTGTTTCACTGATGGTGCAGCAGAGGGACCATTAAAAAACAGATTCAACTTGAAAGGCCTTTCTTCATGATGATCTTCATCATCATTATTATGATCTTGATCTGTCACGTTTATTTGTATAGCACAAAATATTCACACAAATATTTGCTGTTCAAATTTGGTGTTCAAAAAAAGTCAGTGTTTTCATTACATCATCTTCATCGAGCAACTACCATTGCAACAAAATGTTAAAGGGTACCTATTATGGCATTTAAAATGTTCCTAATATTGTTCTGGGAGTCCCCAACAACAGTTTTACAAGCATGCAATGACAAAAAACACTTTTGTTGTCTTATAATATGCATTTATTTTTACCTGATTTGCTCACCGACTCCCATATGAATCGTTTAGCGAGTCATTTTTCCAAACCCCGCCTTTGCGTGACGCTAATCTGTGGTGATATGTTAGACACCCAGCCGACGGGGTGTCATTGGTTGTTGCGCTAGATCTTACCCAGATACAACAGTGCTATTTTCTGATTGGCTAACAACACCAGACGAACAACACCAGAGGAGACCAGGGTTGCCAGGTCTGCACAACAAAACCAGCCCAATTGCTCATCAAAACTAACCCAATCACGGCCAAAAATATTCAAATAGCGTTCCCGGGTGTTTCCTCAATAACAATCATGTTCCAGTGGATAAAACAATCGCGTCAACCAACGTGCACTACACAAACAACCCGCGGAAACAGTGCAGGCATACGGACCTGGCAACACTGGAGGAGACGCGCTTTTCCACAGTGAGTGAGTTTTGGGCACTGCGGCATATTAAATATATTACAAATAGTTTTTTAGCGTGAGAAATACAATGTGTGGCCGGAGAGCGTGACAAAAGACCGAAATGAGTGACTGTCACGCTCAATGCGTGATGCGTGACACTCGAGAGTCCTGTGACAACTCCATTAACAACGACAAACACTTCACATATTTCAATACAATTGACATTGAAGACCTAAGTTAGCTGCTAGAAGCTGCGCTGTGCCTGTGCGTACACAACACACAAAATAATTATAGAACATGATACAAACATAAAAGCAACAGCCTACTTACAGATTGTGATTCGGAGAAGGAAGCTGATCCAAATAAACTCGGTACTGAACCTCCCTCCTTCAGTATCAGCCATACTACATGCAAATCCATACTTTATAGCATTTAGGTTTGTGAAGCAATCATCTTCAAAATGACGCGAACACAGAACAAGTTCGGGCTATAATACTTCTGTGGTATAGTTATGAACTGTAGCCACTGTCTTCAAATGCTCCTCACTGGGCAGATGAAAAAAGTTTGCTTTTGCGTCGCACTTCAAAACACAGCAGCGTCTCGTCGACATGATGTTTTCCCTGGTGTCTCCTAATGCAATGAGTGGGCGTATCTTATTCAAATAACTTGTACAAGTGACGTACGAAAGTTAGAGAAAATGCATCGTTCGTCTATCGATTCATATCAACGACTCAGAGTCGACTCTTACTTTTGAGAGATAATAACTTTGTATACGGTGAACTTTCATATTTAAAACTTTGCAGGATGTTTTCGTTCACTTAGATCTATGTTACACACTACATGAAAGGTAATTTTCAAAATTCCATGATAGGTACCCTTTAACAGTTAGCTTCACCGATTATCCATAACTTTGTCAGTTATATGACACTTTTGAGAAAGTATGCCTGTGCCAGAGGGGCATTGTGATTTTTTGTTTATTGGCTGTCTTTTTTCATCTATCTTTTATCTCAAAGAAAATCTTTGCTTATCTCAAACATTTTAAGATTGTCTGTGTGGTAAAGCATGCTTTTCACATGCACACGTCTCTCTAGTATCACATGAAAAGGAAAGATGGCTAATAAAGCCTTCCCTGTCTGAAAATAACAGCCTGAACTGTCATGACAACATTCTCAAACATCAAATATGTATGACTTGTTTCTTTTAAGCTTCACTTATATTTCTTTATTTTTTAAAAAATCCACAAATTTCTTAACAACATATACCTGCAAGGGCACTGGGTTGTATGATGTTGATTTCTGAAGAGACAAACTATACATTAACTGCGTACATACAATTTAAGCTGGGTTCCAGTAATAATGGGACATGGATCAGACTAAAAAGCTCCGTTTGGTTGGTAAGTTTTACCATAAATGGACATAGAGTTCTTGGACTTCAAAGAATGTTGGAGATGAGTGGATCAATGCGATCTGGAGAGAATTATGTTCTCCATCTCTCCTCAATTTATTTCAGAGGACGTGGATGAGGTCAACACTCCAGACGGTCAGCTAGCATAATCAAAAACGATCTGCTGGGATTTTAGTGCAGCCATTTTCACTGCAGTAATAAAATGACTCATGACAGCTGATATTTGATGGTGATTGTGTAAGAGGGAATTCTAGAGGATGGGTCAGTCGGATCAACTCCCTGACACCTGAATCAGAAGAGTTGAGGGGATTTTTCAAAATAGCTTACACTTAACATTCCACATTTTATATGAAAGATGTAATGTTGATAATGGTTTGTTTTTTACTTTAAATTACAGGACTATATAACACATTTACACTGTTTCAAGAATGTGTAAATGCTTCTTATCAGTGTGTGGAGAATGTGAGAAGCATAAGTTTGAAGAATTTGAAATATTGTAGCAGTCCATACACATAAATATGCCTCTGACAGGAATCAAAAAATCGACTGAAATAAATAAAAGCATAGCTGGTTATACCCCTGGTTGACAGTCTATAAAGGGTCTTGACAGCCTACATGGAGAGTGTGTTAAATGCAATTTTGGTTTATGAAATGGGTCTTGCCCAAAACAATAGAGTCAGGGCTATAACAGACATCCCCTAATACATGCATAGTTTTCAGTTCAATACGTGGCTACAAATAAAGCAGATGTTAAAATAACAAAATAAATAAAAACGTATTGCTCCTTCAAAGGGTCAAACATTAATGTGAGACTGTTTGCCTCGTTCTCTGACAAGTAAATACACACCGAAGGATGTCCTCTTGCTCTTGCTAACAAGAGGTTTAGATTACAAAAGTGGCCTTTCATTTTGTGTTGTAACCTGCTGTTAAGGTAATAGCATAACACAGGATTAGCAGATGCAACAGTAAACTACTGCAAAGCAAACTGTCCTTTCAGACTCCTGACCTCAGGATGGACATGACGTGTAACACCCAAAGATTGGGTAACTGGGTAAAATGGTTTTAAAAATGTGTTACGGGCCAATAATGTAATTATGCTAGCTAGTCCATAGAAAAGTCCATATATAAAATAATTTTGTTGCAGTGGTCCTCTTAGGCCAAGTTTTTATTATTATTTTTTTTATTATTTTTTACGTTTTTCAGATTTTAATGATTCTACAAGATAAAAATGTTTTGTGTCATTGTATTTATTTATTTTTTAAGAGGAGTTAATGCAGAATCACGAAATCATGGGACTTTGGGGAATATTTCAGGCAACCAGCATTAAATATGGCTCCAGTAAAGCATAAATGAATAACAGAATGGAAAGAGTGACACACAACAGCATCCATGTGTTTACTGGGATGCTCAACCACATAATGCCCAGCGGAGCGCTGACAAGCCAAAGCCTGGGAATATTCTGTCCACTTTCTCCCCAGGTTTTACTCATCTGTATACTGACATCTCCAAGCTGAGTTTTTGTAGACCTCCAGTGTCGAAAATTATTATTTATTTTTAATAATAATATTATTAAAAGGCTTTATTTTTAGGCCTGGGAAGGAAAACTGACATAAAAACAATGATTTCTATCTTTACATGTACTTTTTTTGTTGTGCAAATGGAGCAAAGTCCAGGAATTTCAGGACATTTGGCCTCTCAGCGTGTCTTCTAGTAGAGTAGGAAAAAAGAAGAAGACCAAACATCGTGCCTGGACCTATGCCAGTTTCTGAACAGAGCAAACAGAACGAAAGGGTAATGAATTAGCTTGTATGTCTGTCTGACCCCTCTCAAAACCATAAACTCAGCAAAGAGTAAAAAGACAGACAAACAATACATATATTTATTGACAATAATATGTAATAGTATCACATCTAAATGGTGCAGTTTTTTGTCTTTAGTAGACAGTGGTATCTCAGAAGTATCTCTCTGATTGTCTGTCTGTGGCAGATGTTATGAATAGGGTGGGGTTATGCTTTTGTGTCTTGCCTTCAAGCAGTGGTTTCTTGTCAGAGCCACATTTCTGTGAGTCATTGGTTTGGCTCTGTAGGCATATACTGCCTCAGACTCAGAGCATCCAGCCAGATGTGCTCCTCCAACCTGGAAGTGGTCAGATGGCTCAAAATCTTGCTTACACATGCTTGTGAACATGGAATTTGTTCCCTATTGTTTGCAGATCATTATCCTATTACAGATTTTGGTTATATTAAAGGGGTGGTATAATGGCCCTTTTTACAAAATGTAAAATAAGTCTCTGTTGTCCCAAGAGTGTGTATGTAAAGTTTTTTTTAGCTCACAATACCCAACAGATAATTCTTTACAGCATGTTAAACTTTGTCCCTTTTTGAGGATTAGTAAAAACACGTTTCGTGTGTGTCCCTTTAAATGCAAATGAGCTGCTGCTACCGGCACAGAGGGCGGAGCTGTAAGAGAAGAGCAGACAAGCACTAAAATGTCAGAAACTGTTCTGCCTTTTATGTTTTAACTGGAGTCGGACAATGATGGAGAGACTCACATGAAGAAGTGTCAACATGTAGAATGCAACAGGACGTTTCTGAATGGTTAGTTAATGATTTTATGTTGCTGATGTGGAGTTAACTATCTTAAAGGGATAGTTCACTTTGAAATTAATTTTTGATATGTTTTAGCTTACCTCAAGGGCATCCAAGATGTAGGTGTCTTTGTGTCCACAGTATTTTCAATTTTGATATTTTTAGGTCAAACCGTTCTTGTCTGTCAGTCATATAATGCAGGTCTATGGGGTCCACCTCAAAGAGCATGCACAGAGAAGTCCAAATTGAACATGATTTAATGACTCGTAAATGTGAGTACACATTGATGGCCTAAGACACAAAACGAGCGGTTTGTGTGAGAAAACGAACAGTATTTATATCTTTTTTACCTCTTGTAAACACAGCCACGTTCAAGTGTTCTGAGGGCGCCGGCGCTTCAGTCTTTTCCGGAAAGCGCCGGGAAGTGATCTCTCACGCGTGTACGTCACTCATACAATTGTTTTATTTTTAAATTTTTTTAAATTGTTTTCTTTTACGACGGTTTAAACATCCCGGATAAGCGCAAATTAGTACCCTTTTAATTAGCCGTCTTACCTACAATCTCTGTTCTGTGTAAACAATGAGTGGCGTACACGCGCGAGAGATTCCCTAATTTTTAAAGCCACTATAGAGGTGTCATGCAAGATTCTGTTCCCCCCACAGAAACTTTGTATGTTCAAAAACATAAATTATTATGATATCTTCTAAACAATCAAAATACCTTTATCTATTAGCAGTGGTGATTTGTTTGTCTATTTTAAGTCGCTTTGGATAAAAGTGTCTGCTACATGCTGTAAATGTAAGCTAGCAGGCTTATTGGCTAGCAGTCCTAGCAGCTAAAAATATATGGCTAATCGTATGAAAAGATAGCAAGCTAATCGGCTAGCATTGTGCAAAGCTAGTCAGCTATCTCTTTAGCTTGCAAGCTAACTGAAGAAACAACAAATATTTCAGTTGACAATTTACCACTTGCGTTTTGTAATATGATAATTGTCATTTTACACAGTTTTTTCAGTCTTCATGTCAGTCAATTAGCCTAATTTTCTCCGAGTATTTCAGAGTCTAAAGAAGGATGGATCATGTATGCTGGACTGTTTAGGAAACAGTCTACGCACCTGATCCGACCAGCCACTGGAAGACTGGTGAATTAATTGAGCACTTGTATTAAAGTGTTAAATCTGTGATGCTCTGGGAGCTTGGCACATCATTGCCTTATTAAAGACAGAGGCATGAAGGCACAGAAGCTTCTAAATCAAAGTGTCTCATCACAGGCCAGAATCTCTAATTGAAACTCTCCATGCGTTTCATTCTGGAACTCTGGCTTAATGAAGGAGATAAAAAAAATGGGGACGCTTGCCAAGATGTACTTTCTCCATGATTCTTATAACAGAGTAATGAGTGTACACTGAAACTATGTGAGTCTCATTAGGGCTGAAGTTGTGGAACTAGAGCACTCGTCTGGTACCTGCTGGGGTTTGGCTTGACTGCAAAAGTGCAACAAAAGATCACAATGTATTAGTCTTTTGTGTGTTATGGTCTGTACCCTTACTATAGTTTATGTCTTAAAGGGATAGTTCACCCCAAAATTTAAATTTCTGTCATCACCTTTTTTTCAGTTGAACGACATAGAATTGTGGAATATTTTAGAATATTTGTAATAATAGAAGATTGTTGTAGCCTTATATCAATAAAATATTCATGCCGCTTCAGCCTTTGGTCACTGTATTATTTTGCTGTATGGAAAAGAGCAGCATGAACATTCTTTAAAGCATCTCATTTTTGTGTCCATTTTAGTATAACGTGAGTAAATAACACAATTTAAATTTTTGTGTGAATTCTCTCATTGTTATTGTACAGCTTGATTTGTGCGTGTTTGTATGTTGTGTCCACTCATGTGGTTGGTTGGTTTGTTTGATTGTGTGTATTTGCGATAGTGTCACTGACTGTGCAGCTCGATGGTACAGAAGGAAATCCAGTCTGCAGAGGACAAAGAGAGGGAGAGAGGGATAATACAATGCTGGGAGAAGAGGGCTTAACCCAGTCGACAGGCGGGATTTCCTGGCTGTTGCCTCAGCTCCCATCCATGAGACTGGTGGGAGATTTACGAAAAGCACCTGTGTAAAGGAGGCTTGTTTGGGAGTTGTTACTGCTTACATGCTACAGGGATTCACAATAAATTTTACAATAGAAACTGGGTGCCAAATAGAAGTTTTATAGATTTAGGAATTAATTTTGATTCTTGTTTTTGTGACACGCTACAACTGTTGACAGTTTTATATTTGATGAATTACTTTAATATGTAAAGCTCACATTTTTTCAAAGCATTTACATGAATTCTTTAGCAAAAACATGCGTTTCCCAAAAGCATCGTTAGCCAAATATGGTCGCATGTTCTGTCGTATCGGCATAGTTCAACGAGTCTGTGTTTCCTGAAACCATAGTTCCCACGAACATTGCATTGCAAATTTGTGTGGTTGGAACAGCTCTCAACCTATGCGGAAGCATAGTTTCTTGTTTGCATGACATGTGGGGTTAATATATCATTATCTTGGGCAAAATAAACTAGCTGACATTCAGTAATCTATATCTTTTATTTAGAATATATAAAATGTAATTCGCGTATTTTAGTTTGTCAAGAGATTTAAAGCATCATTTTTGAAGAGTTGCATGTTACGTGTGTTGTGCATGTGCGTAAGTTTCAGATTACATCTGGAAGTAAAGCAAAATAACTGAGAAAATTTGAATTAGTCTTTAGATGACATGTCCGTAATTTATAGCAAAAAATCTAGTATTAATTCCATCTCAAACAGATTAATTAAAATAAGTTATACTCCAGCACCTGCGTGACATCATTAACTAGCATAGTTGAATGACAAATTTGCGACAATACTGTTTGTTCGGGAAACATTCGTGACTAGTTGATTTCTTCAACTATTGTTATGGTAGTTAAGCAGTGAGTTACGTCGTTGTATGGGAAACACACCCCTGCACAGTTTTCTAAATCCTTTTATTGATACATGCTACCAACATACTTCCTACCTTGTGAACTTAACCCGGTTTACTACATGAGTTGAACATGAGCATGTTCTTCAAATCCAAATATCTGAGAGAATAATTATTAAATAAACACTGGTTATAGGGATAGTTCACCCAAAAAATTAAAATTCTGTCACTAATTACTCACCCTCATGTTGTTCCAACCCTGTAAGGCTTTCGTTCATCTTCAGAACACAGATATTTGTGATTAAATCTGAGAGTTGGATCACTCCTCCATAGCCTTCTAAGGGACTGAAACTTGCCGGCCCAGAATCGTTAAAATAGTCCAAGTTACAGTAGCTAAATCTTAAGTTTATCAAGCGAGAATAATACGTTTTGTGCGCAAAATGTGCAAAATAATTTTTTTATTAAAATAACGACTTTATTTAACTATTCATTTCCTTCTCTGTGGGCCTCGAGTGAGTTCAAGTAGTGTAACAGCATAGCGCTTTGTGTTGTACGTCACACGCATCACACACATGACCAGCGTCGGCCAATAGTGAGCCTACGTGTGACGTACAACCCAGAAGCACTACGCTGTTACACTACATCAACAGCTTAGGAGAATGTTATGGAAGACAAGAGATGGTTAAATAAAGTTATTATTTAGGGGGGGGGGGGATTGCGCACAAAAAGTATTCTCGTTGCTCGATAAACTTGAGATTAAGCCACTTTAGTCACTTTGAATATTTAAACTGTCTTTAATAACTTTTCTGGGCTGGCAAGTTTCAATCCCTTAGAAGCCTATGGAGAAGTGATCCAGCTCTCAGATTTAATTAAAAATATCTTAATTTGTGTTTTGAAGATGAACGAAAGTCTTACAGGGTTGGAACAACATGAGGGTGAGTAATTACTGACAGAATTTTCATTTTTGGGTGAACTATCCCTTTAAGGTTTTAAAGTTTTACAGCTTTAAAATGTTTTACAGTTTTCAGAGTTTCACAGCTCGAGAAGGAAAGAGGAAAACAACTCAAGGCCTTTACAAATCCTTGACAACCATGAATGCTTGTTGGTTGGTAAAAAAAAAAAACATAGACCAACTGTTAGGATATTCATCACAGCTGGGTAGTCAGAACAGAAACCTAAGGGTAGTTAAACCTTATACCTTGACCTTCATTCTCACTTGTTCTCCTGTTATGGTACAAGCTTTCACAGATTGGATCTGAACTGCAGCTGTGCTTATAGCCTCATTAATAACTCTGAACTCCTGTAATGTTCATGGTCACTGATGAATGTACTCAATACACTTGTTAATTTGTTAACATTTACATTCATGCATTTGGCAGACACTTTTATGCAAAAGTGATTTAGATTGCATTGCAGGTATACATATTATCAGTTCCTGCATGGGAACCTATATCCTGGGAATCAAACCCATAACATTGACATTGCTATCACTATCAGTTACAGTTAATATAATTATTCCGATCCATGTTTTGAAACTTATGGATGTAAGTGGAGGCATACGTCTTCATTGGGGGATAACTACGTGGCATGAAGCAACAAAACGAACTCATCCCATTATAATCGATTTAATAATGCTTCTGTAAATTGCTTGTACTTTCCTCATTTGGATGTTGCTTTGGTTAAAACTAAATATAAATGTTTTTCACAAAGCTACTCTTGGTAACCACGAGGAAGGCTTGATATATCTTGTTTGGAATGAGGAAATGTTCCATTTTCTCAATGCAATCCAATGATCAAAGAATCTGGCAAGGTTGAGTGTCTTCTAGTGGTAAGTGATTGTGTATAGTACTACTAGAAATATACCCGCTGCTTGAGCTCCATACTTTCACAACAAAACACTGAGGCTTTTGTGAAGGCAAAAGAATGAGAATCTCCATAGTTGCTATAGCAACATTTAAACATTTCAATGTGTTCGGAGAAACTGAATTTAAGTCTGAGTCACAGTAACCCCACCCAATCCCCCACAAGTCTTTCTCTCTCTCTCTCTCTCTCTCTTCTCTCTCTCCTCTCTCTCTCTCTCTCCTCTCTCTCTCTCTCTCTCCTCTCTCTCTCTCTCTCTCTCTCTCATACGATGCAGAGGAAAGAGCATCCATGCCATCTTTTAGCCTTGTTTTAAGCAACACGTGAACAATGCAATGGTTGCAATGGTTAATGATCATGTATGATAGCAATCTGCGGTTGTCTGAGAATAAAAAGTGTGCATGTATCTTCACTCCATGTCATGACCATTGAAAAAGGGATCCAGATTGTGATCCCTAGATAGCGCTGATTTACTGGACCATATCTGGCTCAACCCAGAACAAGGAAAGAGGCCAGGGGCCGAGGTTCTCCATCTGTGCTTTTCAAAGCAGAAAGAAAGTTAAACAAGCTCTGAGAATAAGCAGTCTCGTGTTTACAGATCATATTGAGTCGTCCTGGTATCCAGATACACGTCTCCCTTATCTCTGTTTACATTCGAAGTCACTAAATTTTCCTGCAAATGGCCATGGCGTGGTGGAAAACATTCATGAAGGGTTGTACCAGACAATAAGGCTTTATTTCTTTGCAGAGGTTGTAATAATACTGTAATTTCCAAGACACTGATAGTTTGTTGTCTCTCTTTAGGCTCTTTAGACTCTCCAGTAAATATTGACAGAACACTTTTGACACATCTCTGAAGAATCCCACAGGACAAATCAGAGGCCTCACAGTTTCACAGTAGCATACTATAATGAATCAGGTAGAGCAAATTCATTCAAGACTGAGATTAATGCTAATACTTAAAATAAAATATCCAATGGTAGATTGCCTCATTCAAATACTGGTAAATAATACAATTAATAATAGTTATAAATGCACAATACAGTGCTAGATACAAGTACTAATACAAATAATTGTGATTATTATGTAAAAGAGTAAAAAAAAATATTTTATTATTTAATACTATTATTTATATGTTTTTAAAAATGTAATTCATTACTAAAATGGATTTTCAGCATCATTACTCCAGTCTTCAGTGCCACACGATCCTTCAGAAATCATTCTAACATGCTGATTTGGTACTTTAAGAAACATTTCTTATTATTATCAATGTTGAAAACAGTTGCGCTGCTTAATTTTTTTTGCGGAAACCGTGAGAATTTTTTGTTCAAAGGAATGGAATATATTTGAAATATACATTTTTTTAACACTATAAATGTCTTCACTCACTTCACTACACTGTCCAACATATGAGTGGACACAGTGTGAGTGAAGACATTTATAGTGTTAAAAGTGTTAAAAATGTTCAATTTGATCAATTTAATGCATCTCAAACATTGGGATAATAAGTTAATAAATATCCTGCTAGTCCATATTTAGCCTGTATAATAGACATGACACCATTAGCAAAAGACAGGAAACATCATCTCAGAGTATGTTGTCTTAGTGGCAGTGCTTATGTCTCTTGAGTTCACTCACCGTCAGCCAGGATGCAAAATGAAACCAGATGAGCCCGGTAACGGATCCCTTGCCACCGATTCCCACGGGACATGACATCACTATTAGCTCCGCTATTCTTAGCCTTCTTTCTATGGCTTCGAAAGAACGAAAATAGTGAATTCACGACAACCAAGCCCTCAAAGTTCGAGGGAAAGTTTCTAAAAGAGGTTAAAGAGCTATTTAAGTAGAAAAGTCCTGGCACATACCCGTGACATCGGCTACAAGACCTCATTAAGGTAGACTGTGCCCCCAAAACGTATTTGGACACTTAGGAGACTCTTTAAAATATATGGAATGCCACTATTTTAGTCAATTCAATGTATAAAAATAAGGCATCTGTAAACAAATAGTCCTAGACATTTTCTCACAACTGACCTTACTTTAACCAGCTGGTCTAAAGGTCATGGTGATTTTTAGTGGATATACTGTATGAAGTCAGTTCCCCTCAAGTTCACACAGATTTCCAAACCGAGTAACCCGTATTATATTAGTGTCAATTATATACTATTATGTTTTTGTTATCTGATGTAATGAAATCCATACTTTCATAAGTGTGTCTGAAATCTCTAAATACTTGTATGATCCAATAGGTATACGAAAATGAGACATTTCCCCTTATTTTAGTTTCTTCTTCTTTTAGACTCGCTCTGCAGGGTCTACATGCCTCTAAGCATGTCAATCATGTCGGAAGACATGCTACATCTCAGGTTTCAGAGCCAATAAATCACCTGTAGCTCATAATGAACATGTGGGATGTGAAGCGCTTGTCTGTTTTTTATATGTTGGACACAATGATCAGCCCTTTGGCTCCATGCCAGTGCTTCTAAACCAATGACAGGGGACAGGATAGTGTCTCTCCATCACCTCTGATTAGGTTGAGATCGTTAGCAAAACCAACAGTGCATATGAAAGAGACACAGAGGAGTGGATAGACGATGTCTAAGTGTGATAAGTGAAGGTGGAGAGGAGGGAAACGGTGTGTACGTTGTGGTGAGAGCGTGAGAAAGAGAGAAGAGAGAGAGAGAGAGAGAGAGAGAGAGAGAGAGAGAGAGAGAGAGAGAGAGAGAGGAGAGAGAGAGAGAGAGAGAGAGAGAGAGAGGAGAGAGGAAGGAAGGTAGAGAGAGAGAGTAAGAGGAGGAGAGAGTCAGGGAGGGAAGGAGCCAGTTTGTCACTGTGAAATAGTTGGGTGGAATACACGTGTGAACTGCAGTTCCTTTCCGCACTGCGCTGAATGGTGACCAGCGACTCAAACAGACAGGAGGGGGAGGACTGGCCAGCATGGAGCTCCACTCACCCAAAAAGAGCTGAATAAACAGTACAATATAGCTCTGCAGCAAAGACAAGACACACACTGAGAAACACGGACAAAAGGACGCAAGAAAGGAAAGCAAGGTACCCTCTAGCTTTTTTGTGCACTTGTAGCTACGTAAAAATGTGTTTGTGAATGTGACAACTGTTTTTAGTTGCAAGCTGTAGTTTTGTAAGTTGATAAGTTGTGAGTTTGAGTTTGAGTTTGGGTTTGTGACTATCTTCTTACATGTGTGTATGTGTTACTGCATCCAGAGGTTTTTTTCCTGGTCAAATTACAGCAATGAGGTGTCTTAAGGATGTATCTTTCAGCTCTGCAATACAAAGAGAAAGAAAAAGGGAATAATTGAGAGAGAAACAGAATATATGGTCAGTTCTATCAAGCTGAAGCTCTTGTGGGTGAGTTGCAAAAGTGGAGTATACTTCTACATATTTCCTCAGAGAGAGAGAGAGAGAGGAACTCTTCACACGCCCTTCTACTTTTGTTTTGTCTCTCATACCTCCAGTTTTCACACCATGACTAAGATTAGAAGGCTTAGCGAGAATAAAGGTTTTCAGGGAATGAGCGTGTACAGTAGACGCTACATTTGCAAGTAAACGCTGAAATGGGACTTGCAAGTACCTGATACGAAACATATGTCAGGCATCTTTCGAGAGGGAGTAATTGTAACTTTTCTCAGATTTCCCTGTTTCTATGGGCACACCTGATATAGACACAGTAGCTGAACTGGCTGCTGACTTAAGGCCATTTCTTCTACTACACAGAAGTGTGGCGTAAGGGTTAAAGATCTGGGCTGGTAAATAAAACATTGTGGGTTCAATCACCGCATTGTGCCCTTGACCCAGGTTTGCTCGCTGGGAGGGATTGAACCTGTAACAAGTATACTGCAATTCTGATACTAAAAAGACAGTGTCTGTGATTTTGCCAAGTAGGGCATGGTTCTGGATCAGTATTGATGTTCCTAGTTGGTCCTGGAACAACATTCCAAACAACCAAACAGATTTTTGGGTTAAGACTGGGATTGGAGATTAAACGTTATTTTAAACCTGTCTGATTTTATGGGTAGTTAAAAGTTAGGGTTAGGAATAAGTTGTGGTATTTGTTAGAGAAAAAAAAAACTATTTTAACTGGGATGCACCGATATGAACATTTTGGCCGATACCGATAACCGATAATTCTTTACATTTGAAAGCCGATAACCGATATTGGCCGATAAATTTAAATAATTTTTTTTATATACTTTGATAGCCTGTATACATAAACAGAAGGCTCACAATTAAAAGCCTTGTCTCAAACACTTTTAACATAAATCAAACATATACTACAGTATAGCCTTTTGAAGCAGTGTAAGATTCCTTAACTTTTAAAATTAATTTTACACTGGGAAACTTACTTTATTAAAAAATGGTAACACTATAATAAGGTTTAATTTTGTTAGCATTAGTTACCATGAACCAACAATTTTATAAGACATTTTAAGAAAGTTTTATCTAACATTAGTCAATGCACTGTGAACTAACATGAACACATATTTTATT
The DNA here is from genome assembly GCA_036326025.1 of Chrosomus eos. Lineage (NCBI taxonomy): Eukaryota > Metazoa > Chordata > Actinopteri > Cypriniformes > Leuciscidae > Chrosomus > Chrosomus eos. The sequence continues at coordinate 11,903,946 of CM070827.1, forward strand.
AACTAACAATTAGGGCTATTGCTCTCTGTTACTTAATGCATTAACAAATGAGACCTTGTTGTAAAGTGTTATCAAAAAATCTATTGCCTAACAAAAATAAAATATCTAAATATTGCAAACAAGTCATTAGATAGGCTAACGTTGGGCTGCATATAAAGAAACAAAATGCATGTGCCATGGATCAATAAAATGGAATCGCCTCCACACGGACAATAAGGAAATTATTTAATCAAACCATATCGTTGATGAAAATAATATGAGAACAAAATAATGTTAGTTATTAATTATAACGCAATCTTTTTTTAAAAAAAAAACTATTTTAATATTACAGTAGCCTAATAGTAGGCTAAACATCTTTAATAGCATTACTGTTTCAAATGGCATTGCTGTGTGAGCAGCGCGAGCTGAAGCTGAAGAGAACAAACGTTAAACTGAATCGCTAGAAGGTTAATCAACTCGACGGTTGCTGAAGAATGCAAACCCAAAGAATTTACAAATTTATTACAATGGTGAATATAATTATATGACAGTGCAAATCATAGCTTTTAATGTTTTGCATTGTTGTTTAATCTGCGCGAGCTGAAGCTGAAGAACGAGCACGGGGAAACTGAAGAACTTTTTTTTGGGTTGTTTAAATCCACGAAACGCATGATATGTGAGATTAATCAGATATTTATATTACATTAAATTTATATTACGACTTATCTGCACAAAAGGAAGTGAATGCACAATCGAACTTGTGCTGGTCATAATGTGTGGGCCAATCCCTGTTCTGGACGCGCTATTCCCACAACAACGCGCTGACGCTGACGGCAACTAAACCCAGAGAATTCACGACGTTTTATTACAATAGTGTTCTCATTATAATGGCATGTATATGATAGTCCCAATTATAGTTATAAAAGTGCATTGCTGTTTGAGCTGCGCGCACGCTATGAAGATGATCACCGGTACAATGAAGCGCGCGTCGTTCATTAACTTAACCAAACGCATCCTATATTAGATTAATCATATATATAGGCCTATATACACAAAATAAACATATTACGACTTACAATGGCACAGAATGCTGCGAATGCTCCAGAGAACTTGACTCTGCTTGCCATGAAGGCTTATAGACGCGCTCTTTCATCCACAACGCGCTCGTCGCGCTGAAACTCTGGCGAACGAGAATTCATAACATTCTTTTGCAGGCGTGCTCTTATTATAATGTTATGAAGCCTATGTGCCAGATTTGTGCTGCACATGTTGCACTGAACTGTATCTTCCTTTTCGAAGTGAATCCAATCATTCAGAACCATCATGGCGAACAGCGCGCATCTCTCAACTGAAGTAATCTATTATTTATCGGCTTTGATATATCGGCCCAATTTTCTTATCGGATCGATAACGATAACATCTAAAAAGACCATTTATCGGCCGATAACGATATGTGGTGGATATATCGTGCATCCCTAATTTTAACAATAAAAGCTTTGTTGCTTATTGGTAATTTTAAAAACTTTCGTCCACCAAAATTAAAGTCATGTGGTGCAACCAACATACAAAAAAAAGAAGCGTAAAAACAGAAATTTTTAATCAGAAGGACTCTCAAGAATGTGTCAAGATCAACAAGTCTCTTAAAATTAATAATTCGTCGTTTTTATGGCATGGTAAGGTTAGTTCAGGTTGTAAAATGTCATGTGGTGCAACTGCCCCAAAACGTACAGATGTTTATGAAGTAGTAATGCATGACAGTAATTTAATTAAAAATATATACTGTATCACAGGATATATTTTGGAGAAAATGGTACATAACGTTTTTTTTAAAGCCATGTTTATGTTTTAAATTAAACACTCTTATGTGTCATTGAGCCACATAGCATTTTCTCATGCTTTTCTTCTTCTTTTAAGCAATTTAAATGTTGAAATCTCTCACTTTTGATGTTGAGGCAGGTGTTTTGAGAGGAATACAAGAGGAGTTGGGTCAGAGATCGGTGGTCATTGGTCTCAGGATGTCCAGGAGCAACTCTACAGGGGATCTGGTGCCCAAGGACATTACTGAGATCCTGGCCCTACAGGCCAGTAAGAAGAAACGGGGTTCATCATTGGGCCGGGCTTTTAGCTGGTTCAAGGGCAGCAGAACCAAGAGGAGTCTCAGCAATGGACAAACTAGGTCAGGAGGTCCATGTGTACGGTCTGGAGAGAGCACTACAGCCAAACAGATTCAAGCATGTAGTGAAGCCTCTAAAGGTAAGCAAAATCTTTTCCTGATTCAGTACCTATTGATGCAGGCATTCATAACCTGTTGGAATGCAAATTACCGAGTTTGTTTTTGAAGATTTGGATTAGTTGATGACAATCAAAGATGTGTGATTTTGATACCATAGATTAAAAGGATTCACAATACCATACAGATTGATTTTAGCCAAGCTCTCTGGTGCCAGTCTGTCCAAACCTTGAACATGGAAATGTTTTTCTTTTTTTTTTTACTATTTAACTGGTTATCTCTGGCACATCCCTTATTCAAGCCGGATTAGGCTACAATAACAAGGACAAGTCTTCTCTGGAATGGCTGATCTGTTTATTGCTGTTTCTTTTTGCTTTTTGCCTTCGTTTTTTCACATTTGTTTTTGGGCACAACTTTTCCACTGCAAAGACAAAGTTGATGTATCATGATTTGTCTCCGAGCACATCAGAGGCATTATGTGTTGTTGTCACAGGTAAATGTCGTAGTCATGTATGTATGCAGTCATATTGTATTCCATGAACTTTGGAAAAGTGAATTTATATATATATATATATATATATATATATATATATATATATATATATATATATATATATATATATATATATATATATATAGTTGATGGATGACTGTTGTAGGTATTCTCTTATCAACACTAAATAGCCACTTGCAACACCTAGAACACAGCAATCACCTAGCAACACCTTAGCAACCACCCAGAACTTCCTAGCAATGCCCTAGCAACATGCTATCATCGCCCAAGCAAACAACCACAACAAACCAGAAAATCATTACTTAAGCAAGCATCACCCTAGCAACCATCCACAACAATCTAGCAATAACCTACCCAGAACGACTCTAGCAACCACTCAGAACTTCCTGAGAATACCCTTGCAATCACATTGCAACACCCTAGCAGCCACTTATAACAATCCTAGTAATTTCCTAGTAACCTAATATTGCCCAAGCTACCATCCACAACAAGCTAACAACACCCTACACCTAAATAAAATCCAGTAAACCACTTAGAAACACCATAGCAACCACCAGAACTTCATGAGAGCACCCTAGCAAGATGCTATAATCCACCAACAACACAGTAGCACAAACCTTGTGACAGCTTAACAACCGACCAGAGAAACAACTTTGAAGCTCCCTAGCAATCACAAGAATACAATATCAGCTGCCTTAAAGATACACTAAAAGTTACAGAGAATGTGCTGGAACTGAACTCTGCTCTGCATGAAGACCTCAAGGAGGAGGATTGAGGATCTCTGCCATGTGACATCTGCTTATAAAACCCTTTGTGGAATCTAAGATTACATGAACAATAATGGACACTACGTTCAGCATTATATTCCCAAACTTTAAGCTAAGTGGTCTTGGGAAAGTTTTCAAATCCAGTCCCTGATGTCTTCTTGGACACTGACTCTTTAAAAACCTGCTCGACCACTTTTATGTAGCGGGCCAACCAGAAGGGCAGAAGACTGTTTAAATAGACTCGGATTCTAGATTTTTCTCTTCCTGCCCCCACAAGTCTCACACTCCCTCTGTTACACCGAAAAAGCATGTAGACTGTGAGTTGCCAGAGTCTGGGTTAACAGACACTTGGGACTTTAGCTGGACTTACACTGTGAATAACATGTCATTCAGAGTCTTCTAGTCTTTACGATTTAGCTTTTTCTGGTCTTCATGGGAGGGAGACAAAGCCAAAGTGTGGAAAGGTCTGAAGATGAGACACATGCTGTGTTATTGAAAGATGACTGAGGGGGGATTTTTCTGAAATGCTTTTTTCAAATTACATCTCTTTAATTTGCCGCACAATCTCTTTTTAATCTCTGTTTTCACGGTCTCCAACCCCTTGTGGAAAAAAGTGCACTTAACTGTATTGAATGTACACTTGTAGAGTACTTCAAATCTTAAAAGTATATATTTTAAAAAATAATTTAATGTTAATATAGTAATTAAATAACAGAGTATACTTTCCTGACTGTTTCTTAACACACTTACAAACACTATTAAAAGTGCAATTTGTAATAATGTAAAATTGAAAGTTTTGCTTAAAAGTACAAAATCACTTATTGTGATGTGTTGACTAACATACTAAAGCACATAACGTTTTTTATTAAAATTTTAACTGTAGTGTGCTATTCAATATTAAACTTAATATTTAATAGTTAATACATTTTAAATGCACTAATTGCAACTACATCAAAGTGCAATTGAAATATATTTAAATACAAGACACAGAAGTGTCAATAGAAATTACATTAAATAATATTTTATACAAAGACAATGGAACTGAAATTACATAAAAAGTGTACTTTAGTCCGATTTAAGTGGGTCAAAAATACACCAATTGCACTTCAGCTCATTTAAACTCCTTTAATTGCAGTTTCTGAAAACATTACATTCAGTTTTCACAAGTATATTACATTTACTGTAAAGAAATATGAGGGGGTGTTTGTGTCTGGCTGCTAGCACATTTAGCACATGGCTAGCTTGTTTCTTGGGTGTTGTGGTTGGTTGTTAGGACATTGATAGGGTGATGATAGGTGATTGCATAGTGGACATGTAAAAAAAAACCAAGATGTTCAGGTTCCTCTTTCAATGTAAATCTTTGTGATTTGGGAAAGCCTGCTTCTTGTGGGCCCTTCCCCAAACAAGTGGGGCTGTCCTGATTCAGGACATTTCTAGGCTTAGCGGCTCAACAGAGCAGCACTAACTCCTTGCGTCATCCCTGTTTGACTGAGCTCAGCCTCTATCTGTCCACCATCCCTCCCTCAGAACCCTCTATCAGTTCCGGAAGCTTTTTAAGGGGTGAGATCACTGTGCATGGGATACACTCTAACTTAAAACATTGTCACAGTAAACATTGATCCCTTATAACACGGGAATCTCTGTGTCTCACTTAAAGTCAGAGAAAGCTTTGGGTGCCTCTTCAACTCAACTGTGCACCTGTGGATATGTAAATGCATGTTTAAATTTATATTTAATGCAATTAGTTGAACTTATTGTGCTTTTTGACTCACCCATGAATAGGATTTGTGCACATTTGCAATGATGAAGTTGCAAATTAGTACATTTAAAATATATTAACTTTAAATGTAATTTCAAATAACACTACAGTTAATATTGTAATTAAGTGTGCTTATATGTTAGTCAACTACTAGAGTTTAAAAAATAGTTATTTGACATGTACATGTAAATCTTGTAAGTTGACATTATTACAAAATTGTACTTGTAAAATGTACTTAAGTGTGAAGAAACAGTCAAAATCTACTGTCTTTAATTAAACTTAAAGGAGTTGTTCACCCAAAAATTAAAATGCTTTCATTTACTCACCCTCAAGTTGTTCCAAACCTGTATGAATTTCTTTCTTCTGCTGAACACAAAGAAGATATTTGAAGAATGTTGGTAACCAAACAGTTGATGGTAGCCATTGACTTCCATAGTATTTTTTCATACTATGGAAGTCAATGGGATAATATTCTTCAAAATAACATCGTGTGTGTTCAGAAAAAGAAAGAAATTCATACAGGTTTGGGACAAGTTGCGGATGAGTAAATGATGACAGAATTTTAATTTTGGGTGAACTATCCCTTAAAGTGGCCTTTTATTTCTTTAATATAACATTATACATTATACAAGTATACACAATAGGACTAAGACTTTTTTACAAATTAGTTTACTTGTTTCCAAAAGAGCACACACCTTAGAAAATAATATATTCTTTTCATTATTTTGGTAACTTTAGATAACTTAAGTTTTAGGTCCAATTGGGTTGCTTACCGGTATTAGCATGCATATTATATTGGCTATTTTTAGTACTTAAAAAGCACATTAATGCCTTATTCTGCATGTTCCTCCCTTACTAACAAGTAATAAGCACTAATTACAAGTTTTTTTTAGGCAAAAGTTTTAATAGTTTATAGTGAGTATTGGACCTTAACCCTTAAGTGTCACGCCACGGTGGCCAAATTCATTACATTTTAAACAGTAATATCTATACTAACCTAACAATATTGACAAACTATATATATTTGAAGCTTACAATCTAGTTTCATATTTGGTGATGATTTCAATAAATTACAGAGAGCCATAATTTATCATTTGCAACAAGATACTTCTACTCAAAGGTGTTTAGACCTTTATTTTGAAATAGTGATGAACATGAAAAATTATGAAGAGGTGAAACCTCAGTTTATTTCATGCAAGAGTTCAAAAGATAGCATCCATTCAATTATTTTAGAAAAATACCAGTTTTAATATAAGAAAAAAATATAGATCACATTTGTGGCAGAAGCTATAACGCACATGCGTGTTCTTTATGTGTTTTAGAGGTTAATTATATCAAAATCTGCCAAATTCTCATATTACTTTGAATAGATGTCTACTTCATAAATTATTGAAAATGTGGAATAATGGCTCAGATCACTCAAAAATATATGGAAATGGAGGCCCTTATATGGCAGTAATGAGTCATTAGTGAAAGTGGGTACTGCGCCCAAACAAAATCTTACTGAAAGCTCATTTTTGAGATATCAACTAATTGAAACACAACTTGTCGATTTTTGGCTTTGATTTTTGCAGTTAGAGTCGCCAGTTTTGAAATAATATTTTATATAATATGAATAATTAAATTTTTTACATTGTACATTTATAAACTCAAACTTCTAAACTTTTTTTTGTTTACTTTCTCAATTTATTTCACTCTACAAATCTGCCAAATGTCTTCTTAAAACGAGACCATCTTAGTCTATATCAAAGCATTCTGAATTACACATTAAGTTCGAAATGTGCATTCTGTATATCAAAAAGGGGGTGACACTTAAAGGTTAATCAAAAGTGCGAACATTATTTCTATCAAATATCAAAATATGGATGTCATTAATGACAGTGCATTTAAAACTTATGAAATAAAATGGTCAACTCATTTATTAATTTCCTTTATATAGTTTATCATAGTTTTATTTTTTAATGATTTCAATATTTAAGACTGAAGCTGGCCTGCGACAAGCGCAAGAATAATCTATATTTAAAGAAACTAAAATAAGAATAAAGGTATGGTAAAAACTAATGTGACTTAAACTATGGACTTCCATACTGTATACAAAGAACATTAATTGTTAGTTTCATTTACATCAAGAGTCTGTAGTTGAAACAACATGTGGGACTCTATCACAAGCATAAGGGAGAACAGGGCTGATTTTACTCAACTGGTCATTCATATTGTGAAGGCCAGACATCTGTTAACGATGATCTCGAATGCCAGCGTAGAATGATGACTTGTGGTCAGAGGAGGGTTGAATGAAACATGAGGCTACCGTAATAGCTGTGAAATAAAGAACATGTGAATGTTTAATGGCATTTGGAGACACTGATATACATCCCAGCGCACGTCACAGAAACACAAAAGAACAAAGTGGCAAAGGACAGTAACTGAATGTTCCCTGCCCAGAGAACTCAGAGAACGGTTGAAGAACTGAAAGTCAGAATGGGAAACTGGGATAGACATAGGGTTAAAACTGTATAAATCTGCCGAGACCGATTTCTTTACCACAGATTTCCACTGAAAACTCTCCAGATTTGCACAGAATTGGAACACTTGTAATTCACAAGTTCTACATGTATATTTTAGCTCTCTGGAGGACTTGATTCTGATTGGTCAATCTCAGCATTATGCAATCAAATATTTTTATGTAATGACCACTAAATCAATTCCTGATTCTGATTGGTTGACATGCATTCCAGATGTTTTGAAGTGGCCATAAAGTATTATTGACTGCAGTTGTAAATCCCTTTGAAATCACATAAAACTAGTAATATCATCTTGCACTGTTTGTAAGATAGATCATCAGTATGTAAGGAAGTAGTTTGACTCACAAAATCGTTTTAGAGCAGAAAAATATCGTGAGATAGACACACATGTGCTAACTGCAGGTTAATGGCCTCTTGATTGCTGAATTTATTGAATATTAATGCAGTGCACCCTGAATTGTAACAGCTACTCTGCTTTGTGTCATGGCCGCATTACCAACTCAGGTGTGCATTCATTTTTAATAATTAATTAGTTTAACTAATTTGATAGTGCTTTCAACTACCAATAAGAGTTTAGTATCATCAGCTCCGTTCATCACACTCTACAGAAACAATTTGCAGTAAGGGTCTGAAGATGAGTGAGAACAGAAAATTGTAGCTTGAATAATAAACTTGTCATTATTTTTAGCTTTGCATTTTTTTAGCAAACATAAAATGCACAGATACATTTAATGTATGTTGATTACTGTTCAAAAGTTTGGTGTCTTTAAGTGTTTTTAATGTTTTTGAAAGAAGTCTCTTGCTCACCAAGGCTGCATTCATTTGATCAAAATACAGTAAAAAGTAATATTTTTTAAATATTACCAAAGTTGAATTTTCAGCATCATCACTCCAGTTTTCAGTGTCACATGATCCTTCAGAAATCATTCTAATATGCTGATTTGCTGCTCAATAAACATTTTTATTAATCAGTGTTGAAAACAGTTGTGCTGCTTAATATTTTTGTGGAAACTGTGATACAGATACATCATTTTAAAATGTAGTAATTTTCGTTAACTTTCCATATTTCTTCTACATTTTTTGTGCCTTTTTTTTCTCCAATCAGCCAAGTCATCTCGTGTGTCTCAGTGTTTGTGGTTTTCATTATGTAACTCACAGTAATCGATATACCTGTTGACATTCTTGTTTCACCGTTTACTCCAACAAAAGCTCTCACCCTCTGCCAGCCTTTGTATGAAAACAACCAGACAGCTCACTGCATTTTCCATTTACATAAGAAAGCATTAAGTCTTATTCTTATTACCACAAACCTGTCAGGGAGACTAATGCACTTCTCACACACCTCTTTTAAAGTCAAGATAAGCAGGGTAAATCGTGGGATAAAAAGTCGCTTTTTCCTTTGCAATAAGATTTTTAATAGCTTCAATAGAGTATCTGAGAGTTGAACCTCTTAGCTGGACTGTTTTATTTCAATTGTGGCCGTAATGTTGGTGTGGTGAAACAAGGACACTCAGACAGCATTAATAGATTAAATGGGAGTTTATGGCTCTAGAGAGAAAGAGCAGGAATGAGGTGAGTCTAAAAGAAGCTGCCAAAGTCATGAACAAGTTCTCTGACCTCAGTCTGGGTCGTGATGGTTACACCCAACTGTCCGACAAACACACACAAGCTCAACAAGGGGTGCTGACACACCCGCACGTTACTGCTGTGAAGCCAGATAACAGTATGGGGACATTTCCTGTTGTCATGGCAGACGGCCCATGACCTTTTGACCTCCATATCTCTTTGTTTAGTTCTGTGAATACCATTGGAGGTGGAATAATCCAATTGCTATGTCAATAAATGTATTCTTTGCACAGCAGTACATACTAGTTAAAGTCGATATGATCCAGCTCCTGCAAGTCATTTTACTTACGTAATGTGGGCGACACTTGATTTTATTTTTTGGGTCTTCGTATTCATCAATGCAATTGACCTCCAACCTTTATTACCCTTGGCCTTAAAGGGATAGTTCACCCAAAAATGGAAATTATTTCAACACAAAAGGAGATAACTTAATGAATATCCGGTTGAGTGAATTCAATAGTGACAATACATTGTGAATTTAGGGCTTAATAAAGCACCCAAAACTATCAATAAAAATTACATTAAGCTCAAAATACAGCCAGAAATCAGAAATGTGCTTCTGCTGATGTTTTAATGGCAATTGGCAAACCAACATAAAGGTGCATTTCCGCCACCTATGGAAATCGTAGCATTATGGCCGGTTAACACTGTATCTCAATTCAAAGGCTGTATCCTTCGAAAGACTCAGACTTTAAAGGCCGCGAAGGCCGGACTGTGTTGTTAAATGGGACGGTCTAGCCTACGGAGGACTGTTCTTGTCAAAGCCCTTGGTGGGGCTCACGAAAAGACTATTTTGCTAAGCGACTGTGAATAGCAGAGGAAGAATCTAGAACTGGCTCTCTTGTCCCTGTACTCTTGTATTTGGTGTTATTTGATAAACACCATAGCAAATAAATCGGAACGACTGAAAACATGTAAATACTGTTTGACTCTTTCTGTTAGAAACAGAAAGATACACTACCGAAGTAACCAGTGTAACAACTGTATTCTGCTTTGTTATAAGCTCCACCTGTCAGAGAGTGAATTTCCATTTTTTCCATATTGGTCTGAACAGACAATTTAATTTGAATATGGAAACATTTGTGTTGGTGTGAACAGGCCTTAAATCTGCATTGCTGTACAATATGCATAAACAAAATAAAAGGAAATGTCATTTCAGAGGTATAAATAAAATTTGATCATTTTTACTTAATAAAATAGGCTGATAGCCAAACTCTCCTAAAAAATATGGATTTTGTTCATACCCTTGCGAAAGTTAAAATAACTGCTAAACATGCTGGATTTCAGAAGCATTAAGGAAGTAATTTCTCGACATGTCAAAAAACTTGAAAGAATTAAGTCTGCTTTTTGTGTTAAGCACAACACTTTGCTCTCTCCCACGATTACCTCTCCATTGACAGAACTCTTATACTTGTGTTTTACTTGGTCTCCTTCCACTTGGTTGACGCAGAGATAAAATTCTGCTGAATCTCTTTTCAGTTCTTCTAATGGCTCATGACTCATCATCTCACCTTGACCTTGAGTCTCTTCTACCTCCTCTAGCCTCTTCATAACTCTGGCACTGTGAGCAGGCATGCTAGGAATGAAGGCAGGGAACAAAGAACACACACAACACTATGAGTATCCGTGCTGTGCAACTTCTAAGATTTGCTTTTCCTTCCTTTATAAAGACCAATGGCCTTGAACAATTAAAAATGGAGGAAACAATGTTAAAACAGTAGTCTGAACAGGACAAGCAGTTCCTTCTGAGAGCAGGTGAATTACGTTTGTAGGTTGGCACCAAATAAACTGTGCGTGTGTCTGCCAAGTGTTGGATCTGTTGGAATGCAGGTGGATGGAATTCAGCTTTGTGCCGCTTGGATTTCACCCCTCATTCCAGGATGGCAAATTCCAGAAATCCGGAACAATTGCAGATTTTTGCAAGAGAAAACTGTTAACTTTAGCTTAATGTTTTCACTATGTTTTGCTTTTTTCCGCCATAAAGAATAGCAAGGACGGCAGGTTTGAGTTACTGGTCAGTGGTCTAATAATGCATGAACCAGCATTGCTGAACAAAACTCCCATTACACTTTTTAAGATTATTTGGGACATTTGAATCATGATAGTCATATCTTTGAGTCACATCTTTAAATGTTATCTACCCCTTAACATCTGTGAGTATATGAAGAGTTCAGATGCAAAAGCCTCTAAATGCCATCTGAAATTTTCTTCTAGAATGATCATTTTTATCAAGCTCGTATATTTAAATTCAGTAATTTCACTTAAATGACAATTAATGGGTAATTTTTCTTGCCATTTAAGTGAAATTATTGGAACTTAAATATACATGCATTTAGAGGCTTTTGCATCTGAACTCTTCATATGCTATGGTTACTATTGTTATATAATGTATCATGTCATCACTTTTTCGCTGTTAAATTGGCAATTGCATTTTTTAAAAGTACACGTTTTGACAGTTTATATGTTTGTATAATAATGAGACTTTACTTCAGGACATTATTTCATCAAATATTTTTGCATAAAATATGCATAATAGCATAATAATTTAACAAATAGTATAGAATTACTTTACATTCATATGTGATTTGCATTGTCCGATTTACCTGTCCAAAAGGGAAATTGACAGCAAGACATTTTTTGGACACGACGACACACCTTGTGAAAATGGGACCGTCCCAGCTGGCCCGTTCAGAGCAAGTGTGATAACTATAACCATAATTATAACATGTTATTAATCGTTCTAATCCATGAGAATAGGCAAGTCAACACCACAACTATAACAATAATGCCATGGTGGAATATATCTAGAATCACTTTCAGAACCATTTTTTTTTTTAGCTAATGAATGATAAAAACATTGAGTCAATCAGAATCCACACAACATTAACAAGCACAAGCATTTAAAGTGGAAAATGGCATAGCTGTGGCTCTCTCTTATAATAAACAGAATGTTATCGTTATAGTTATCTGTTTTTGTTCTTTTTATGAACGGCCTTAAACCGGGATGTCTGGTAACCATATTTGTGTAATGCTCTACTTTAATCTGTAACATCAGGCTTAGCAGTATTTCATACAAAGTACATAAAATCCTCTCAGCTTCTGCCTGGAAGCAATTGACACAAGCATATGAAAGAGATATCACACATATATCCATGCTTAGTCATGCACAGATGGGGGTTACATTTCTAGAGGTGCAGGAAAAAGAAAGTTCACCTTGACAACAGGAGCCATTTACACTGCTAACTAATTTGAATAGTGTTTACGGCTGGTGGTGAATTTAAGGTATTAGAAGCCATGCTAAAATGTGAATACATACACTCAAGGCTAAAGGGCTGTGTGGGATACTTGATCCTGACTGGTCAATCACAGCACTCAGATATTAATGAATAATACCTGTTGGCAGGATCTGGAAAAAATGTCATTGTTCTGCTTAAAGACATAGGTCCCCGACATGTAAAAACCCAATAATTGTTATTCTGTGGGTGCTGTGCACTGTGTGCAGTGATACACACAGTAGCTGGCGGACCAGTATTTTGTTTCATGGGGCCACAAGGGGCATAAAACAAAACAAAATGTATTTTTAGGACTGTAAAATATTAAGATATTAATAAAGTGAAATGCACTGAAATAAGAAAAGTCTAGGCTAACATTACTCTAAAAGTGTGCAGAAAATGTACTACTAAATAAACATTTTCCAGATCACATTTTAATATTTTGTTTATAGGCTTACACTGACAATATTAAAGGCAATTAGAAACATCACACTTAATATTTTCTCACTCAGTATAAATCAGACTTTATTCATGAATTACAATAAGCTCACATTAGTTAATGTATAAGTTAAACCAAAATCAATGAGCAGTTACAATATTTATTAATCTTTGTTAAGGTTAGTTAATAATAAAACAGCTGTTCAGTGTTTATTCATATTAGCTCAGGTCCATTAAAAAATCATAACAGATTCAACTTTTAATAATAGTTTTAATAATTTATTAGTTAATGTTGAATACCCATTATTAATAAATGCTTTAGAAGTGTGTTTCCAGTGTTAGTTCATGTTAACTAATGTAATGTTAAACCTAATAAAAATTGATCCTAATTGTAAAGTATTACCAAAATATATCAAGTTTATTACAGCCTCAAATGTCTAAATAAAGCAGTTAATTCAGTAATATTGTATATTCACAATCACAGTGTGAAAAACAGGAAACAGAGAAAAGCAAGTTTCTAGCTGAGAGAAAGTTTCTCTTAAGAAGAACCGAAGTATGGCATAAAAACAACTGACACACTTTTGTCACTTCGAGCAATGCTGAACGAAGCAGGCGGCAGGTAGGAAGCTAGTAATATCACTACACCTTCAGGGCATTATATTTCTGACTGTCAGTTGAAATTCCTCTCTTCAGATCACAAGCCTCAGAAATATCACAGCATGTCCCAGAGCACATTCACAGGTAGAGAAGGAAGAATCAACAGAATTCAGATGAGCTGGATGGCATGGAAAGAACGATGGTGAGTGAGTCTGTACAAAGAGCCTAATGCGGAGCCGAATAAGGGCGGCATTGATTTATAAGGCATTACTATCCATTAGTCTGTGATGAATCCCTCTGAAAGCTTCTTGCGGTATTCAGATTACTACATCTAAGTGTCTGTAAACTGATGTATAATAATGTAGGCCTAGTTGTCTTAGTCAAATCTGGTAAGGAATATGTTTTTAATCCTGGAGCTGGTCCATGGCCAGACATCATAAGAGTGTTGGGGATATTCTAAGTGGAAGGATGATTGTTCGGCAGAACCAGTTGTGGTGGCATCTTTGCTTCAGTTGTTTGTGCGAATAGCAGATGATGTAATATGGATAATGTTTCAAAGTGGAGAGAAATGTATGCAAAGATCAGTTTGAAATGCAATGCATAAACCATGAATCTGGTATGAGGTAGGCGATGGAACTCACATTGAAATAGTCGTCATACTTTTTGTTACAACCCTTTTCTTCTGCATGATTCAAGTGTTTCCCCGGCCAAGTTACAAGAGGATAACGTAATTCCCAGGATTCCATTATGTTTGCATCTGCTTACTTCGGGGCCTCCTGTGTTTTCTGTCTGTTTTTGATTAACAATGATTTGCAAAGCTTTCGGGATTTGTAAAGCCGGGACTCTTGATTACAGTGAGAGGAGGATGGAGGGGAGGAAACAAGGGACGGGGAGGCCCAACTGGTACCTGGAAAAGGTCAAGAACATTCCAGAGGCACTGTGTTCCCCTCCTAAAAAACTCCATTGGGCATTCCTTTTCTTCCAGATCATTACGTAGTGCAGAAAAGAAAGCATAAGCTTAGCTTTAGTTACAGCTTTGTCACAAACAAATGCAACAATATTTTCCTTTAAACATAGGGCTAAATATATATATATATATATATATATATATATATATATATATATATATATATATATATATATATATAATATATATATATATATATATATATATATATATATTATATATATATATATATATATATATTAATATTATATATAATTTTACAGTTTTTAAATAGTTTAATAAACAATAATATTTAAATAATTGACAAAACAAAATAATTGCATAAATAAAGAAATCATCTTAATTATCAAAGAATTAACAGGGAAAGTTTTTCCTTGCACTAAAAGACACCATAACCGTATTTTTATACTTTATGTATGTTCTTCATTTTCAAGCAGTGTTATTTTAGTGTCATTGATACCAGTGTTGGGGATTACAAATAAACCAAAGTCTCTGCTGAATTACATGTGAGTTACGTAATCAGATTACTTGTTTTCCAAGTAACAAGTTACGTATTACTTTTATACTTGCCACAAAATATCAAAAGTTATATTTAGTTATACATATAAAAGTTACATTTTCAAATAAGTAACACAAGTTATGTTGTTTCTAAGTATTGACACATCTCTTGTTATTATTATGGCGCATTTACCAGGCGCGCGCCAGGAGCGGTTCACAGCCGAGGAGATCGATGTTCTCGTCAGGGCCGTAAAAGAAAGAGAATTGACATTGGGGATGGGACAAACCCACCCAAATCAATAGAAAAAAATATGAGAAAGCTCAACTTAACCTGTTAGCATTCCTGCAAAATTTGCCTAAAACGCCTAAAAAAGGCCTACCCAATTTAAATTGCATGCTGTTCTTGAACCATTTGGAGTATATGCATGCTTTTGGGTTCTTTTGAAAGGTGACACTCAGAGGTTTGTTCCTACATAGTCAGAATCACTGTAAGTCTTACTGGTATTGTGTAATAGAACTTTGAACACACTGTAAAAGGACCAAAAAAAAATCCGCCTACATTTTTTCTTTTAAACAGATGCCTGAAGATAACTACAGCTGGGAGCTATTAGCTGGAAAACATAATGAGATCACAGCATGAAGCCTTACCAAACCCAGTTTAAAATTTTATAACAATAGCTTAGAAAATGAGTGTTTTACACATGTTTATCTAAGTATATGTCTAGGCGCTTCCCAAAAAAGGCCACTTGGAGACTCCAAAGGACCCTTTGTGACCATAGACACATAAAATGCTGCTATTCTTGAATGCTTTACTCTACAGTCATAATTTTGGGCTCTAATGAAAGGTTACACTTAGGGCTATTATATTCCTTATCACTGGCAATAATTGCTGACACATAGTAACTGAAGCATAAACACATTATAGTTTTTTTTTTCAATTCTTGAAACCAAACTTTCTACAAAAAAAGAGACAAAACAAGTGCTATGGTACTAAAACACTTTAATATTGGAACTCACACTATATATATATATATATATATATATATATATATATATATATATATATATATATATATAATAAAATCAATAATAAAATAAAAAAATAATATAAATATATATATACATTTTGACGAGGTGCTGTCATTCTGTCCCTCAGTATGCAGTTTTTTCCTGACAGGCTCCCAGTCTTCATCTGATTCATTATCAGATGATGGTCTGTGATATATAAAAAAAAACAACAACAAAGAAATAAGTAATTTACAAAACATTTACATTGTTTCTGTATTCACAAGCATATAAACAGAACAGCATGCACACAAACAATCAGGTTATACAGTTCATGAGCACACACACACACACACACACACACACACACACACACACACACACACACACACGCTATCTTTATGAGGACTTTCCATAGACATAATGATTTTTATACTATACAGACTGTATATTCTGTCCCCTTACACTAACCCTACCCATCACATAAACCTTTCTGCATTTTTACATTTAAAAAAAAAACTCATTCTGTATGATTTATAAGCTTTTGTGCCCATGGGGACCTCTATTTAGGTCCCCACAGTGACTCGAGTCCCCATGAGTCTGTGTGCATTCGGGTTTATGTCCCCACCAGGATAGAAAAACATGTCCCCACACACACACACACACACACACACACACACACACACACACACACACACACACACACACACACACACACACACACACACACACACACACACACACCTGTGCTAGAGCCCACATAAACAAATAATCCTGCACAAGCGCACACGACAGAAGTTAGCAGGTAGCTTACACGTAAAACACACACACACATACACTCGACAAAAAAACCCAAACACACGACATAAGCTGACAAATACACCTCAAAACAAACACATACCTCAGTATACACAGTCAAATATGTTGTATAATATAATAAAACTTACTTGTCGAGACGAGAGTGACGTCGCCACCATCCAAAAACAAATCCTCTGCTACCGATCAATGGATGACACATTGCTCTCTTCGTCAGAAATGTCATCCTCCGACTCATTACTATCACGGCGAGTACACTGTTCAATCATTTCTTCGAGTAAGAAGTGGGTTTTCATAGTTTTCTTTGCCATATTGCACCTGTTAGCTACTTTAAATCGTCAACTCGTCCAATGGTCTGTTTACGCACGGACGCATGAATCAATACGGTGCTTTGCGCACGAACTTCGCGCATGACCTGAGGGATCGGCCCACTAAAGCTGCATATCAATCATTACAGATATTCATTGGCTGTCAAAAAAGACAGTCATTTCCATTCTCTATTGCAATTGGGTCGATTTACTGTCACTAAAAGAGAGGGCGGTACCATTCTTCATCATTGCGCTCTTTGGCTATTGACAACAGGTGACACCTCATTCATGGACCGATTGGCTCAAATGACCTGTCTATCAAAAGTTCAGGGGTCAGCGGCCATTTTGATATCATATTTCCTTCAATGTTTACTTTTCAAATGAAACTAGATCATAGAATGCGTCGAAGTTGTGATCGTGCTGGCGGCTAACGCGAAATGCTAGTACTATATTCCGTGGATGTTTATTGATAAATAAATGTGTTATGGACTAAATCCTTCATTGAATTGGATTGTATGGACCCTTTACAGTGTAACCAAACCATTTTTGTTGGAATGTAATGGATCATGGACTAACAAGAGTCTTCCTTGGTGAGTTTCTTCCAGTTTGTTTTTGTTTTTTTTGGCTGTTGGTGGTCTGACAAACTGACAGATTGTACCCGCTGTGTTGATTGTATCTTAAAATGGAATACATCGCTCGAATCACAAGAATCTCAGCTTTCCAAAGATGTATAACATGTTTACATATTTTAGTAAAAAAAAATTCTTGCAAGAATTAAACCTCTGAAACAGCCCAACGGCCCGCGGACGGTACGTCGGACTCCTATCTGGGTAAGTTAAAGAGTAAGGTTTTTAATGTACTTACATTATGGTAAAGGTGATTTCGCAGTATTCAGATTTTTTTTTTCCTAGTTCTTGACGGACAAAATAATTTGTCAGATGTCCTTATACATATGTGTCTTGCCACTATTGGGCAAACAGGTCTGATCCGTCATTACTACAATTTGCCTGAAAAATTACCAGTATACACTGGTAAATGTGTAAGCTAGATTTATGCCTATTTTTTTCACATCTTCATGGACACCACAATGATTTCCCTCGTGTGGTAATATTTGTCCTTGTTATAATGTATGATTTGCAAAAATAAAAACTGCTGCATCTGTGTTGATGAGAGAATCAAAGTGTATGTGCGTTGTGCACCCGCTACATTATGGCCAAGCATGAGCACTTAAAATAGCATTATGAACAATGCGCAACACGCCACTGACTTTAGACCAGGTTTTTTTTGGTCAGTGGCGCAATTGTTTTCTGGAACTGCAAAATAGCACTAGGGAATGTTTGCGCCGAAACACGCCTCCTTTTTGCGCCGACCCGCCCAGGGAGCGCAAGTTCATTTCCTAGTTTACCGACGTGCGTCTGTGGAGGGAAAAGCCCGCTTTGCGCGGGTGCAAAATAGGAATGATACATGCGTCGGTGTACAAAGTCAATTGCGCTGGGTGCAAGATAGAGCCCTTTATGTTTTTAATCTAACTTTATTAACCAATGTCTTTGCTGCTGACCTTTGATGATCCAATTAAACTATAAGCAAAAAATACTTTTAAATAAAACAAATAAAAGTGTTGAACTTTCTTCTCCTGTGTCCCATTCTTCTGAAATTTAGCAGAGGGCTTGTTCCTTTTTACTTTTGTTAAAAGTCCCCTTAATGGGTTTACTTTTGTTTATTTGTTATTAAAAATCAAACAAGCAAGCCCAGCCTGTTACATTGACACAGGGACGAGGAAAGGCGAGGATCTATTCACAGCAATAGCTTATCTGAATTATCCACATGAACAAAAAATGATCCAAACAGGGAGGAGAAACAGAAAACACAACAGCTTTACATGATATGTAAAGACAATGACTGAGAAACAAGGACTGAAAAACACAGGGGTATAAATATCAGGATAACAAGTGACTAAAAGACAGGTAATATACAGATTAAACACTATGGTGACTAACAAGAGAAAATATAAGGAAACAGATGCAAACAGGAACTAAACAGGAAAAGAGAAGCACTGAAACAAGAAGAACAAAACAAATACACTTTTAAATAAAAGTCCAAACCAAGAAACACAAAAAGTGAACATGTAACGCAGCCTAGGTGAGTAATCGTTTGTTTGTTTTCATTCGTTTGTTTTAATAATTCTTTCTTCAAGACCATATTTTGTCATAGCAAACCTCATGAAACATAATGTGTTAATTGTACATTTCCTTCTAAACATTTATTTTGAAAGGTACTTAGAATTAGAGCAGTAGAAACGGGCCTTATCTTGTCCACCGTTAATGCACTTCTTGGTATAGATTAGAGTCGAATTCAATATTATGTTACCTGGTTGGAGAGAAACAAAAAAAGACAGAGTGAAAGACTGGGGGAGAGAAAGTTGGAAACACAAGAAGAGTGTGACACAAGAGGACTGCACCAGAAATAGGACAGAGAAAGGGATGCTGGTGGAAGACAGAATAATACATAAAATATGCAGGGTTCTTGGCATATCCATGGTTGAAATGGGATTAGGTTTGAGGCTCGCACAGTGCCAGAAGTTGTTTTTGTCTGGTGTAAACTTGAATTACGTGTGTACAGCAGTAAATATATCATATGTATACTTCCACATATGTGGAATATGAGATCTGTAAGTCATGTCTTTTCAATATAGAACCGTGGGGGCGGTGAGTGGACAAGTTTTACTGAAAAAACAACAAAAACAAAAAAACGTATTAAATTGATTAAAAATGTACACAAAATGTTTTTATTATCTTTTTTTTTTTTTGACAGTTCAGCAGCACATACACAAATCGGCATTTCCCCCAGTGCAATAAATAAATAAATAACAGTAATTATATTAAATTAAATCAAATAATAATAATATTATTATAATAAGTTAAAGGCAGTAATAAATACTACCTAAGAGTGAATAGGCCTAGGTAAAGTGTAATTCTATTTAAACAGCTAAATCTCCCCAGAAGACAAATAAATACAAAAAATATGCTAAATACAAAAATATCCCATTTCAAATATTTTATTTTGGCTACTGAGAGCATGGTGGAAATGTGCTACTTTGTCATTAAAATAATGGCAAAAATGCTGGGTTGTTTTAACCCAATTTTGGGTCAAATGTGGACAAACCCAGCCATTGGGTTACATTTTTAAATTACATTTTTTACCCAATGTTTGAGTTTGTCCATATTTGACCCAAAATTGGGTTAAAACAACCCAACATTTTTTAGAGTGCAATACCAACAATCTAAATTATCGTAAAAATAAGCGTAATTTCCTTTCTGCAAAACATTACTTTTTAAAAAAATTCTGCTGACAATTCTTAACAGCTTTCATAAGATTCACCACCTACGGATTAGGAAAACATTTCTTGGATGGAGTCGGTGAGTTTTATTGGATGAAGGCAAAGGAAATAAAAGCAGGCATCTGTGCAAAAAGAGGTATGCATAAGTGAGATCTATAAAACAGACAGAGGAAAGAGCGAGAGACAGAATAGAGGATATACTCAAATAACCTGATATTAAAACTGCATCCGTTACAAATGTGTGAGTCCTTCAATGTGTGTTTGGGTGTGTATACAAGCATGAGTGGCTGAAGCAAGCTCATATCCCTCCTTTCTCACGTTCCAAGTGGCTGGAGTGAGCTGTGACTGATCATCGCTGAAAGCGGTGTGGCCTGAAAAACAGAGGCGAGGAGGGAGGGTCTCGTACACACACGCTCTGCACACACACACACACACGGGATCACAAGCACAGCAGAGAATGGGACGTATCTGTCCCTGATGCGGCAGCTGGAGCGGGGAAGAGGAATATACAGGCGTTGGGAGAAGGAGGGAGAGAGCCAGGAAGCATATGGAACTCCGGGGGGGTTGGAGACTCTAGAACTGGTGGGGTCTGAGATCAGTGACATGGGGAACTCTAACAGCAAGAAGAATACCAAGACCAACCTTACCAGCAGTCACCACACTAGCAGAGTCAAGTCAATCTGGCACTTTAGACATGTGGATAAATACAAAACAGGTAGGAGAAGCTGTATACTGCCATTGACAAAGTGTTTGCCCAGCTGAGATACTCAGACTAAGTTGTATGGTGCTTTATTTATTTAGATTGTATTTGATGCTTATTTAATGTGGTATATATACCAAATTTGTCTGTACATTTATTTCAGTATGTGTGTGTTTATATACACTAAACTACAAATTTAAGATTGGGGGATCAAAGTAAAAATTTCATAATCTGTCCCTGAAAAATTGATATTGATCGATTACTAATGTGACATACTGCAGTGATGGCACCATGGCAGGTATCGTGGTATGCAATGGTAATAGCATGGTAATTTGATATAGTACGGAATGATTGCTATATGGTACTTAAAAGTATACTTCAAAATAGACCCTTCATTTGGTGCATGTTTAGCAAACCATGGAAGTATCATCATACCAAAAAAAAAAAAAAAAAAACCTAGTAGTAGGCCTACCTGCATATCGGGCATCTATCAATCTCTTAAAAAATAATGTATAATAATATTAAAAATAGCATTATTAAAAATAAATACAGAATAAACTAAATAATTTCCAAAAAACCATGGTAGTACCACTCTACTTTTTGGTAGCTTTCTGTTACAACACTATATTTTAGGTGACGTCGTTAAAGTGTAATTACACAAATAAGTACTGAGAAATATTGATTAACTGCATGTACGTTAGGGTTAGTGGTTGGGTTAGAATTAGGGTTAGTTACTTGTAATTATGCATTATTTGCTGTTATAACTATAGTAAGTACATCATGTAACATAACCTTAAAAGTTAGTGTGGGAATCCTGAGAAATGTTGTGCTTTTGTCAGAATGGGTGGGAAAGAGATCCAGGTGTCTCTTCCTGTGTTCGTTGGTTCAATGGCTGGGAAGGTTTGGGAGTGTTACTGAAATGGAAAATGCTGTAAACCTGTCATACCTCCATCATGGCTTGTTTTCCTCGAGTTCCTTGCAATCACAGCTCTATTATTAAGCGTTCAGACTTTCTGTTGTGTGCAACCTGTCATTTTCCAGTGCGTACTAATGTGCATCAGCTCGGTTCTGTGACTTTTAAGTGTTTACGGCAGACAGTCAGTTCTCTGTCATTTAAAATTACAGGGGAATGCCACAGCGCTGAGACACAGAACAGAAAATGAAATCAAAGTGCACATTAAAAAGAGCTGCTGTTTACAGATATGAACAAATCTCCTGTCAAAAACATCCATTTCATCCTTGTCTCGGTTGTGCCTTAATAAAAAAAAACGAGATTCCTGTCCTCAAGTGGAACATTTCACCAACCATGCTTGCTTTGTAAGGCACTTCACTTTTCATGTGACGCAAAGACTCCTACATCAAAATATCTGAGTAGAGAAAATGGAAATGGGAAATTAGCCTATTAGCAATAATGTCATTTGTGTGTGCAGGAAGCATGTCCAAATACTAAGATGTCCCCTTTCTCAGCGTGTTATGAAAAAATATTTCAATGGACCCTTTTCACATACTGTGATGATCCGTTTCCACAGTTATCAACATCACAGATCTATGGAAATCTGATGGAAAATTTGGCGTCTTTCTCTTATGTGACTGCTGTAAGCCTATCTCTATACATCTATATTTTCACTCTTTTGGAAAGTCGTGGAAACACTATCATTGATTTTTCCTTTTCTTTGGCTATTGGAGGAAATGGAGATATTGTATTTGCTGTTGTCTCGCGTTCTCCACTATAGAAGTTTACCCAACTTCTGCTTCAGAAGGGTCCATACTTCTAACATTTTCATAACCATTTTGTTTGCCATAACCATTTTTGCCAATAAAAAACACTGAAGATAATGAAGATAAATAACAAAGTCTTTTTTATCTCAAAGATACAGTAACAAAGATAACAAAGAAGATAATGCCCATAATGTTGATAAATTAAATTATTTTAATTAAAACATATACTGTAGACAAAACTCTAGATCAATATTGTCCTGTATGAAGACTGCGTGAACACCAGTAAACAGAAGTTTGCTAGCAGGTTAATTAAAGGGGTCATATAATGGTACATGCACTTTTACAAGTTGATTGTACTGAAATGTGTGTTGGCAGTGCCTGTACACAACCATCATATAATGATAAAAATCCATCCAGTGATTTTGTTTTAATCTCCTTATATGTTTTCCCCTGCCTCAAATTGAGCCGTTCGACCGTGTGACGTCACACGGTCGGACGCCCCTCCCAAGATTGTTGATTGACAGCAGCGTTTCAACACAGACCTGCCCTCGCTCGTGAGCGAGCTGTCAATCATAGTCCGTGCGGACCGGTGTCGTGCCGAAAAGTACGGTGAAGCACTGTCTATAAGCAGAATGGAGTCTAAGCGAAGTGGTGTTCTGTTCTTGGGTGCAATAAGGAACACAACAGTCATTTTAATGTTCCTAAATCCGAACCGCTGAAGACGCAGTGGCTGAGTTTGTTTTCAAGGGAATATTCCCCACAATCAACGTCAATGCTTTCATGTTTGCGCGAATCATTTCTCACCAGACTGCTTTATAAACGAGGAGGTATAAAGCTGGTTTTGCTAAGAAGCTGCTCCTGAAAAAAGGAATCGATACCAACTATTCCTGTTCCTGCACCTCCAGAAGAACTGAAGTGAGTGTAGCGTTTTATTAACCTTATATTCATATTTATATTAATCTTTGCAAATCGCTTGCACGCTTCATGTTGAATGCGGCTAAGGTTTACACTCAGGGTACATTACAGCATGTTTTCTATGTTTTCTTTCTCAAAATAATTCATAATCCCACGTTTATAATGAACAAGGCGTTATGGTTATTGTGTTACAAACGGTGTATGCACAGAACAGAGGGGCGGGGTGAGCAAAGCTCATTATCATTTAAAGGCACATGCACTTAAACAGCATGCTGACAACAGAGCTGTTTTTGAGCAGGTAAAATAAGTGTTTTCTTACAATACTAATGAGATTTTTTAATTAAATTATATTACAAACTTTTAATTTAGACCCTAAAGAATCATATTAGCTTGTACAAGAATGGCATTATATGACCCCTTTAACTCACCCAAATGCACCATGCATTTATCCCATCTAAGTTAGTGCACACACATTAGGAGCAGTGAGTGATGAACACACACACCCAGAGACGTGGGCAGCCATTCACTGGGGAGCGATTCAGGGTTAGGTGTCTTGCTCAAGGGCAATTCAATTGTTTCCTGCCGGTATTGAGCATCAAACCCGCAACCTTCGGGTAACCAGTCTGACTCTCTAACCATTAGGCCACAACTTCCCCTAATGTTACTTATAATGAGTAAAACTGATGAACATTAATGAATGTGATGACAAAATGTTATATATGACTTAATTTAAGCACAAAATTAATGTTTGAATGCCATGCCGTATTGAGCATGGTACATAGACACTCTTCCTTGGATTGTCTTCTCATTCATCGAGCCGTTTATTCAGAAGAGCTGAATCTGAATGCATTCCAGCATACCAGTCTCTCTCCTCATGCATGACTGGGCAGAATGCACAACAGAGGGGTTGGCGGACGGCTGTGTTCCGTATGTGTGTTCAACGATCTGTATCAGTTTAAATATTTAGAGAAAAATAAGTGTTCTTGAGCTACAACTTGTGCGCAACAAACTGTTCAACTGTTGAGTACAAGAAGACTCACAAGGTCCTTGAGCCATTAGTGATGGTAGATATTGATAGATGGATGTTGGATTATGGAGAATGAGTCCTCCTCATCCCATCAGAGCTGCAGGAATCAAGCCATGCGCTGGGGAAGCAGGTCTCATGGTGAGAAATCCAATATGTTAGATCTCTCTCCATGGTCACGTGAATGATGATTAACACTGGACATAACTCTGACAGATCGGTTAACCAGTGAACCAGGCTGCAGTTCAAGTGGGAATGGGGGAGGGTCCAAAAGAGGAAGCAGGAATTGAAAAGAAGGGCTGAGCTGTATACCTTTCTTGTGATAATACACCTGTCAGTGCTGCTGTACGAACATTAGAGAAGAAATCACTTCTCCAAAAGTGCAAACATTTGTATTTGGACAAATACTTTGTAAATATTCTGTTTGTTCAGTTTATACTCACATTACATCTATCGATGTATCATATTGAAGCCCAGCTGACAGGGAATGTTTTCAGAACTTTCTTTAAAGGTTCTCTCAAAGAAACAAACAAAATATTATTAAGCAGACAGTCTACTAATACTCTGATGACTGGTAGTTGACATGCAGTCAACTCTCAGAGTGTTTGGTATGGTAATGGATATGACAATGTGGATATGTTTGGTCTTGGTGGAATAGATCTACTATGCTACTGCTGTTGGTTATTTCTGGTGCTGTTGTAGAGCAAATACAGGACTTGCTACAGCCAACACACACACAAAATGCTGCTGTGAGCAAGTAAAACATACTGCTGCTGTACAATATAGCATTATTATTATTAGACTTTATTGTCCACCTTAGTGGAAATTCGTCTTCGACTTCTCCAAACATATATGCATCAGTGACACCACAGTTAAAATTACAAAATACACACAGTTAAGAGTATAGCACTACTACCGTCAACATACAACAACAGAAAATGGAAAGCAGCGCAGCTGAAGTTATAAACACACAGATGCTTTCAGTTTAAATTAAGTTTGTGTATGGCATGGGGAATAAAGGATCTCTTATAGATGTTCCGGTTCGCCCTTGGGACCTGAATCTACGGCCAGATGGGAGCAACTCAAACTCTGAGTTGAGTGGGTGTAGGGTGTCTGCTGAAATCTGTCTGGCCTTCCTGAGTACTGCCCTATCATAACATCCCCAAGCATACGGAAATTACCCGTAGCAGATCTATGCAGGTGGAGCTGGGAAAGCTGGAGGGTTTCTGAAACCTTGATGCAACTGCTACAGTAAATGATGACCGAGTATTTGAAGGTTGAGCAGCGAGCTCATTGGCTACTGATACAACAGGAGCCAATGAACTGTGCTCTATAAAGAATGATGTGAGTACAAGTGGATTGAGTTAAGGACCTATCAGCCTGCGCCATCTAGAGTTTCTAGAGAACTTTGTCTATTTTTTAACATTCTACTAAATACAATCGAAATAAAGTGTTACCAAACAAAGATTACGATAATCTACAAGAAAATACTATTTCAGCTTTTTCCCCCCTAAAAAATGTTTAATTCAGTGTGTTACTTTCTGTTCTTTGTAATTATTAGTGAAGTTAACTTGCAATTTCTGAGTGAAAATTTAGAAAACCATACACAATTTGCATAACAGCGCTCAATTTGCATAATGAGAAAATTAACATGCTTAAATGTTCTTTTAAAATTTCCTAATCTAACATTCACACAACCAAGGGCAAAAAAATCCTTAAATCATTATTATTACTATACTTTTAGATGGTTATGTTCCCATAACTTTTTGTAAGCAAAATGTTCATAACTTTTTACAACACAAAATTGTTAGCTGGTTAAAAAAGATAAATGAACAATACAATGACTCAAAAATGTAATCACTGAGAATGAACACACCATAAGCCACTCGTATATGTTGAAATATACACTGAAATGATACACATCCCCTTTAATTTGCATCACTTCTATAAACTGGTCATGCATATTCTGACACTGAAGGAAAAAAGGAGAAGAGGGTGATAAACTTTGTTTTTGAGACTTTGTGTCCTTGTTCAATGATCAAATGTCTCACTGTCCCTATCATATCAGAAAACTGAACATTTTGAACAAGAAGAACCACATTCTGGCCTTCAGTAACCTCTAAAGAGGAAAGAAAGCATCTCAGTCTCTATAAGACTCAGTTGAAGAAAAAAGGAGAATGGGTGTGCTTTTGTTTTGAGTGAAATCCTCTCTTGCAGTGATGTCACCCTGTTGTTTAGTAGAACCTCTGTATGTGTGGTCCAAACTAAACATTCATCAGGACCTACACACAAATCCCACACACAACCTCATTTTTAATCTCATTTTAGCAGTCAAAACAAGTTTGAAAAGAGTTTGCGTCATACTCCTTTAATAACTTGCGATGCTTACACAATATGCAGGACGAGTCATAAGATGTGTGACTATGCGTGTGTGTGACTATCTTGTTTTGTTGCTGCAAACTAATTTACAAGCATGCTGCCTTGAATTTATAGCAGCAAATGGACACTAACAGCTTAAATCGAAGCTAAAAATGCATAAACACACAAACATATCTATAACTTGCACTGTAAAAACTACTGTTAACTTATATCAAAGGTAAAGTCAATAATGAGATACAGTATATAACAGCTTTCATTTCGAATGTTTCAATGTGAATGTGAATGCCTGCATAGGAGTCAGAGATAAGTGTACGTATAAACACATATAAACATGCTGTAGAAATACTCCCTGTCATCAGCAGTGATCCCATAGTGCCAAATGCACTGTAGGATGGCATCAAAGCATGGTGGGTAATGGGGCATAAAATTGATTATCACTCTGAGTGAGTTATTAAGATCCGCAGTTGATGGTTCCCATGTAGATATATTAGCTCACAATAAGACTGCTTTTCCTTAGCAAACAAGACCATTCTCACAGGCCTTTGTAATACAAAAAGTAATACAAATCACATCAAGTGTTGCTTGACCTTGATTTTCCACATAAATGCATAATCTTTCAGTTCCAATTGAACTATAAGACACTAAATATAACAAAATAATGAAGATTGCTAAAGTATTCAAACTTAACTACACCGTAACAAAACCCCCCATTTATTCAGATATCTTACTTCTTCCCCTAACAAGTCACTTTAAATAATCAGACTAAAACAAAAATCATTATTAACCATCTTGGTTCTTATATTTTTGACAAGGATGAAATCTCCACTTGTGAATATTTTGACAGACCACCATAGCTGGTTTCTTCTATCTGTGCCAAATCCTCTTTCTGCAGTCGTGATTTTGTATTGTGACGAAATTCAACAACAATTTCACACAAGCCAGTGGAAAGTTTTATAAATACGCTACCTTTAGCGTATAATACTTACCTTTCAGACATTTAGGGTCAGTAAGATTTGATTTATTTTTATTTTTAGAAATTAAAACTTTTATTTAGCAAGGATGAATTAGATGTGACATTAAAGAAATAAATGCTGTTATTTTGAACTTGCTATCTATCAAAAAACCTTTAAAAAAGTATCATATCAAACATTAATGGCACAACTGTTTTCAACATTGATAATATGACATGTTACTTGAGCACCAAATCAGCATATTAAAATGATTTCTGAATGATCATGTGTCACTGAAGAATAGAATAATGTCTGCTAAAAATTCAGCCTTGACTACAGGAATAAATCAAATAAAAAATGTTAATATATTACAATAGAATAAAATGTGGGGCTCTAAAAATGTGAGGCTCATGTTAAAGGGATACTCCACTTTTTTTGGAAATAGGCTAATTTTACAACTCCCTCAGAGTTAAACAGATGGGTTTTACCATTTTCGAATCCATTCAGCCGATTTTCTGATATTTAGAAGAATATCAGTAACCAGACAGTTTCTGGTCTCATTGATTTCCATAGTAGGAAAAAATATATACTATGGAAGTCAATGAGACCAGAAAATGTCTGGTTACTGATATTCTTCTAAATATCAGAAAATCGGCTGAATGGATTCGAAAACGGTAAAACCCATCTGTTTAACTCTGGGGGAGTTGTAAAATTAGCCTATTTCCAAAAAAAAGTGGAGTATCACTTTAAAAGGTCAACTTTTTTAAAAAATGAGCCTCAAGACCTTCTTCTTTTCCATTCCACTGCCCTCCATCTCACATTTTTGCATCTGTGTGGACCCTATGTCACCCTGCTTTGCACCTTTCGACCTTTTTTACTCATTATGTTCAGTAAGTTTGACCTGAACATGAATTTAGTACAACTGTAGCTCTATATTTTGAGGGGGGAATTCTTGAAAAATCCCAGCAGGTTCATACTATTTGTGTTCAAACTTCCCAGCTGTTTAAGACAAAACATGGTGAAAAGCTGCACTCTAGAACTCGTTTCAGAGGTTGGGTGCAGTAATTAATAATTCCATTGC
The DNA here is from genome assembly GCA_036326025.1 of Chrosomus eos. Taxonomy (NCBI): domain Eukaryota; kingdom Metazoa; phylum Chordata; class Actinopteri; order Cypriniformes; family Leuciscidae; genus Chrosomus; species Chrosomus eos. The sequence goes on from CM070827.1 coordinate 11,933,349, forward strand.
GACAGGCTGTGGTGGCCAAGATATTCAATTTTTCATTATCCCACGAGCAGCACTTCAACTAATCCCTTTGAATTCTGTGACTATAGCGTAGGGAGCGTGGACATCAATCCTCCTTTGAAGTTTCTGTTAAAAGTGCTTGAATCAAGCCCAGTGCCAAAGAGAGTTACAGAACAGCAGGATAATCTGTGTCAGTGGACAGAAATTCTTTCATACAGAGAATAAAAATTGGTAACATTTTGAATGTTTACTTTAATAAGACTCTTGAGCATAGTCCAATTAATCCCCATACACCAGTGACCTCACAATTGGATTTGTTCTCAGACTGGCCAGTGTTCCACATAGACCAGAGAAGTCCCTTTCTTATTTGGAGCTGCAAAGCTGTTTTCTGAACTAAAATGGATGTTTTAAGACATTTTGAAATGGGTTTTGACAGGGGTTTGTGTTTTTAGCTCACATCTATCAGGTAGCAGGCAGAATAGAAAAGGGCTCAATATAAAGCCATTGTGTCTGAATGTAATGTGGCCTGGTACAGCCATTTCCTCCATTACAGACAAATTGATTAAGTATATTAGCAGCAAGGAGACAACGCCAAACCCTTCTTGACAGACACTTTTTCGCTTTTCGCCTAACAAATAACAAAAAATATGGGAGCTTTTTATTTTTTACACTGAAAACCTGCCTTTAAAAGGATTGTCCACTCAAAAATAAAGATTCTGTCATCACTCACCATGTTGTTTCAAACCTGTATGACTTTAGCATCACAAATGTGAAATGCACAGTGATATGAACATTGTAATGTAGATTGTGACGCAACATCTTCATAAATCAACACTACTGTGAGTCCTCAAAATGGAACGGACAACAGCTTTTCGCTTGATGCTAAGACACTATGTCATCAGTCTCGCTAGTGCTTTCATGCTAGTTCTGTTAATGAAGTAGGTCATTGTGCTAAAGTCTGCAGTTTTCTCTAGCCTAGCCAGCGCTTAGTTTGCTTACCTGTGAACGTCAATGTAAAGAGTTTGTCACTGTAAAAAAGCACTTGCGTTTGCTATAATACCCTGCTTCATCTTAAAAGACTAAAATATACACTCTAAGGGCAAACTTAAACTCTGTGCTATTTCGCTATTTCTGCTATTTCTGCCTTGGTGATTTTAATTGGATTGTTTTAAATATTCACATATTCTTTAGCAAATAGGAGGCGTATGACCAGGCTTGAAAGTTGTCTGATGTAAATGTCTACAATTCTCAAGGCCGCAGATAGCAGGTTGTATTGACGGTATTATATTTCAGTGATAGCGGCACAGTGGCTGCATGTGTTAGAGGAGAGCTTGTGTGTTAGTGAGATTGCAGTAAAGTACTCATGATGCGTTTATCCTAATGCAGAAGGTAAGTTGAGTAAATCATTAAAGCAGTATGGGAGATTGCTGCATCATATAACATCAGAAACCTCACTTGTCCAAGCAGCATTATTAGTTCAAACTGCATTTACTGCAGTTTGCCATTGCATAGATAACCATTTCCTGCACTCATGTTAATTAACTAGAGCAGGGGTTCTCAAAGTCTATATTCAAAGGTCCAAATCAGAATTTTCGTCAATGTCAAAGGTCCGAAACTGTTGGGGGTTGTTGACGGTCTAGTGACATGCCCCCACGGAAGAAAATTTTGAAAAATAACCCCTGAAATTCATACGTTTTATAGCACATTATAAATGCAACTTATTAGGCAAAGTTGCATTATATATTTTTTTTATATTTTTATAAGTATATTTTTATAAACACAAAAATTTGTATAGCAAAGTAGGCTCAATCTATATACAAGACAAAAATGAACCATGTATTTGTTTAGTTCATAATACGTTTTATTTTTAACTTAAACAAATACGTATTATATGGAACGGTTGGCAACCCATGAGGCACATTTGCACACACACACGTAAGGTCGCTCTCTCCCTCTCTGCCGGTTTGGAGCTCGCGAGCTCTAGATTGCAGGAGATTTGAACTAATTTGCGGGCATCAGGGAGCCGCTATCAATATGCGGGAGACTCCTGGAACTTCCGGGAGACTTGGGATATCTGTGAACGCATACCTCTCTGTCCAATCATCTTTGAAAACTCTATTTTCTTCATCAACTTTTCTTTTCCTGGACAATGGCATCCTCCACACCCATTCAAACGTTTACTGCGGTGAAGTGTCGCGTTGCGCCCCTTTTTTCAGTCTATGGTTGCGCCTGATTACGTCAAAAGTCATACGCTTACTGGATGTCATGGCAACTAAATCACGGAGGAAAACATTAAATATCTCGCCTTCGTTTTAATTTCGGACCATCTCAAAAAATAAACAAATGATTTTAACATGCCTATCAAAGTAGGAAATCCACACTTTTAATCCCTTACACACAAGTAGTACTCTTGAAATACGAAATGGAGGCGGGTCCGGATTGAATTCCCTCCGGGTCCGGATCCGGACCAGAGTCCGGACTTTGAGAAGTACTGAACTAGAGGTTTAGAGTTGAATTTAGCTGATTTTGATGAAAATGAAGGTTCTATCATCATTTACTCATCCTTGTGTCGTTACAAACCTGTATGACTTTTTTTTTCCTGAGGAACACAAAAGTTGTTATTTCGAAGAATGATTATGCTGCTAATTCCCATTCAGTGAAATTATGTGACCAATTGTGCCAAGCCAGCTTTAGATAAAGCAGCTTATAGATTTGCTAATCATTTTCTTTTGTTTTTTAATGTAAAAAGAAAGTCATACAGGCTTGGTAAACAACATGCCAGTAAGAAAATGATAACATAATTTTTGATAACATAAACATGTATTTTTGGAAGCAGAAACTAATTTGACCGTTCGTCCTTATATATCACCAGGTAGGGTCTGTTTTCAGAAAACGTCTGTGTCTGTTCTCTATCAGAATCACACCATGTCTATTAGCATAGACAGAACTGCTCTTTGTCATTATGAGCTTGTTAAAGTAACACACACACACACACACACACACACACACACACACACACACACACACACACACACACACACACACACACACACACACACACACACACACACACACACACACACACACACACACACACACACCACACACACACACACACACACACACACACACACACACACACTTTATTCCATTCCCCCAACACTAACCCTACCCATCACATAAAACTTTCTGCATTTTTACTTTTTCAAAAAACATCACTTAGTATGATTTAAAAGCTGTTTTCCTCATGGGGACCAAAAAATGTCCCCACAAGGACAAGGATTTTGGATATTGCCATCTTTGTGGGGACATTATGTCCCCATTACATTGAGTTTACCTGGGTCACACATACTGTACACACACACACTGTACACACACACACACACACACACACACACAGACACACACACACACACACACACACACACACACCACACACACACACACACACACACACACACACACACACACACACACACACACACACACACACACACACACACACACACACACACACACACACACACACACACACACACACACACAAAATAAGGTGACTGTGTTTGATTTGTAACTCCTTTTAAATCAAATTTTGCTGGATTAAAAAGAGTTCATGTAAATTTGAGTCACCAGACTGACAATTCTCAGTACCCAGAAATCTTAACAATATATGTTTATTTCAGGGCACATACTTGATATGACAGATTCCAGATACTCTATACTTATTTTCTAATTTCACTTATAAAGTCAATACGTCTGAATCATTACCTAGGCCCTTCTGATATAATTCAGTTTTCATACTGAATTGTGATGATCTTCGCAGTACCTTCAGTCAACTAAAATGCTGATGTTGTTCTTCTGTTGTCTCAGTCGTTCACGTCAGCGGTAATCCAGGTGGCGTCTTTGCCTTCCATCCTGTCAAACAAATTAGACGGCTCAAGACACAACTCACATTTACAGCTTCTAAATCATGTGACAAAATCAAGTTGGTTAGCAGCTTAAAGGGATAGTTCCCCCAAAAATGAAAATGTTGTTTTTATTTACTCACCCTCAAGTTTTTTCCAAACCTGTAAGAGTTTCACAGTCAATTGCTACCGTCAACTATCTAGTTACCAACATTCTTTAAAATATCTTATTTGTGTTTAACAGAAGAAACTCATACAGGTTTGGAACAACATGAGGGTGAGTAAATGATAACAATATTTTCATTTTTGGGTGAACTAACCCTTTAACAGAAATGAGAAGGGGGAAAAAATGGATTGACAGTGACAGTTGATTACAAAACCACCACTGCTATTGTTTGCAGTCATTTCAACATCTTAAATCCAGGGATAGTGTCTTTGTGTGGCCATATTCAACAGGGTTTGTCTTGTTTTAGGAAAAAAATACCTGACAAATGGAATGCTGATAACATTTTCACAGTGTATTTAGTGAGTGATGTGGCAATCATCACTCACTAAATACATAATACAATATTTCCATAATATGTACTCTTTTTAAAAGTAAGCTAAAGTGTTTTCTTTTGACTTGGTTTACTTAAACAAGCTCCACTCACACATTCTTCATTTGGAAATATACTCTCGGCAAGATGTGACAAGTCTGCCTATTTTTGTCAGTTGGGTCAAAGGTTAAATGATGGTTGTGAAACCTGGGGTAAGAACCTGTGCAGCTGCAGTATAGCACAACTGTTCACAGAAAGGAAGTAATGAATGTATCATAAAAGCCCTACAGGCTTAGTAACAGTAAACTACATAAGTGTGTAAAGAACGTATGCAAATAACCAGACATTTACACTGATTTGGAAGAAACACTGCTTAATAGACATTCTCCAGGTTTACTTAGTTTTGAACTGGTTTGATTAATGTAATTATTACATAATGGAAAGAACAAAGCATGTATCATGCACAGGCTGTGCATCCATGGCTTTCAAATAACATGAGCATGGATAGCATGAGAATACAATTGCAAATATTTTACCATGGAGCACAGTAACTGTTTTCACATGACTTTAATAGGGAGTTGTGGTCAAAAATAGCAATGCAACGTATGCATTTCAGGACATAATTAAAGCATCAAACATTTAAATGCATTGAAAATCAGAGGGAACTTATTCTATGTTAGAAAGTTTATGTGAATATGAGTAACTCAAGAGCTTAAGCTTTGAGGCTTGGACGGGACTCATTGCTGTCCACAACAGCCTTCTGTGGTGTTAAAGAATAAAAATATCACTGAACTCAAATCCCTTTCAGAATGTCTGTATCCGGCATGTGTTTGATTTAACCACAGTGGAAGGATATTCGCTATAATATTTACATGTTTTTGGGTTACTTTCTATGTCTCTTTCTTTGCCTTTCTTGGAAGTTTTGACCACAAAACCTTAGATTAAATTGCACAGCATTCCCAACTCCTAGACTTTGAAATTGCTTCATAAAAATCATGTTATGAGGATGTTTTCTGAACTTTTGATTTTATAAAAATACAATGATCCAGATTCAGTCGCACAATGCTCTGTGCAGTATAATCTTGTGCTGTATTTGTCGTGACAATGTAATTGACATTGTTTTGGTCAAAACGAATTGTTGCCCGGAGATGTTGTCACTAATAATGAATGATCAGATGTGATATAGTGAGAGAAAAACTCTGCTCAGGGTCACGCTCTGCAAACAGATTCTGTAAATAGACAAATAGTCTTCCAAGTAGCTACGACTCTGGAAAAACTAGTCTTAAAAAACTAGTCTTAAAAGTCAAAGAAGGTGAGATGACTAGATAAAGGTCTGTGTTTATGGGTTGTGTTTATGGGTAGATTGCAGATGAACAATGAAGATAGACTACGTACATCGCATTAGCATAGAGTTAGCTTCAAAGCTAACAGACATGGATTAAAGGCCACAAAACTGTAACAGTAACTGTTTTTATCTAAACACACAACACATTATATAATTCATACTGTATATATTATTATTTAAATAATTTTATATCACATCCTTTTAAGGGCACTGTGAACGGTAGCCATATTGAGATCCAGAATGGATATAAGTAACAGAGGCATGAGCACATAAACACTGCTATTGATTAAAAAGAAACAATAGATGCTATTATTTGCATGATCTAATGTCACCTCAACATTTAAGCACCACAGGGTCTTATATCTCAACACACACACCACACCACACACACACACACACACACACACACACACACACACACACACACACACACACACACACACACACACACACACACACACACACACACATAGAGAGATATAGAGAGAGAGAGAAAGTACAGTTTCATATGGTTCTGTTAACATGTAAAATAACTGAATGTTGGCTGTTTCATGTATAATGGCAGTCTGGAAATGAAATGAAAGAGTGGCACTAAAAGGTTAACATACAAAAAAGGTTAACGTTGAAAATAACGTTCCTCACCCGATCCTAAACTAAACCATTAGCATTAGCAAAGTAAACGTCAGATAAAAACGCAATTTTAGCAATTTTAGCTTGCTTCTGCAAGCTCTTTTATCGTGTTCTTTGTGTTTCATGGGATTTGTACTTTTTACCCCCATGCGACCTTGTGTGACCTCTATTATGATGATAGTAGAAACTTAGTAGATGATATGCAACATATTAAATCAGTATATGCTTTACTGTAACACGTTTTATAGCAACATTTGACATTCAACACACTGGAAGCTCTATGCTTCTTTTGCACACATCTATATCTTGAAAATTTGATTGACGATGTTTAGGATAAGAGCGATATAGATTTCCTGAAATCAAATACTTCATCAAAATCTTATTAGAAATATAAACAACCATTTGACACAATAATATGCACAAATAAGACATGCCTTAGTGTGTAGGCTTGGGTGGAGATTGTGTGCAAGTGTTTTGAAAATCATGGGATTTTGGAATATACAATGGCCCAAAAGTACAAACACAAAGTGTCCAAGTACTTTATAAACTTTGTTTATAAAAAAAACATCATAGGTCTTGCTTGAAAACTGTACTTGTGCTGTATTTCTTGAAAACAAAAGCTACCTGATTTGCTAATGTGTATATAATTCAGTGACATATGCATTCGTTTAAGTGTGCCAATAAAAATTTTGTGGCCATTGTAAATTTAATGGTCTAATTTTCTTCCATCTATATGCAAGGCTGTGTCTGAAAGAATGAGAGCTATCTTAAAACACCATGCCACCTGCTGAATAAACCCTGCGTGCTTCTCAACCCCTCACGCTATTGTTATTAGTATTGATGAAGCTTTCAAGCAGGGGGGAGAGTATTACTTCGCACAGTGTTTTTATGTACAGAAGATTTATAGATGCTTCAAGGGACTTGTAAACACTGATAGATACAGAACTCCATCAAAGCCAAGAAAATAAACATGTCTTTAGCTTCCTGGCATTAATGACTTGAGGTTGTGCACTGCAGGGCGCTCTAAAATTAACCAGATGATCAGGAGGGGAGGGGAGCAGAGCTGAGGAAAAATGCCTCATCATCTTCGGCGACTTTGAGAATACGCCCTAACACATCAGTATCGTCTTCTCCAGTCGTTTGGTCAGATTCCTTGAAAACAAAACAGGCAGTTTTATGAAAGCAACCCATTGTCAGAACGGGACATTTGGGTCTGATATCTGGGGCAGGATTCTGTTAGTCATGCTTAAACAACCAACTACAGCAGGGGTTGCATAGTGAATTCATTAAATATAAATCAACAAATAAGGCACTTGTAGGCAAAAGTCAAGCAGATACAAATCAAGCTAATTCCGTAGGTGTATAATTAGGACAATGAATGCTAATTTCTAGGAATTTGTACACATTTTATGGAAGATTACACATAGCTAACATGCTTTTGGTTGAATGTTTGGTTGAAGCCTATCTATGATCAAACACAAAGCAAAAGCTGTCAAAGGAAAAATCTAAGAAAATAGAAGCTAAAATTGCTGCAAGGTACATTAACCTTCTGGTGTTTTCATCCCAGATTAAGTCAAATGTTAAAGAGTACGCCCCAGGCCAAGCAACACAATCCCGTGTTTATAAGTCTCACTGGGTGGTGGATATAAATATTAAAAGCTAATTGTAGCATATTGTGGTTTCCTCGCACCTTCCGAAAAAAATAATTATATATTTACATATATATGCGTGTGTACCTTTATACTTTACACAAAAATATTTGGTTTAAATGAGGACAGTGATCTGAGAGTGTTGAGAAAAGTTGAGGATTGTGAGAATGAGGTGACTTGGCTTTATTGGCAACTCAGAACAATAATTTCTCAACTAAAAATATTCCTATGTCCGTCTGCAGTCAGGAAAACAACTTAAATGTGTATGAGTTGCAACAAACAGCCGTGTTGTGACATATATTTAGTTTTGGCTCTCATATCTGTCAGTTTTACTTTTGTGCATTATCTAGGCATGTTTAGGAAACTTAAGGAGAGATGTTCCTTAAGCAGAATCATTGCAAACAATAATGTTACATTATTAAAATAAAGACTGATAAAAATATAATGAAAATATTTAACAATACAAAATATAAATATTAAATGACTTTAACTTAAAAAAGATTAAGGTTTTTGTCCTGGCAACAAACCCGAAAATAAGTTTAAGATGAAGTATTAGGAAAATGAAAATATGAAAAATATATATAAAAGCTATGTGTGTTCAGTTCAGGGATACATTAAGTGTCATTTGTTTTCTAGGGACTCAAAAGCTTTAGTGTGAAGAAACTCAAGGTTCTGGTGGTGGTTTAAAGGCATGCTCTTCAACCCTCATTTCACACCATGTGCCAGATGGTGTCTTTTGGCTCCCCTGATAAATATTAATGGGATTTTGTGTGTTGGACAACAGGCAGTTGGTAGACTGGGTGCAATGTAAATGACACTGAAAAAAGAAAAAGATTTGCAGTCTATTTTAAAAAAAAAATGTAATTGCTTAGAAACATAATAGCACAACTCTAAAACTTCTAGCTGAGGTATCAATTCATGCATTCAAGGGGTTTGTTCGATTGTAATTATGACCAATATTAATGTTTACCTTAGCGAGCATAAAAAAATTCAGTGAATTGAAGGGAAAAGTGGTGAACGTTTTCCAGCCAAAATAGTGCTTTCTTTTTCAGTTTGAAGTGACGCCCAAAATTCTCAGCCAACTCCACTTGAGTCTCTATTCAAGAGACTAGAGCAGCGAGTGAGGACATGGGACGGCCGAAAAATGTTTTAATGGTTATGCGCTCCTGCACCCCTAAAGAGGTATATGAAACACAAATAGTAGCTCATGTAACTCTAAACCTGAAATAATCTGAATTAATTCTGACACCTGCTATAAATGCCTAAAGCAATAAAGCCTACCCTAAATTTATTTTTGCAGTCTTTTCTCTGCTACTTAAAGTTTAAAATGTAAGATATACAACAAGGTCACTAGAAAAACAATGTCATTTGTTATAAATATAAATATCTAGCCAAAAAATGACATTTTTATCATAAAACCCATATGATTTTTGATGGTTTGAAAATGTTCAACTCTGTTCTCTTTTATAAAATGGAAGCCTACTGTTTCATATAATATCTGATGGCTATATGGTTTCATGAGTCCTGGAAAATAGTGATTGAGTCATGCCCTTTATGATATTTTTTATAAATTAGAGCTCAATTAAGTAAAAATATGACTATGAGTATGACTAAGAATATGAGTATGGGAAAGAGTAGCATGAACTTTCTTTAAAACATCTCCTTTTGTGCTTTACAGGTGTAGAACAGTGTTAGACGGATTTGTTTTGGTTTTGATTAAACTATTCCTTTAAAAAGTTTAAATAACCATCATAATACCCACCAAAACACTTTAGATGGAGTGTTTGATTCTAGACACAGTCAATGTGTGTTCTTCAAAAAAAAATTGAATAATAATAATAATAAATCAAATCTATATGCCTTTTTACTGTACTGTGGGTCAAATAGTGAAGCAGATGCCCTAATCTTAGTGTGGCATGTTTCCAAGCTGATTTTAGGGGTGGCAGATTAGCCAGGCTCCCCTTCAAGGCAAATCCCAAGTTCAGTTGGTGTATGGTACAATGGAGGAAAACAGCCAACACATTGGGGGACACCACACAGTAAGATGTTGACAAAAGCCGGGGCGAGGGGAGGATAGATGAAGAAGGGTGGGAAAGATCAGGGCAGCTGGAGGATTGGTGGCAAACAGTAGATCTCATTGTGTCCAACCTGATTATACTTCACGGGAGACAGCTAGTTGACATCACTTGGTCCGTGTCTGCAGAAGTGGACAGTTAGTCATGATGCTGCTTGGTGAAAGAGTGTATCTCTAATCATTTTAGTAAGAGACACTTTCAAACGGCAATGATCTCTACCTGGACCTTTATCTTTAAAAAGAGATGGTGGTGTTTATAAGTAAAAACGTTCGGTCTCTGTTGTCAATCTTCAAGAAGAAGGGTGAGTAGACAGATTCAAGAATTCTGACAGATCCAAGAATTTATAGATGATTATTCACCTTCAAACATTAATATTTCTCCTGGTTCTCAAGATGCTCTTCCATGCGAATCTAGATTATTTTTTTTAGTTAATGTATTTAGACTTCTAGAATTAACAGATGTTAAAAAGGTAAAGGTTGTTCTTTGTATGCATGTACTTGTTACAACATTAAGTTCAGACATACAGAAGTTTAAATTGGCACAATAGGCATCAAAACAAAAATATATCGTGGTTGTGGATTCATGCATGTCCTGACAGTGTGGTTATGGAAGGCAAGGTTCTCTGTATATGTAGCAGGTGGCTTCTGAACACTGAGGGAATCTGTGCAATGAAATGGTCATAAATTTACAGACTCAATAATAGTAATATTCCCGTACAGATAGAGATCATTATTACAGAGTAAAAAGAGAATAATGTTATGTTTTATCTTGCCATCACTTTTGCTGTTCATACATGAGGTAACGTGCGGGAGCAGTTTACGTTTCATTCTTTAGCATACACACTTTTTGCTTTTACCCATATACCTTTATACTAGGGGACATTGTTTGTAAGTGTTCATGTTCATAAATTAACAAAATTTTAAAAATGTTAATACAAGTGAAGCTTCTTAAATATTTCTCATTTGTAAAACATACACCCAAAATGTTTTTTTAACTGAAATCCACTTGAAATGGAAACCGAGTACAAAACAAGTTGTATTGAACATGGTAACATTCCTTTAACTTTAAAAAGGAGTAATTTGTGAAATGGACTCATACAGCGCACTTGCCAGTGTGCGTTGTGACTCTGTTGTATCACAATGTCTGTAGTCAGTGCCAGGACACCTGATACCCCCATGGGGTGTACTATACAAAAAGTTTAAAAGTTGATACCAAGTGAACAGTTAGAAATCTGCATAAATGGCTAAGAGGCTGAGAAGATCTCTTTTAAGGGAAAGTCCCTGTCCTAAAACACCTCCCATTAACTTTATTTTGCAATGCCTTTTGAAACAACAAAAAGGTTATCTCATGGCCAGTAGTTTAAAGCACTCAGGAGGTACGCAATGAAGTATGAGGCTTCTCACTGTTACTTTGAGAGTGCCCCAGTCCAACGATAGGCCACCCTCAAGTGTCCTGTTTCTCCCTATTGTAAAGTGAGTAACGGTGCAATTCACACACTAACTAAAGTAATGCATGTTTTAGGAATAAGTTTACCAATAAGAGGTAACATTAGGTCACCCTACTGCATTTTCTACTCTGAATGTTCTCATTGGGTCAAACCAATTATATAGTATCTGCTACCCAAAACAACTAGAAGCTAGAAGATTTAAAGAAAGAAAGAAAAGTCAACTTCTTTCTTTGAACTCCCTTGAGCTGCCATATGTTAAACAGAGGCAGCAAAGCAAATGGTAATCTGGTATTTCAAGGAATTAAAGATCAGAAGGGATTACCTGGTCACAGCATGAGTGTGAAATCCATTGCCATGTTGCAAATCTATCAACGTGTGCCGCTAATGCCTGTGAACAATCTGAATTAGCTGCCAGCATTAGTAGGTGTTCCTACTGGATAGAAAAAGAATGGGCAGAGTTAGATAATTTGACAACCAGATTTCCACGCTTATGAACTCATTTACAAAACGAGGTGAAATCTTATCATCATGTTTCAAATTTCATACTGGATTAAATAATAATCGATGGGGATATTTGGATGTTGACTTGAGCCTCTAGCAAAACTGTCCTGCTTATGCTTCACCAATCTTGATTTGATCTGGTAGAAATAGTTAAACTTTCCTTAAAGGTGCAGTGTGTAAATTTTAACGGCACCTAGCGGTGAGGGTGTGAATTGCAACCAACAGAAGTTACGGTGGCCGACAGGAAAATATGTCTTAGGCCACAACTGCCCCAGATTTTGGAGAATCTTTTGGGAAAGACTGCAACCGTTTTTATTTGAATAACAATACCTTTCCCTTCCCTCTATTTTTAGCAGGCCAAAAACAGGATGAGCAAAGAAAGCTGACTGTACATTACACAACCTCCCAGCACTACCAGGAGAATGTGTTCATAGAAGGGAGCAGGCCACAGTACCTGGAAGACCTGCATACAGAAGCCCAGGAGGGACTGAAGATACTACAACAGGAGGGTGAGCCTCATGCTCAAATCAATAACACAAAACATACTGATCTATGTCAACCTTGATCCACTGCTCACATTCTGGCCTTCTAACGCACAACTGTGTTTTCTGATGCACCTCACTCAGTCTTTCTTTCATGCAGAGCACAAAAATGGGGTGGACTTTCAAGATGATCAGACTGAGGTAAGCCTCTGAAGTAAAACAAATTCTGTAGTCAAATATATTAAATGTTAGACAATAGTAGCTATATATTAACAAATAAAATGTTTTAGACTCTCAACAGTGGTAATTCTGGTCTATACCATCGCTTAGATCTTGACCTTAACAATGAAAACCATTAGCCTGGTTCTACCAGACTCTCGTACATTTCATTTGTACATAGAGTCTGGCACCGCTCCATTGACAAACGTTTACTTCCTTGTAGGCGGGAACTCTATTGAAGTCTAAAACTATTGATCTGCCAGAGTCACTCTATCTGCCATAACCAATCGCTAACGTTTGGTCATGACGTATGTCTTTTCCCGAACCCCGTGGGAGGATGGCCATAAACACAAAACTAAGCAAAGATTGTTCTTACTCCGGCTTTAACTTCTTGATATTCGGCAGCGTTGCCACAACGGACCGAATGGCTTCGCTCGCATCTTTCTTATTTTGAACTACAACTCAAAATAACGCACGAGTCGACATCAACGTCATCGTTCTCAGCCACTCCCTCTGTTCGCTGATTGGTCCTACAAAAAATTGATTTCTGGAAACCGAAGTCTACAGCACAGTCCCAGACGGAGTACTGAAGGAAAATGAAATTGAGCGGAAGTGCGTAGGAGGGCGGAGCCAGGCTAGAAAACCATGACACAATCATAAAACTTTAATAAAAAAAATTTAAGTTTCAGGGGCCCATATCCAACAAACCTCTTATGATAAGAAGCCTTAGTTGTAATTATGAGGGAATTACGTTATCACCAAGAGTTTTTCTTCTTTGCAAAGAAGTTTTTGTACCCTATTTATGGAAGAGTCACATGACGTCATTCATTGTTTAATATCCAAACAAATATGTATAAATTGTATAATAAATGTACAAATATATTTGATTGGATTGCTTTCTAACAATGACCTCCACTTCTTGACAGCCAGAGGAAGACACAAGCTCAAAAGAAAGAGATGAATCACTTGAGACTGATAGCACTGCAGGGCACTCTGTCAATTCAGTGTCGACTGTCTCAGCAGTCTCCTCGCATTCAGTGCTTACACGTCAAGGTATAGAATGCTGACTTTAAGAAGGTCTTAATGCTTAGTGACACATATTGCCTCTTTTTTCTCTAATGTGTGGTATAGCAATACAAAGACAAAACCATATATTTGTCAAAAATAAGTTATAATCTATGCTGTGATCGACCGGTTCAGTGAAAACATGTGGAAAAAACGTTTTATCAAAGTTTTTTGTAATTTCTTTTTTACTGCCATTGCTTTGAATACGACTTAATATTAAATCTAAAACCAACTGAAGAGAATGGCATCACATTTTTTTTTAATTAAATCTCTGTTTGATCTATCACTCACTTTAGGTTCCACATTTAAGCCATTGAACCCAGTTAAAAGACTGGACAAGACCAAGAGGAGAAGTAGAAGAACAACTATCATGGGCATACCACAGCAAGTTCAAAGAGAATTGGGCACGTAAAACTATTTTATTGTTTATTTTTTAAATCAGGTTTTTGAGAATGACATTCCTTAAAACAGCAATTTTGACAAGTATATGAGATTACACAGCTATTCAGCCAAAAATAGAAGAATTACATTACTTTGCTTGTTTTCTACTTAAGATATGGCAAGAGGAACTATACTGCAGCAGCTTCCAAACAGAGAACGTGATGAAAACGATTCATCTGGCACAGTTGTAATCCCGACAACTGATGGAGAGCTCCCTTTAGTAAATCACGAAGGGGCTCGTGTACACCTGCAGAACATTGAGGTTCTTCAGACATCAAGAGATGAGGAGTTCCTAATAAACCACATCCATTCTGTCTATCAAGATGAGTTAAACCGAAAGCTTGGTCTAGGAGCATGCCCTACACAGAGGCCTAAGTCTCTTGCTGTGCCAAGGATGACCACTTCCTATTTCCTGCATGAGCCTCAAGGTCCCGTTATGTCCATTTCACCACAGGCAACGTATTTATCTAAGATTATTCCAAATGCAGTTCTGCCTGCTGCAATTGATATCATTGAAATTAATCATGATCACAGTCGGCGCAGTGCCAGTACAGTCAGCAAGAGTAGTTTAGCATCAGCTAGCCCAGCTTCTTCACGGTCTGGAGGTGGGACAAATCAAGGTCCTCTTACCGCTAGCTCCAACAAGAGCCATTCGCAATCATCTGAGACTGTCGTCTCCAATTCCTCGACAATCTCTTCAAAAGGAAGGTGTCTACCAACCTTTGTTGCCGACAGCACCAAAGAAGTTTCAGATTTAATCCCAAAGAACATGAGTGTTACAAGCTCAAGAAGTTGGACAAGTTCTGACAGTAAAGATACAAATCACAGACTGGATCACAGGGAGATGGATGATCCAGGGGACAATGTTAGCAACAGCCATTCGTTCTCTCGTAATCTCTCTGTAATGAAGACGAAACTACCACCAGCACCGCCTCAGAGAACCTATTCCCTGCATCATGAAAAACTTAAGCGGAGATCTAGGGAGCGTGTAGACATAAAAGATCTCAAAGATATAGCACCAAATGATGAGCAAATCGGTAGAGATCTCAGCAATGCAAAAGAAGACCATCAGTCCACCAATAACGAGAAGAGTTCTGTCCATTCTTCCGTGCTCAGCTCATTAAGGGATTTCCAGACATCTGTGGAATCTAGCCCACTTAGTCCTGATCAAGCTTTTACTGGAAGTCATGTCAGATTAAGTAACTCATCTCCAAAGAAAACTGGAGAATCTGGTGAAAACAAATTTGATAGGACTTTATCTCCTTCAAGTGGATACTCAAGTCAAAGTGGGACGCCTACGCATTCCCCTAAAGAGGTTAGTCCCTCCTCACCTGGAAAGAGAAGAGTTAAGCCTTCAAAACCAGAGAGAGCAGGTGTACAGAGCTCACCGGTGGTTTCAGTCTCTTCGTCAATGACATCTCTGTCTTCAGTCACATCGGATACGGCGCATCAGGACATTCAAACCAACACCACTCCATCGGAGCCATTGAAGTGCTTACCTCTGGTTACAACAGTCAAAAACAAGGTAACACCTACACACCCAAATAATGCTCTTAGGGAACTATTCAACATTCCCCCTCCACCCAAGGTAAAAGCCCCATCTCCCCCACCCCCTGAAAGCTGGATTCATAATAAACGGACATTTGAACTATTATGTGGCCCAGGTCCAAACCCCCATAAGTTACATCAGCTTCAAAAACAACAAAAAGAGTCATCAATAGGTAAAAATCAAAACGCAAATTCAATACAAATCCTTGAACAAATGATCCCAAAGACACAGACCACAGAGGAAAGGAAGATTGAAGAACAAATGGAGAACAAAGAAAAAAATGAGTCCATATCACCACAAGTGCACAAACAAACAACGACACAACCTCCTGATGTGAGGCATAATGGAAGCTCAACATTACATAATGAACTAGAAAGTCCAGAAACTCTTGCAGAGGTCAACCAAACTATTCATTTACAAGGGGGGAGAACTGTAGAGGACCAAAAGGAAAGAGGAAGTCAAACACTTCTAACAACGAAGGTACCAACTATCAAAGTTGATCAAAGTATGCTCTCACAAACAAACTGTGAAGTCAAAACAAATGGTGAAATTGTGAACACATCTTCCCCAAGGAATGGCAAAACCAATGAGGAGATCCAAAGAAACTGTCATGTAAAGGGCTTTTTAAATCATAAACCAATGCAAACCCTTGTTATAGAAGTACCTGATGTCAATGGCATTTCTCCTCCTCCTTCTCCACCTCCAGAACACCACCCTCCTCCACCACCTACTAAAAAGACGTCAGCCTCGTCAGTGTCTATACCACCATCTAAAGAAGAAGAGGAACAGAAGCAAGAAGAAGAGGAACAGGTGACTTTCCTGGAGTCTTCTTGGCCTCCACCACCACCACCAATGGAAGAGTCTACTGACTTGATGTTTGGGGAACAAGATGAACTTGACTTCCCCCCACCACCTCCTTCGTTCATGCATGAACCTTTCTCAGAGATATCAGTCAATTTCCATGAAGAAACATGTGAACAGCAATCCAATACAGAACTGGTGTCATCCAATCCCTCAGATATGGACAGCAGTCCAGACCAAGACTCAGAAATACATACCATTCTTCCAGAAAGAACAGTACAAAATGGTATGGAGAATAGAAAACAAGATAAGCCTTGTAATAATGTATCAGACTTCTCGTTGGACCAAGTTAGCATGGAAAACACAACTGTAGCCTCTCCTGAAATGTCCTTTTTATTACCGGATGAACTTGTACAAGGGGAAGATTCATCAGAGCATGCATCACCTGAAAGCCAAGCAGATTCCAATATGCCACTTGCACCTCCGCTTCCAGTGGAAAACCAATCTATTGTTAACTTACGAAGGCATCTGAGCCTTGTAAACAAAGACAACCGGAGCAAAGAACATTTGTGTCGACACAAAAGCACACCTATTCCAAAGGAAGATGCCAACATACCACTTGTCACACCTTCCTTACTTCAAATGGTGCGACTACGATCTGTAAATGTTGGGGAAGATCAAATTAACAATGATAGCAAACCAATTACTGAGACCTCAACAAATGAGGATCACAGTTTTACTAGTCAAGCAACACCACAAAAGCCTATTCGCAAATCCTTGGCTATGAAGTCCAACTCACCTGCTAAGTCTTCTCCTGCTCCAGCTACAGTCCCATCCATGTGTCTCCAAGAGGCTATACGTATGAAGACAGCTGCTATGTCCTCCAGTGGAGTACCTGCAATGCTCAATCTACGCTTATCCTCAACTTGCACTGCTAGTTCACCTGTGCCATCCCCCAAAACACCAGACGGCTGTGACTTGCTTAAGTCCCCTGCATCAACAGCCAGTTTTATATTCTCCAAAAGCACAAAAAAAGTTATCATTGAAACACCTTCGCCTGAGGTCCAAGCAAGCCTCAAACAGAGTCTTGCAGCTGAGATAATGCATGTTTCTGACCAAGCCAAGATGATGATTACTAATGGAACAAAAAAGGCAATTAAAGTGCCGCCACCTGTTGCTAAGAAACCAGTGCATGGAACAAATCCTCCCAACAAGACAGAGAATGTAACACTGGATAAGACAGAGATCTTGACAAATAAACAAATAACGAGAGTTGAAGTTAATGGGAAAAGTGATCCAGTGCATCCTGCTGGCCAGCGAGCACAATCATTAGGGAGCCAAGACCAACCAAGTAAGGAAGCGTTCACAGGAAATTTCAATTTGTGCATGAAGATGGAACCATGTAAATGATCATTGTAATTACATTTCTTTTTCAGGAAGTACAGAGACTGCATGTTGAAGAGTCATGGTGGATGAGTTGAGTTTTGATTGGACTGTTTAGTCACAGTCTGGCAAAGACAAGAGGACAAAGCAAGTGATAAAAGCCCAAGTGAGATTGTGATCAAGAATCCATGGATACCGCAACTGTCTTAAAAGCCTTAGCCTGATAATGGCCTTCAAATGTATGCAAAAAGCTTTTTCCCCAATCTGTTTTTTTTTTTTTAATAGCTTTATTACAAACTTTCAAGTATTTTTTCTAAATGAGTTTCTGTGCTCTGGGAAAAGTCACTAAGTTTATTGTGGACTTATTAAAGCTAATGACTGCGGATTAAACTGACATCTAGTGGTCACTAGTGGTAGTAATCACTGCTTGGTGCAAAAAAAAAAGTCAAATCCTGTTCAAATTTTGACATATCTAAATATGTCCAAGCACAGAGATTGATTGCTAGCTTTCATGAAATAAGTCGAATCTACTAACAATTTTTTGAAAGGTTTAGTTCTACTGCAATCAGCTTTCAGAATTTGCTTTCAGCAAATATGTAATAATACATGTACAGAACAATGTTACCTTTATTCTGAAGTATGCTGACCATCCATGGCTGAAACATATAACATACAAAACATTTATATATTTACTTTTCATTAGATTAAAGGCACTTTGTAAGCTAAATGCTGCATTTCTGTTGGAACCAGCAAATTAGTAAAAGTATTGACTGACAGTCCCTCTAAAATTGATGTAAAAATATACAGTATATACATATACTTTAGTAACTATTTACTTCCAATGGAGTGAATAGAATTACAACACTGTTTCTGTTTTAAAAATAAATATGCATTAAAAGATATTTATAGATTTACCCTGTTTTGACTGTTTTTAAATTCTTCGGACATACAAATATAACATTACACACAGTATACACCCCTCATACCACCATATATTTTGTTTGTTTGATTAATGTCGTGTAAACATTCATTCATCAGAAGAGAAAACCTTTTCATGTTCTCTGGTAAAGCTGTTTTTTTCAGTACAGCAAAATGTGCAAATGAGTTATAGTTCCCATATCCTTTAATCAAGAATTAATTTTTAATGTTTACATGGTGAACAGACTCCCAAACTTTCATTTTCAGGTTAATATATTTAGATATCTCTTTTCAATAGATCATGACAAAAACTGCAAAGGTACATTTGAAGACATTTCATCATTATTTCCATAAAGAAAAATGGTTATGATTCATCTTTGTTTATTTCAATACGTTTGGTTAACATCGGATGAGTTCTGAATATTACATTGCATGAAATTTGAGGTGTTTCCCTGTGAACCAAGCTAATATGTATCCATTACAGTTTATAATGTATATAGATTGTTCATGTCTGAACCGTTTCCATTAATGGTTTAAAAGTTTAAAAAAAATGTCAGACTGGAGGCCAAAGGCAGACCTAAGTTTGAGGACAACAGATAAACTTCTGGAAGATTCTTAATTTGTCATTAAAACAAATGAGCATGAGATTATTTACTGCAGTGCTTAATGCGTAAAACATCTTGGATGGCAATACATGCAATGTAAAGACAATACCCATATGTATTCACTCCAGTAATTGTGTTCTATATCATTTACAGGTCGACATGGCTAAATGAAACAGTAAAGATTCAACAATGGCATTGTAAGCCATTTGTTTTTCCATCAGAGTCAGGTAGCAGTTTTTGATGACTATGATGAGCAATACCTGACATGTAATTGTCATGAGAATATTGGCTTGTCATCAAAACTCAAGCTTTGAAGATTTTGAGAAAAAATGCATAGACTGTCTAGCTAATATTTCCACCTTTCAGTGTTTTGCATGTGATCTGTCCTAGTTTGGTCATCAGATTTTGCTCTTTCCATTGTGCAACATTCTCGCCTGAAATCTTCAGATCCACCTGAACAGATCAAACAAATAAAGATACAACCAATAATAAGACACAGTGATACCATAATGAGTGTTTAAGTACAAAAATATAAAACTCGCATACCTGTAACTTCTCAAACACCTTTTTCTTTGGTTTCAATTCATCATCTGGTTTGCCTGATTCATAACCTTCTACAAAAACACGGTCTCCTGGTGCTGATCCTTCTGGTGGATCCAAAGGCTCCACTCTCCTGGGCTCTCCCTCACTGAAGGCCATCACATTCAGAAAGACCAAGACAAGATGACTTTTACTATAAGAAAATCTTCATTGATTGAATAAAGTAGTTCAATTAGGGTGTATCCGCCATACTAACATTGAAGAACAGAGCAGCATGGCTTGGGATTCAATCCCTCTCATTTTCTGAGGCTTTAGGTTGCATAGCAACACAACAAGACGGTCCTGAAGCTGCTCCTGGGAGATGTAGGCCACCAGTCCACTCACTACAGTCCGTGGCTGTTCCTCCCCCACATCAATCTTCTCTAAATATAGCGATTCTGCATCTGGATGCTTACATGTAAAGAAAAAGGGTTTTCTAACATTCTCTTATTGGAAAAATAAATCGTAAAATTATTGCTGGCCGTCTCTACCTTTTCTACACTGATGACTTTGCCTACTCTGATGTCCAATCTGGATGGGATGACCTCCTCTTCATCTGCGGCTTGTTTAGGGTTGCCCTTCGCTCCTCCTTCTATGAAGCAATGACAATCAAACAGTGTGCACATTTTTACATTTTTTTAAAGCTTGAAGCAGCTCCAATTTGTTTTTTTATTGTTAAATGGGATCATACTGGTCGTTGATTGTGTCCTAAATGTTTTTAGACTGTATTTTCACTCACTGTTTTTAGAGGGCTCTGGGTAAGCAGATGTTGTCAGTTTCCTCAACTCTGGAGATTCAAACTTCTTCCTGATGGGGTCCAACAGCTTGTGAAGAGCCAACTCTACTGAAGCCTTCAGGTCACCAGGATGGATTTGCTGCAGGTACAAGCAGTGCAGGGGTCAACAACTGATGCATTTATGTAAACGTGTTATTTCTACATTAAATAGAAAAGATAAGGACCGTTCAGATACCTCTGCAGCAAAGTCCTTCTCCACTTCCTCATAGTCAGTGTAGATTTTGTCGCCTCCCCACTTTGGATCTCTTTTAATCACAAACTCTGAAAAAAGAACACGTCATTAACCGCTTAACTAGACGTTCGCATTTTCTAAAGTTTTTTTGTGTGCCTGAGCTCACCTGAATGCAGTGGGAAAAGCACATGCTTGACGAAGGACAGAATGCCATTATTCTCAACATTTCCAGGCTCACAGAATGCCTTCTTTAGCTTCTTCTTCACTTCTTGGCTCTTATCCAATAGGTCAATCTTGGATTCCTGATATCAGACATGAAAGTTTGAGAATGTTGAATCAATACGACATACAACAGTATAATCACTATCCCGTCGAATCAATTGGATGATTATATGAATCTTCAAAGTTGTCGATGGTAGTGTACCTCCTCAGAGGAGCTCATCTTGCCCCCGGTCAGTCCAGGAACCATTGGGTTCATCATGTGGATACGTTTGGTGTACCCAAGTGAGGGCAGGTACTGCAAAAGAAGAAGACAAAAACGAAAATATACCTATCAATTACGCCTTATGCCCACACACATATTTATGGGGATCAGTACCGAGTCATCAAAACAGTACAATAGCATGGTAGAAAGTGTGATTCAGCCTGTCATTCTGTTCACCCATTACTATATATACTATGCCAAAGTCTAGGCATATTAGATGCTTCAGAAAAACATTTGTTTTAAGACCGTTACTTATGTTTTGCTTCAGTGTGCCAGAGGAAATATCAAATTCTAAATATTGTAATAATACAGTGATATTTTCTATTTCCTACTGGCACATTAAAGTAAAATACAGTGTATAGGAAGTAGTGCAAATTATGTTTGAAAAAAAAAAAAATCCAATGTACCTTCTCAGCTAATGTGAAGATCTTCCTCTGATCCACACCCCCGAACTGAGCATCTACTTTTAAAAACTCCTCATCCAGTGCCTGATGGAAATAAAAAACAATATCAAGTATCTGGAATATGCCGCAAATCAGAATAAAGAACAGAACACCAAAAGATCATCCGCTATTTACAAAATGTAGGTTTAAATAGGAGGACAAAGTACCCAAATGTACTGAATACATTCATGTGATCACAAATGCAGCAAAAATATTGTGAAGGATTATTACAATATTAAAATGAAAAAATTCTTTCATTTGAAAAAAGGTTAGCAAAAGACAATCTGCATACCTGTAGTCCAGGATACAGCAGGCCACTCAGAAGAGGATGCTCAACCTGTTTGACCACCTCAGCCCCTGCTTTCTTTGCATCATGTTCAGTGACCACAGATGACAGTCGGTAAACATCCAGAGTGTACTCTCTATTATAGATCAACCATACAAATTTGCATTTACTTTCTTTATATTCATTCATAATGTATGAATATGGGTGTAACGGTACATGTATTCATCCCGATCCGTCACATTACGGACATCAGTATTGGGTGCATACAGTCAGACGACGGACGAATACAGTCAGTCACAGGCGATCCACACTACAATCCAGAAGGGGGCGTACCCGGTTATGTAACACTGTTTGCTAAGGACCACAGCAGGAAAAAGAGAAGAAGAAGATCTATACACCAACCAGTGTTGCCAGATGTACGATAATTCTTGTATTCGTACGATAATTTTGACCTCTGTACGATCAATAATTCAAAACAATCCCATAATGTACGATAATTTGTTCGTTGTAATCATAGGGCTTCTATACTCATTTATCTAGCTGTGGATTTTACGCCTACTGTGAGAAGAATGTGAATGTGGTGTTACACATGTCTTCCATCTCCTCTCACGTTATGTCTTCTCGGCCAATCATCATGGAGAATGACTCTCTCATGAGCACAAGTTAATGTTCTTTTTGTATATTGTATTCAAAGTTGTATATCATTAACATGTCATCTCTGTATGTTTTGCAAGAAAAAAAAAAAGTAAAAAAAAAAAGTAACGTTCCTTCCGCGCCGCTGAGGTCGATATTTTAGCAATAAAGTCATTTTCATGCTCTATTCTGTACGTTTTACTCGTGTCCAAATACGATAATTTCGAGCTTCTGGTTCGATACTTGGACACTTTCAATCTGGCAACACTGGCACCAACCCAAAACAAGAGTTCAGAGTGCACGCAAGAGCCTGCTAGTAGCTTATACGTTGAAACCTAGTATTGGGGATTTGTTGCTTTTTCCTGTTGTACTGAACTCGTATCGAACCGTGACCCCAAAATCGAGGTACTTACTGAACCGTGACTTCTGTGTACCGTTACACCCGTTAAAACTATTTCCCAGTACAATGCTTGGAATATCTATAAAAACCATGTTCTTGGTGGATTATCATCCAATGTAGTTCTTTGAAATACAGTATTTAAACAAAGAGGAGTGTTTACCTGCTAAGCTGAAAGTCCGTGCCTTTGACAAATTTGAGTTTGTCAAGGGGAACTCCAATGCTCTCCAACATAGCCTTAATGATCTGCTCATAGTACTTCACCCTGAGCTCCAGCAGCTCCCAGGGAGCCTTCATGTTGTCTAGGTAGGCATGGAGATCAGCAAAGAGGATGGTCACCTATAGAACAAAAACACAAATAGGTATACACACCAGAGATAAGTGCTTATATGCTGACAACAGTAATTCAGAACTGGTCTGGTCAGAAAAGGTCAAACCTCGCAGCCCGCCTTCAGGAAGTCAGCAATCTTTGACATGGGACAAAGTAAGCAACGTGGGGTTTGCCTGTGGTCGCTGTTCCCCAGTAAACCTTCAATTCCCTCTCCTTCAGGATCTCCTTCAACCTCTCCTCACCAAGAACCTCCTTTGAAAACAACAGTTGCAGAAACAGTATGGGTATGGATGGATGATATGTAATCGAGAATTAGTTTTTTTTAATTACTTTTTATTTTCTGTATTTCTATAGATTTCTTTATTCCCTCGTGTATTTATTTCCATTTTCATTTATTAATACCGCAGATTCATTTGACCTCCCTACAATGTGAGAATACATAAATAAAAGAATAAATAAACTCATAAATAAATAAATATAAAACTAAATGGGAATTTTTTTTTTAATAAATATCAGTTGAAGAGAATAAAAATTAGTTTAAAAGTAGATGCAGAAAATAATAACTGAAAGCAAAAAGTAATACAAAAATAAATTCAGGATTAAATACTTTTTTTTTTTTTACATATACATTTATTTATTTATTTAACTTTTTGTCTGCCAGTTTAGGACTCCATAGAACTGGTGGAAAATTTTTGATGGAAATATGAAATCAGAAACCTTTCAAATAAATCTCTTCAAAACAATAACAGAAAAAAACAGCTCCTTTGACATGATACTTTAAGTGTTTAATTCGTTTTGAGGATTTAATAATCTTCAATAATTCCATATCACCTGAAGGTTCCTGGTGATGAGCTGGAACTTCTCATCAGGGCTCAGCTGCTCTCCCATGATGTCTGCTGCTTCTGTGCAGATTAAATAACAGGTCAATAACGAAGATACATTCTACTATTCTGGTGGCAGTCAGAGTTGTTTTCGAGGATCAGTTATTTAGACGTGGCTTTAAAACAGAAAGTGACGTGCGCTATGAATGAATAGCTGAGGATGAGCTGTCTAATATCCATTTCAAGGAGCGATAGAAGCATTAACGTTACAAAGCAGACAATAAATCGGGATAAAATGTAATAGTTATCTTGTAATGTCAGTAAATAATATATTACAAAAGATCACATATAAAATAAAATAGCTCACCGTTGGTTCCTGAGAAACGTGTGTGCCGGTAACAGGTTTTTCCGGTTGCAACAAGATTTCATCACGTATTTCATAATAAAAGCCCTATCAGACATGTCAATAAAGGTAAGCATCATCAGTCATTTACATACAAATATTTGGATATATATCTGTGGAATATATTGTATATGTCTAACTAAATATGTATTATTGAGCTTTTTTTTTTTTCTTTTACCGAAATACTTATTTGTAATGTGGTAGTGTTGCATCAGCTCTGAACAATCAATTGCCCAGCTATTCATCAACAGGAAGAGTAATCGACTGAAGAACAACGACGAGCTACGATCCATTGCAATAGCTGTCTGACTCCATCAGGGGGCGCTCCTACCATAGCTCCATAGCAGCATCGAGCGTTTTTTTTTTTTATTATTATTATTTTTAGGATTAGGCTACTGACCTTTACTTTACAAAGTACAGATACCGCAGTCAATTACCTCTTTCAGAACAAAAAATGACAATTTATGACAGAATATTAATGACATTGAGGTGTATCTGCATTAGAGCTTACAAATCTTTTTTTGCGATTTAGAGGTTGACGATTTCTCGGTTTCGTACGATTTGTCAATAAATAAATGAGTAAAATAGTCATTGTGACAGAAAAAATTACAGATACAAGTCACAATGTGCAATCTCTTTCTCTCTATAACGTTTTCATACTTTACTATTAAAAGAGATTAGGTGTAAACTAAGCATGGTGTTACCGGTTTTATAGTAAAGTGTAGTAACCGTGTTTTTGGCGAATTGATTAATGGTCTTATTTGTAGTAAAAACCTAGGTTCATTTTCGTAAGAATAACCCTTAAGAAAAAAGGAAATGATCCTTGAATATTAATAGTGGTAGTATTTATTAACAGACATTTTTGTAACATTTCTTTTAAATAATTACTACACACATGTACATTTATAACAATTCCCTCAACAACAAAGAAATCTATGTACAAAAAACTGCACATTTATTATTTACAATAGCTCATTTTTGATACCAGAATATGGAAATATCAACATATCACCACAAACTAGCTTACTGTTAATGAAAACCATAAAGAAATGTCACAGATGCATCAATACAATACTCTGACAGGTGTAAGACAACGGTATTTACATCCAAAAATGCACTGATGAAATTTCAATGTGCATCATCATATGTACATATGTATAACATACGGCACTTGACAAATGTTATTTACAAGTAATTCCATTTTCCCCAAATAGAAACTGAAAAGTTCAGCTGGTCTATGTACATATATCACATCACATGGTAGGGAAACACTTGGCATTCAAACCTTTAACACCAAAGTTACAGGCAGAGAACTGACATGTATTACTACTATACAATAATAAAAGCACTTTTGACAACTACTATACAGAAAAACAAAAAGGACACTGACTAAACGAACAGATCAGGCAAAAATCAGAATAATTTAATGACTAACCAAACAGCAGTCTCCTATAAAACACATTGATTGGCATTTCCATAGGAATTAAAGTCATATTAGACATAATTCAGCAGTGACAACTATTCTAATTGCCCTTATTTTACTGACTGAGACCCTTAACAAGATAAATTAAGAAAGAGGGGAGAAACATACGTAACCAAACCAACATATGATTTAAAACAAAAGTAATAAATACTTAATATTCTTCACCTCAGACGAAGCATTTTAACCCCACTCACTCCGATGGCATCCTGCTAGTTAATTGCCTCAGTTGTCAGCTGTACTTTTTCATTCACTTTAGCTGATCCATACAGAACTGAATCAAATAAGATCTTCTGATCTGAAGCATTGAGGGACCAAATTTGTACGTTTATCCCTCAGCGCATCCAAAAAAAACTCTGTATGCCCCACAAGAGCAGAAACAGATAAAAAGGAACATAATAGAAGGTGTATGCAAAGAAAAACAATAACCCTTTGTGCGCAATTCTAAAGTTTGATGTAATCAAACCCCACTTAGGTCTCATGGTTTCAAGTTTGTATATTCAGTTAGATGCACAAAAGTATTTATAAATATTAAATTACATACAAATATTACTTACGTAGTGTACAGTTTCACAGATATTCCTTCCAAAATGTACCTTTCAATCATGATTGAAATGCATTTTTGGTTTTAGCACCTTAAAAACCTTTCAAGTTTCTTCTTACAGTAGACGTGTCCCACCTCAGATATTTGTTTTGTTTTGTGCAGTACAGATGTGTGCTTATCAAAAGCTGTCTGTTTGCTTTGAGATCCTATGCCAGAGAGCAGCACAAATACACACAGAAGCCCACCCTTAGGATTTATGCAAGTCAGAGAAACATTTCTAGCATCCATTAGCACTTGCGACTGGAAATGGCTAGGCACTTTGAACATGAGCTGGCAAAGGCTATGTTTCAAGTTGATCCGCTGTTGTGTAGGGGTGATATGGCTGGAACTTTTCAGCCATAAGGCAGTCTGGTTGGTTCAAAGCATCCACTCGGTTTGTTTTGGCTGTGTTGGTCCGACGCAAATGGCACAATGTCCCGTCTAGGGTTCTAGAGCTATTAAACTACATTTGAGCTCAGTGGAGTCTGCTTCCGAGTCGATCTCATTTTCTCTGAAAAAGAGTCACGCAGGACAAAGTTAGGCAAAATCAATGAGTCACAGCCAAAAATATTGTAAAAAAAATAAGCACAAGAAACCATTTAATCAGCTTTAGAGTACCATGTAAATTTAAATATTTCAAGAATGTTGAGCTGGCTTATCTTAAGCAAGACATGTGATGGATTCAATAGGTGGTTTCACCTTTGTTCATTAAGAAGTTTGCGGTTGCCTTGTCTCTTTTCCTCGTCGATGGGATAGGAGATGAATATTAGCAGCCCGATAATGATCAAGACTATCGGAGCGGCAGACACCAGGATCTTCAAGGTTAAATCGACCTCGGCGGGTTGCGTGCAACCTCTCGTCACATAGCCGGCAAAACTGTTTCAAAGATCAAGAAGCGAGAGATTAGCATGCTATTAATGTTCATTCAGATAAATCCAACCTCATGACTGAGCACTGAATCTCACATGAAACACTGTCCTATATGGTCACGGTCTCCAGAGCCAAAAGCCCCATAAGAGAGAGGAACTAATCGCATTATATCTGAAGATCAGGAGGCCAGACTTATTCTCATACAGTAAAAGTAAATAAAAAAAACAGGCTTTTCGATCATGGAGACTCTAATCCAACTTTAACAGCCTTGATAGCTTCAAAAAGGATTTCGTGTACGTGTTCGTGGAAACTTACTCAAGACTAAGAGTTGAGACCCCCAATGAGACTCCAGATGCAAACTTGGTAAAGAACACATAGAAGGAGTAGAAGATGGCTTCATGGCCCTGAGAGTCAGGATTTTGGACTTTAAAATCATCCACGACGTCGGGAAGCATTGACCTGAGCACATAGGAAAACATGCATGAATACTGTGCATCAAATTTGGAAGCGTACACATATTTTTTGTGTATTTTATAATCATCGGTACTCACCAGGGCAGAAGGAAAGCCGCCGCTACACTGACTCCAGCCGCAAAAGACACAACGTATGTCACATAAAGACTGCTTGGCACCAAGACTACAGAGATCAGGAAAGGCACCACAGACTGTAAAGAGTATATAAACAGTCAGTAACGGGAATCAAAAAGTTTTTGTTAGATGACAAGACGATGTAGGTCAGTTAAGGTCTGTGTGCCACTGCAAATACTTACTGTAGTCCCAATATACACGGCAGTCTTCTTGCCAAATTTCGTGAGGAACCATTGCCAAAATGGGATAGCAAGTGTGGCGGAGAACTGAAATAGAGGAAATTAAAATAGAATTGGCTCAATGAAGTGTGCTGGATAAAAAAAGAAGGGAAAATTGTCAAGTTCTATTCAAGTTGCTTTGGCTTAGATAAACTTTTATACCATTTCCAACAGACTTTTAATACAGCAATACATGCAAGTGTACACACCTTGATTTTATTAAGTTACATATATTTGTCAATAAATGCATTAAACATAACACTTTACAGCTTAACTATTTTGTTATAAAAGGTCAAACTATGTGATATTTTAAGAGACTTAATAATCAGATTCTGCAGGGGATATCACTATGATATC
Organism: Chrosomus eos; assembly: GCA_036326025.1. Lineage (NCBI taxonomy): Eukaryota > Metazoa > Chordata > Actinopteri > Cypriniformes > Leuciscidae > Chrosomus > Chrosomus eos. Next base: position 11,962,337 of record CM070827.1, read on the forward strand.
ACTTCCAGTTTTATGCTTTTTGTTTTTCAAAAAAAATTCTGCATGTTGGTTCAAACCACATGTTGATTTGGTGACAAACATTTGTCATCTAATGTATATTTACTAAATTCAGGGTTCCTACACATTTTGCATTTCAAAATTCCATAATTTCCAGACTCAAATTTCCAAACCTCTGTAGATTTTTAGACCATATTCAAAGAGCCCATATTATGCTTTTTCGAATATTCCCTTTCATGCAGTGTGTAATACAGCTATCGGCAAAGTTATGAAGACGAAAGAGCATGCGATAAAGTTATTGTTTCTCAAAAGAAAGAATCGAGTCTGAACAGCCTAAACGAGTCATCAAGAATTAAAATCCCACTTCCGTGACGGCTACACGTCACTGGGTAACATTTGCCTAATGCCCACCTATGTTCTAGTTTACTAGAAGTAACTAGAAGAGTCTAGTTAAAATTACCACAGCAGTACAACCTTTTGACGAATGCTTCTCAAATCTCCAGGAAGTATAAATGAGGTTTGCAAAACGCTTAATAATAAAGTGGGTACTGTCCCATCTCTAATGGATAAGTATGATTATTAATTGATGATTATATTTTCTACTGCGTGTTCTACTAGCGCATCACAGAGAAACGTCCTGCTCAAGTTGTTCTTGCGATGGAGGTTCGGGTTGAAAAACTAGTTCTTCCAATTTCATACTCGAGTTTGGATTGATATGGTAAAATCGACAACATTGTTACTGTCTTTACAGTATCATCTTACTATGAAGAAAAAGAGCATTGATGCACATGAATTAATAGAAATAGACCAACTTTGCATTAAAACTATATATTTTTTAAATTAATTCCCTGGGAATCGAACCCATGACCTTGGCGTTGTTAGCGCCATGCTCTACTGTTTGAGCTACAGGAAAGCCACTGAACTAATTAACAAAAAACGTATGTTAACTTACATACATTTATCCTTTTACAAGAGTACAGTTAATATACTGCACTACAAGAGGGATAATGCACATAAACAAAGCTTTAGCTAAGATTTTATATCTGGAAAAAGTACATCCCTTTGTGTTCATACAGGTTCCCATCAACAAGAATGCTTCCTCATGACACACAATACAACATTCCAAATCTGTCGTTAGAAAAGTGTTAGGTGAAGGGCAATGCCTGAAAACGTACTATTCATGCATTCTCAGGCATAGTTCAGAGTCCCTGAGAGAGGATTATTGTAGTCCAGGGGAACAAAAAAAGTCAGCAGACTGGGTTTGACATGACTACAATAATTCTCTCTTATTGAACATGTGTGTTCAAAACCCAGATTTAAGATTTCAAGGGGGGGAAAAGTGTAAGAACAAGACATTCTTGTTCTCCATAAGAAGATGAACACCTTTTTCTTCCTCAAACCACAATCTGGTTTCTATCCTATACTCTCGACAGTTAAAAATGTTCTGCGATGGAGGAATTTCATGGGTAAAACAGCAAGCTGTAAGGGGCAATACTGGAAATACTAGTCCATTCAAATAGCAAACTCCATTATATAATGGACCCTTTTTAAGTTATTTCATTATGTACACTTGTCAGTCAAAATGCATTCAAAAAGCACATTCAAAAGACATTTGAAAAGACTGAGCCCTTTATAATGCTTACCATAATGACGAGCAGGATGTTTTGGAAGTCGTTCCTAAAGCCCAGGGTGTAGCTACAGAACAGTGCAAAGTTTCCCTCTAGAAACTGTAAGAAATATTTATAGACACAATAAGCTGCATAGTAAGACACATTAGCAAAACCTAACAGTGCTCATCTAAAGAGGTCACTGTTTAAACGAGCAAAATGGCTGCTGGTGACCACGGCTCAACTGGAATCATTTGCACAAGGACTCACCATAAAGGCCAGAGAGGTGAAGAGGAAGCCCATGACCAGCTTGGCATATGGACCGTGACCCATAACCATACGAATGCCCTGGAAAAATGACATGGGCTCAGTTCTTTTAACCCTGCAGGTCTCTGTTAAAAAGAAGAGAGAGGCCAGGTGAGATGATGGAAAGTGGCACCAAATCAAACAAATGGCAATTAATGGTGCTACAACAAATGCAAAAAACACCAGAGCACTGGAAAAACTAGAGTTTACAATAGTAAACTAACTTTTCCCCAAACAATTTCAGGATTTTGGCCTATTAAAAAGTAAAATGTAGGTGGTTAGCTGTCAAATGTAGGTTAGCTGTCAAAATAAGCCACCCAGGAAAAGAATGTTGTTTAATCGCTTGATCCATGTTCCATGAGAATGACGCATAAGTCAGGACTGCACTTGTCTTTCCCCACAACATCTCATGTAGGTCTGCTTGTTAAGGATCAAATTTTGGTTCAAAATAAACTACTCTGGAGAACACCAATAATGACCTTCTTTTAGCATGCGCCAAATTTAGACGCCTCTCTGTGCTGTGAAAGCTAATCACCCAGCTAAGCTTTTTCACTGGCATTTCCCTGGGACCAGCTGAGCTCTGCTTGTGGGACAACTACTGACTCAAAGTAACCCGATCAGAGTAGAAAAGAACATCTGCAATCAACTGCATAAGAGTGCTTGGTGAGCACAGTGTACACACAAGTTGGGTCAAAGATATTGTATGCATGTATGCATGTCTATTCAGCAAGGATTATCTTGATAAGAAAGTAAAGATTTAGACTGGAGATAATGAGCTGAAAATTCAGCTTTGCATCACATGAATATACATTTTTTAAAACATATTCAATAGGAAACCATTGTTAAATTAAAACAGTAGGATAAAATATAGTTGATATAAGTGAAAATGGCTTTCAGTCATTTCTGATGGCAAAGTTTTTGAGTTTTGTTTTTAGTTCCCAAGATATTAAGGTAAATGCCCTCTTATAACCACTCAGTCCTACCTTTTTGGCCTATTAGGCTGGTATAGACACATATTTAATGATGTTTTATTAAAGTTCGGGAGGAGCACTTTAAGATAATTAAACCCAATTAAACACCTGTGTGTGGACAACACTTGTCCTGCCCTAAACAAATGCTGCTAAATTGTCAATGAACGGAGCCTGACTAAGTCTGTCTAATAATGTTCACCGTTTATTATAATTAGTTCATCATTATGTATAATGACAATTTAGTATAATTGGAAACATTTGAGAAACTAAACACATTTGTGGTACTAAAACATATTTGTGTTAAATCATCATTAAATCATGATTCTGCTGCAAATTCAGCTTTGCCATCACAGGAATATACATTTTTAAAACATATTCAATAGGAAACCATTCTTTTAAATTAAAACCGTAATATTGTGTTATTACAATGTATTTTGCAAATAAATGCAGCCTTGCCATAAGACTTCTTTCAAAGACATTTTTAAAAATCTTATTGACTGTGTAAGTTTAATTCAAAAGCAGGAAAAAATCTGTGAAATTGTGGCATATTTGCAATAGTCCCAGCACTTACCTTTTCGTTCTTTCACACCAAGGAACAAGACCACTGCACAGGCAACATAAATTATGCAGATGACACCAGACGCGATCATGTAAGCATTTCTCTGTGGGAACCAGAAGAGACCAGGCATTTAATACCAATGTAACAAGAATTTAAGTCAACATCACACAAAAATAAAAAATAAAATAAATCTTTACCAGATTCCCTAGTGAAACATGAGGCTCAGTGATGTTGATATTGAGAGACCCCTGTAGATCTGTGGAGTTCAGGACCTCTCCAGAGCTGATGCAGGGAGCGTTAGCCATTCCCACAATCTGACCTTGAACAGCAGTGCCAATGAGAGTGCCCAAAACCTCAACAGTCATTCCTGAGATAACGGATAAGCGGTTAGTCGTGCGAATGGAAACCAGAGGATATAGCTAGCCGTAGATGCTTTAAAACTCACGGTAGGCTGTGGCCGAATCCCTCTCTTTCTGTTCAGTGCTGATAAACATGGTAAGAGCAGAGTATGGTACATGGAAGCACTGTTTTTTTGGGAAACAGAAGATGTCAAAGGAAATTTAGGTAAAATCATACAGGCTACAACTTATGGTCGGTATAAAATGGTTACTCACTGTCTGTAATGTTTGGAAGAGGCAGTAGAAGATCAGGTACCAGGCAATCTTGCCTTGGTCAACAGGCGGCACGTACCAGATGAGGAAATAGCACAGCACAGCAAATGGGGTAGACAGAATGATCCTGTATGGAAAAGATATATGACATTAGTAAAAAGGTACAAAAAAACACTTGAAATAAAACTAAACTTAAAACTTTCACTTTAAATGAAATAAAACTACAGGGTTGGTATTCTGGTTCCACAACACAAGACAATGCAAGCATATGACACCAAACGTGTTATTTCAGTTCTTTCTTTTCTAGGTCTAAAAGCTATGATGTTGTCACCAGCTGAGAGATGAAATAATTGATTGCATAACGTCCTGTCTTTGTTCATCGAACAGGATACCTGGTGGAAATACAGTGTTGGTTCTTATCTGTCATTTCTGTACAAGGAAATAGCTTTAAACATCATAGAACTTTGTGGTGCTACACTTTGCTTTCCTGGTAGAGTGATTCGACATGCTGAGTAATAAAGCACGACATTATCCCCCCCCAAAAAAAATTGTTTATGGAAAAAGCCGAACCTCACTTGGCAGTTTGAGTCGACCTTCACAGAATCGGAGCCCACAGAATTCTGCAGAATGTGAGTGTTTGTATTCAGTTAGTACCCCCCACCCCCCCCCCCCTCCACCCCCTTGCTGTTTGTTTAGTAAATATTTAGGCTAATTCCATAATGCTTTCAGTTACTAATAGACTGCAGTACTACCCATGTTTAAAGCCATTCTGCAGATTTTTACCCCGCGTTCAGCACCAGAAAATGTTTGCAGATTCTGCATGGAACCTGTTTGGGTTACGTTTCTTTGATACTTGAGTCATGTTACTTCTTTTAATGCACAGATATGTTAAGAATCATGATTTAACACAAATATGTTTTAGTACCACAAGTGTTTAGCTTCTCAAATGTTTCCAATTATACTAAATTGTCATCATACATGTGCAGGAGTTTTAGCCTTACTTAAAAACAAAATATTGTTAAATGGTACACTAATTATAATAATTAGTGAACATTATAAAAAGTACACCCTGTCAACATTTAGATAAGACAGACTTAAGTCAGGCTCCGTTCATTGACAGTTTAGCAGCATTTGTTTGGGGCAGGACAAGTCTTGTCCACACACAAGATATGTTTAATTAGGTTTAATTATCTGAAAGTGCTCCTACCGAACTTTAATAAAACATCATTAAATAGGTGTCTATACCAGCCTAATAGGCCAAAACTGAGTGGTTATAAGAGGGCATTTATCTTGGGAACTAAAAACAAAACCTTTGCCATCAGAATTGACTGAAAGCCATTTTCACTTATATCAACTATATTTTATCCTACTATAAAAGTATATTATTCAATCTATTAAAACATTTGTTATGAAAAATATACTGCATATATTTTCTTATTTCTCACAAGTTTCTTGTATGAATCTGTATTTATTTACCATTAAAATATTTAATCAGAAAGCAAACATGTAGCAAAAAGGTGCAGCTAGTTAAAAGTTCAAAATAGTAACAAATCTCACTGTACAGGAAGACTGGCATTTGAACTAAAATAACCCCACAGTGCTCTGTATCCGGCATTAGACTGAGGCTGCGCTTTCTTCCTTCTGATTGGACGACAGAGGTGGTGTGTTGTGGGTTGGACCACTCATGAGTTGCCGCAATTTGAATATACCTCCCAGCCCCCAAGGCATGCAGCAAGAAAATGGAATGTCTTCCATCTGAGCCCACAACACGAAACAAATGTCTCTTTAATCTTATGCCATTTGCTAAAGCACACTTGAAAATGCAATCCACAAAGACACGAGTCGCTTACAGACAGAAAAAGTCCCATAGATTAAGGAAGATAAGAGATGTTTTTAGGTTCATGTGCTCTGATAATCATTTGCAATTTATCAGAGACTCATGTCTTCAAATATTGAAATAGTCTCAGTATTTCAGCTCATGTCATTTCATTTACCGTTGAAAATGTGACTAACCCTTGTAATGAATTCCCTTTCCGGATTATGATAGCTTAACTCACATGTTTGTGATAATTAATAATGCATGTGATGAAGCACTGAGAGAATTCAATTATACAGGCATGATTCTCCATGAGAGAGAGGGGACTTTTTCTCCCCTATGTATCGATAACTATAATAAACAAATCTGTTTCATTCACTCCCAAGTGACATCACAGCACAGATCTGTCCGTCACTAGAGATCTTCTAATGACACCACCCGGAAGGGTACAACAAGTTTGCTCAGATTCTATGTCACTGAACTGAGCTCATTAGGGCAGAACTTCCTGACCAGCTTCCTACCAGATTCCTTCAAATGCCCTGCGTCCAGTTAGAATGGAGACGCACATTCCTCAGCCCAACACCCCGTACCCAGCATCTCCTCCAAGTGGTTTTCCAATTATTCATATAGTGAGTGACCTCCTGCTTCTGAGAACATGGCAACCGCAACACTTCAAACTGACCATCGTATGAAAGAAATAAGACTGAGAAAGTGTTTTTTTAATGTTAGACTTATTTCCATTTGTTCGAGGGAAGATGGTGTTTGAGGGCTTTAAATTGAAATTTGCTTCATTGGTTGCTTTTCCTCTCTGTGTAAACCCAACAAGACTTTCACAAACCCCGAAAACCTTCAATGTGTAGAGAACCACACACGCTTTCTCTTAAGCAGACACTTCCATCAGCATCATTACAGATAATGCTTATTATCTGTAGCCTACACACAAAGTTCAGCATCACTTCCTTGGTTTTTATCTCTTTTCTTGCGTGAGAGAGCAAGAATCTATGTCTTAAATCTTAACAACAAAAAAAAATGTTGATAGCGATCTCAGGATGTAAAACTTGCTATTCATTTTCTATGAGGATTGCCATTTTTGAAATGTACACACTTAAAAACTACACTAAAATGGCTAACAGGATTGGGTTAAATTTTATTATGCTGTCACAGAGTAGGTAGTTTGAGAACAAATGTTGGTTTCTTAAGCACATTTGCCTAAATATATAATAAAATACTGTAACACTAGTTAAGAAAGAAAAGCATTTACAGAATTTCTTATGGTTGAATATCAAATGTTTCTAGTCAGGACACTGATAAAATGGTTTAGTCATGCGTGTGATGTAGAATCAAATCAGATTGGCTGGCTTTCCTTAGCCCACAAGCATCCTCTCACTTAGAAACATCACCAGACACACTTGGCTCTCTAATTTAAAGCCTACAACTCCTGATATTTCACAATGACTGAGAAATAGGTCAGAAGACAAAGCAAGTGACAGAGCAGAGAGATTCATTTGGGACATATTTTAAATGCCACAAAGGAGGCCGCCGAGTTCGTGGAAGGTAGAATAGTGAAACATTTTTCTAAGAAGGGCAGAAAGTTACTACAGGCAACATGCTCCTTAAGACATTTCTGAGTATTTTTCAATGCGTCACATCAAGGTATGAATTCACACAGACCTAGACAATAATGGAGCATTGGAGAAATCCAATTAAACTGAGGTGAAAAAAGACATACCAGGGCATCATTCGTCCAAATCTGGTCCAGGGACTCCGGCTGACCAGAAAACCCACAGTGGGGTCTGTGATAGCATCCCATGCTCGACCCACAAACAAGATGATGGAGGCATAAAATGGGTCCAACTATCGAGAAAAGAGAAAGACCAACATGTCATCACTCATCACCTTACCTTAAACGCACATCACTGGTTGAGATTTCTCCACAAACTTATTTAGGACTAAATTATATCTCAAACGAACAGGTGAAATATCAACATGAAAGATTAATAGAATAAAATAAAGAAAAGAACAAAGACTTCAGCACTTGAAAAACCTTTAAAACATTTTTTTAAATACTAAAAAGCTCTGTTAAAGCTTTTTAAATATAAAGCTCTAATATGACATATTAACAGTTTATATGGAAAATAAAAATCTGTTTTGGTGATAAAGAAAAGATATGCACTACTAGCCTATCAGTTAAAGATGTGACTTCTCACAATAAATCAACATGCTCTTTAGAAGGCTGTGTGAACCACAACAACTTCTTACAAAGTTCAGGAGGAACACATGACAAGTTACTCATTTGAAACAATTTTACTTCCAGTTACAACACACTTCTAAAACTGCTGGAAAAATCTGAAATGTTGCACAGACTAACTGCTTCATGCTGACACTTTGCATTGTAGAAATAACAGTTAATTAGGGGATTAAACACATTAACAGAACTCACACTGGGAACCTGTCTACTGTAGCCCATAGTTACATGATAAACACTGAAGGCTATTAGAACAATCCTATTCAGACACTTTAATCCGGCCAATCAGCCTGCCAAGACTACAGTAGCCTCTAAAAGTTAATGGCATGAAAGACCTTTAAAATACCATTCATTTTCCAGTACAATTGACCCTTCGCTAAGCCCCACCCTCCTTAGTTACTGTTGCTACGCCTGTCAAGCTTTCGCGGCTGCCACGTCTATTACAGTGTGAATGCACCGGTGTCAGACATTCCCAAGGAGATAATTAGTCATTTTTGGCGAACAGGTGAAATATCCGAGAGAGCAAGACAAAAGAGACTGCAGTATGCATTCGAGGGATATATCCACGACATAATATGCAACCGATTAGAGAATAATTTCATAAAAATCGAAGCTAAAGCCTATAACGTTAGGTGCAGCACAAGCAGCAGCCGCCTCCTTAGCAGACCATTCAAACGGGAAATACACAAATGGAGGAACAGCTATATTCATGCACAGCAGAGTAAGTGAAATGTGAAAATAATCTAATAAGTATAAATCAAAGAGCTTATCCATCAATCTAAAACAGTAACACCGGAGCTGCGATCGGATTGGGGGTAAAGTTACTCAGGGGCAGAGTCATATATATATCTCTCCATGACTCTGCTCAGGGGTAACGTTAGGCCGTCGATTAACAAAACGCTGACATATATTTTAAAGTATATGTCAGTGAGCCTCCTTCTTTAATCGTCTTATTTTACGTTCAAATATTGCATCATGATCAAAGAACCGCCATTATTTCCAAGCAATATTTTTTTCTTTTTTTTATCCTGTCGACATTTAGTTGTGAATGGTGTTTCTCACACTGCTTCACACTGCTTCTCCCCTTGGCTTTTAGGTTTCTGGAAGGGAAAAAAATTCCACCCCACCGTCCAAACTTTTAGGATACCGGGTATCAGATTTGCACAATCCATACGCACAACGCGTCGGCATGTTTCCCTCGCTCAAAAGCTTGACAGACCTCCCGCGCCTAGTTACGGTTGCTAAGCCACGATTGGCCAGTAGCGGTTTTCGGGCGTGGCTTAGCGAAGGGTCAATTCTTCCTTTGTGTCTGTACTTGTCTCGGACTATGCGAGCAGGGGTTGTAATGAAACGCACTGCCCCCTGAGGATCACAATCTGATTCTACATTCAACAAGTCAACCTGATCTTCTGCTATGAGGCCCTTTCCACAAATTCAAGGTAGAAAAAAAAATGATCTGGCTATTAAAAAAAAAAGAAGAGAAAAAATAGAGCAGTGTTTTTCATCTTCAGAAGATGTGGATCAATATTCATAACATTTAAATAAATAAAATTCTCATTTATTTATTGATTTCATTTTTATTATTTACTTGTCTTCCAGCAAAATAGTGTGCTTAAAACTAGTAAATAATTGATTTTACCTGCACATTTTAATTTTAAGTATATATTTTTTATTAAAACAAATTAACAGAAAAAATATCATCATATGATTCTGATTGATTTTAATTGTTGTATAAAGTTGAGATTCATCAAGACCTCTGAGGTGGGATGGGCCAAAATCATTTGAAGTAACATTTGATGTGATGAAAACTAGTTATATTCAAAGCTAGATTCATTTTATATAAGATAATAGTTTGTCAAATGTAAATAATGGTTTTTAGAAAAGGAAAGTAATAGTACACAAAAGTGTATCACAAAGTGCAATCACACAGAGCTCTACTCACCAAAGCAACATCCAGCAGGTAGATCTGAAGGAAGAAGCCGATTGCACATCCCGTTATCTGATATGGTGCCCCTCCAACGGCATAACACAACTTGTTGCACACCGACAACTGGCCTTTTGATTCATGCTATTTTCAAAAAGAAGAAACAAGATGAAAAACATACAAATAATTCAAAATATAGGGATTATGAATTCATGAAGGTCATACAGAGTTCGCCGTCTCTCAATTTGGAGTTAAACTGACCTAATTGTGGTGTAAATAGGCTCACTATGGCCAGACACGCTTGTAATTTGGCTTAAGTTGTAGAACGGCTAGGGTTTCCACTCTGAGACAAGCGCCGGTTTCAATTATGCTAATACTATGCATTTCTGCTTGACTTGCTGTTTGGTCCTAATCCAAACATAACCTCATTCGCCATACAGCCATGTAGCTTCTAATATTTTGGTCAAGATATGAGCTCTCATGCAAGAAATACCACTGAACAATCAGATGAGATAGGAGGCGTTCTGTGATTAACATCAGCACATCAACTCATGGCATATCAACTATTTTCAAGAGACTCAGAGACTGTCATTTAGTTCAAATTTGAGCCCATTTTTTTCAAGAAATGCGAGGGTGCGATTTTTAGTCAGTTTGGTGACTTAAATACATTAGTCATTACTAACAGCTGAGTGTCTGTCACATACCCTCCAAAAATGTGCTGATCATAAGTCACTATCTTTGGCTTTATTGCACAAGCCACAAGGTGTTCCCATAAAGCCTTTAACTCATGTTAAAGTACACTAGGACAATCTTAACACTCCAGCGTAAAGGAAGACACTGCATTACAGTCTTGTGGTTGGAAGGCCCAACTGACTGACAGTGCAACAGAGATAACATAGTAGAAACAGAGAACAATTATGTGTTTTCACTATTTCTGTTACTTCACTGTTAATAGACGATTTGTTGGCTTGTTATGTGACTGGGGCTTTCATTAATTCTGGACTGCATGTTGCTTCATTTGTGATGCCGAGACACAGTTTTGGGGTAAATAAAGTTGCTAAAAAAAGGTCAAGGAAGTATAGAAACACACTCAATGGTCTTGTAATGACACTAAACAGAAATTTTGCAGTTGAACAGAAAATTTCCTCAAGATACCAATGATTTCTCTGTGATGACATCCTCTAAAGCCATGTTTCACTTTCATCTTTGCAATGATCAGGATAAGCTATTAAGAGACCAGCCACTCTCAATTTCAATCATGGCGTTTTAACTATTTACACAAATTGGGTCAGAGAGATCATCTAAGTGCTGCTTTTGGAATGCAGCAACTATATGACTAATTTAGCTTATCTAGTACATCAGCAATAAAAGCAAACCACGTTTTACAGCAATAAAGTCATATCACATATGATACAATCAACCTAATAAATCAAGTGACTATGATTATTCATTCTGATGATGTGGACTTGGATCCATATGGGGTCAATTGTTTAAGGCTTTGTGTGACACACCCAAATGCTTACATCTTGTTGATTGGTAGACTAATTGCTATATTTTAACTTTTAAGTAAGATATAATTGCGGACAAACAATTGAATTACTGAAAACCCCAAAGTAATTTGGGCATGAAACCAGGTGGAAGTGTGTATTAATTTTCAATCATTTAAAAAGCACCGAAAGCTTGATTTGAGATGACTCACTTTTTAGACAGGAAACAGTTTAAAAATAAGCCAATCAGAATCACTGTAATTATAATTTACAGGAATAACAGTTCGGGAATAACTTGTAATTTTTAAAATATTTCTTATTTGAAATATTTCCCCCTCTCTTAGTTTAGTTCCACTATATTTAACAATTGTATTAAATATTGTGGGGTTTATGGGAAATGAACACTTTTTTTTTTTTTTTTTGAAATACGCTTTCCCTAATTTGATAGGGAAATAGTTACGTTCAATTCACTAACGTTAGCTAACTGAAGCACATTTAACGTTAAAGCTATTCTCACAGACATTCAAACAGGGACTCCCATGCAAACTCTGACACCGAACTAGACAAGCAATGAAATGTAATAGCTACAATTACCACTCTGATGGCATACACAACAAACAGCCAGATAAATAATGTGGAATCGGTCTAAAATCGTTGATTACAATGCCAACGTTATAATTTCAACGGTTAGCGAGTGGGGCGTGCGCGCTCATTTTATCCTGACAAAATGACACGTATCAGAACGAGTGAGCAGCTACTACGTGGCTGTTCAACCGGAAAATAGGTGGGCTGCTAATAACTTATAACTGAATGAAGGCATGGTTTATTCTCAGTTTCTTACCTTTGCTGCCAATTTGATTTCATCTGGGCTGGGTTTTTGCAGGAGACTTGCATTGGAGTACTGCTCTGCGCCCTCTCCTCTTGCCATCTCGTTCTTAGAAATTACGTTTAAAATCTCCTTCGAGAACCCAGTTAGTGAATGATATTGACTAAAGAAGAAATCGAAAATATACCGGCTTTAAAAAAATAACATAAAACACTGATCCTGTTCGCGTAAGCCGGTTTCTACCGATGCTTGTACCAGCCGGGTGTGTAGTGTTAATTGAATCGAAACAACTCCTCCTCCTCCTTCAAACAGTCATTCATCTAGCACAAACCCCTCCTTCTTCCTCCTCGGATGATTTTTCACCCTATGCTAGGGGGCAGGAAAGTGACGTCAACATGCTGACGCATGCATGACCACACGCTCAAATGTAAAGAAACGATTTAAAAAAAAAAAAAAAAAACGATTTTTGAAACATGCATGATGGGGGACATACATACATAGTACTGTTCATCATTATGTATGAGACAACAGTTTACTACATGATATTTGTACACTTTTTTGACAAAACTTCATCAAAGGTTGTGCTTGGTTTCCATTTAGCAATGCATTCAGAGAGATTACTCTCATTGGGTCATTGGGCTACTCTTAATAATAAAGGTTCTAAAAGCTTTTTTTTTTTTTTTGCAGCGATGCCATAGAAGAACCACTGTTGGTTGTGTGAACCTTTCAGTCAACAGTTCTTAAAATAACTTTTATTTTTCTTAGTGTGAAGAATATTTTAAAGAAACTTATTTCTATAAAGTAGCCTACAATGGATATGTTCCAAATGGAACATAAATAACCTTTATTTGTAAGACTGTACTGTATATGACATGCCACGTGGATAAGGTAACTTTACTGTTTACTCACACATATAAGGGGGCGTCCACCGTAACTTAAAAATATACACAAAATAGGCTACAGAGTTCAGGTTCACGCACCAATCAATATGTGTCAAAAGCAGATTAGATAAGAGTCATTGAGTGTCACAGACCAACATTTATCTTGTGAGCATAGAGCAATGCAGTACAGTATTTCACCAATTAGGTTCAGATTAGCTTAAATAAACCACAAGGTGATTCGTGTTAATTAAAACGATTTTAGGTTCACGAAAATCCTCAAAATACTTTTAAAATGTCTAATAGGGGGGATTAATCTTTCGTTCAGATGCTTGTTTGGTACAATAATATCCATTGGTTGGCATTACTGTAAACTAAAAAGCAATATTTGTTACTGAATATATTAGGCCAATCTTTGTTAACGTTAAAAATACAGCTGTTCGTTGTTATAGCTCATGTTAGCTCAGGTTCTATTAAACAATATTAACATATACAACTTTCTATATCAATATCAAATATTGAAATTAACATTAACTACTGTAAGATTAATAAATTCTTTAGAATTATTTTTCATTGTCAGGACATATGAACTCATGTTAACAAAACCTTATTGTAATGTGTTACTATTCCAAAAAATACTATTACTATTTTATTAAAATAAAAATCATTCTGAAGTTGCTTTGTTAATATTTCCTTCAAAATATGATCTTAATATGAAATAAGTATGAGGCATAGCTTGCCATTGGATGAAACTTCAGATTGTTATTTACCTGTCTAGGTCAAAATGACTAATTTCAAAATCTGTCCAGAGAACATTGTCCAGTCAAACAAGTTTACCACACGTCAAATGTCAACCTTAAACTGATTATTTATTGGTATTTCACAGGAGCCTTGAAGTTTTACTGCTTTCTTTTACCGACATACCATATTTCTTTGTTGTGAAACATCATCTTCAGTGTCACATGACTAGAAGCCCCGACATTAGCCATGCCCTTGACTCTGTCCCTCTTATTACTGTATTTCTGTTATGTGTAGCCTATTGTTACAAAGTTTCATGAGAAAACGGTGGAGCTATGACCTTGCTGTGACCATTATCCCACTGGTTTTATGTTGGGAGGGGTCATTCATGAATGAAACTCTCTAGTTCATGTCATGAAAGATAGGCCACTTGTAAATTTCCATCATCATCTCACACGAGTGTGTTGTCAAACATGACTGCTGTCCTGCCCTATACATAGCCACAAGTGTTATGGAAAGTCACAAGCAAGGGGGTGGGTTTTATTTGTGTCTGCGTGTGTGTACGGTATGTGAGAATTGTTCTCATTGTGGCAATAGCTTTTAAAGCACAGGCACCTTCTGTACCCTTGTGAGTTTGGTAGATGTTCCCCCTACGCACCTGATTTAGGTTGTGTCACATTACACCTGAACATGTTATACTCAGGTGAGTTCACCTCTGACCGCGTTGGTTGATGCCTTTTCTGACCGCATACAATAATAATCTGTCTAGAATCTCTCCCAAATAGAAGAATATTAGATTTTTAAAGGATAGAGATATATACAACAGTAAGATCTGATTACTCATGGTCATCTTCCTTCATGATTGGTTTAATCTGTGCAAAACAAGCCCCCAATTCGCCCTCTGTTACTGAAAGAGCAAATTTAAATCTCAAATCATAAAAAATAGGAGAGGTTAGAAGTTCATTTGATCACTTTATGTGCCATGAGACTATTATAGACTATATTTTTTAGATTGTCTATCCAGCATCTCAAAGTTTCCATTGATTTCAACATATCAACCATCTTCAGAGAATATGTTGTTCGAGTGAGAATGTTAGGCCTGCCTGTAGGAGATGATATTAGAATTATGGTTAGTTTAAAATACAGCTTACTATGTATTTTATTTATTTTTTAATCTATCATGTGAATTTATTTTGAATTAAAACAGCATGTAATATACAATACTGTCAGGGTTTGTGCAGGTGACCGAAGACGAGGACACGGAAACTTCAATATAAAGTTTTAATAACATAAAATGAAACTTTCCAAACTGAAACAGGAACAAAACTCCAGGGCTTCATGGGTTTACACACAACCATACGTAGACGACGATCGACAAACACTGGGAGAAAACACAGGGCTTAAATACACTAGGAATGATTGGATAATTAACTGAACACAGGTGATAACTGAACACAAACGAGGAGCGGGAAAACTTAACAGGACTAAACCAAAAAGACAGGGGAAACCAAGATCACAAAACAGAACTTAAACATACAGAAACGTGACACTACCTCCCCCCTTCCCGAAGGCGCGACCTCGCGCCGTATAACATCCAAAGGGGTGGGAGGGTGGGCGCCCTGGAGGCTGACGAGGGCATGGTGCAGGTCCAGGAAGCCTCCAGGGCGGAGCAGGCTGCGGGCGTGGCAATGGCGGAGCAGGCTGCGGGCGTGACCAAGGCGGAGCAGGCTGGGGCGTGACCAAGGCGGAGCGTGGGGGACCACTTGGACCTCGGGCGTCCAAGGCGGAGCTGTGGGACCCTCGGGCGTCCAAGGCGGAGCTGTGGGACCCTCGGGCGTCCAGGGCGGAGCTGTGGGACCCTCGGGCGTCCAGGGCGGAGCTGTGGGACCCTCGGGCGTCCAGGGCGGAGCTGTGGGACCCTCGGGCGTCCAGGGCGGAGCTGTGGGACCTTCGGGCGTCCAGGGCGGTGCAGAACCTTCAGGTGGCCATGGCGGTGCAGACCCTTCAGGTGGCCATGGCGGTGCAGACCCTTCAGGTGGCCATGGCGGTGAAGACCCTTCAGGTGGCCATGGCGGTGCAGACCCTTCAGGTGGCCATGGCGGTGCAGACCCTTCAGGTGGCCATGGCGGTGAGGACCCTTCAGGTGGCCATGGCGGTGAGGACCCTTCAGGTGGCCATGGCGGTGTTATCTTTTCGGGCCTCCGTGGATCTTTGGCCGGCCACGGCGAAGGCGTATGGCGCCCCCCCAAAATTTTCTTGGGAGGACAGGCTCATGATCGGGAACTGACTTGACATCAACGGCGCTGGGTCAACGGCTCTGGGTCAACGGTTCTGGTCAACGGGTTCTGGGTCAACGGGCTCTGGCTCTGGCTCTGGGTCAACGGGCTCTGGCTCTGGGTCAACGGGCTCTGGCTCTGGCTCTGGGTCAACGGGCTCTGGCTCTGGGTCAACGGCTCTGGCTCTGGTCAACGGGCTCTGGCTCTGGGTCAACGGGCTCTGGCTCTGGGTCAACGGGCTCTGGCTCTGGGTCAACGGGCTCTGGCTCTGGGTCAACGGGCTCTGGCTCTGGGTCAACGGGCTCTGGCTCTGGGTCAACGGGCTCTGGCTCTGGGTCAACGGGCTCTGGCTCTGGTCAACGGGCTCTGGGTCAACGGGCTCTGGCTCTGGGTCAACGGGCTCTGGCTCTGGGTCAACGGGCTCTGGCTCTGGGTCAACGGGCTCTGGCTGGGTCAACGGGCTCTGGCCTGGGTCAACGGGCTCGCTCTGCGGGCTCTGCTGGTCAACGGGCTCTGCTCTGGTCAACGGCTCTGGCTTGGTCAACGGGCTCTGGCTCTGGGTCAACGGGCTCTGGCTCTGGGTCAACGGGCTCTGGCTCTGGGTCAACGGGCTTTTTGGGCATCTGCCTGGTCAACGGCTCTGCTCGGTCAACGGCTCTGCTCTGGGTCAACGGGCTCTGGCTCGGGGTCAACGGGCTCTGGCCTGGGTCAACGGGCTCTGGCTCTGGGTCAACGGGCTCTGGCTCTGGGTCAACGGGCTTGCTTGGGCATCGGCTGCTCTGGTCAACGGGCTCTGGCTCTGGGTCAACGGGCTCTGGCTCTGGGTCAACGGGCTCTGGCTCTGGGTCAACGGGCTCTGGCTCTGGTCAACGGGCTCTGGCTCTGCAACCTCTGGCTGGTCAACGGGCTCTGGCTCTGGGTCAACGGGCTCTGGCTCTGGGTCAACGGGCTCTGGCTCTGGGTCAACGGGCTCTGGCTCTGGGTCAACATGGGACTCGGAACAGGATCGGACCAGCAATGGGATCGGAACTGGATGGGCTCAGCAATCAAGGGACTCGGAACTGGACGGGGCCACACATCAGGGATGAACTGACGGCACAATCAGGACTCGGACTGGACGACCAGCATCAAGGGACTCGGAACTGGACGGAACCAGCATATTCAAGGGACTCGGAACTGGACGGGCCAGCAAATCAGGGAGCTTGGGGCTGGGCTCAGGCTCTGGCGGCAGGCGACGGGCTCAGGCTCTGGCGGGCAGGCGACGGCTCGGCTCTGGGGGCAGGCGACGGGCTCAGCTCTGGCGGGCAGGCGACGGGCTCAGGCTCTGGCGGGCAGGCGACGGGCTCAGGCTCTGGCGGGCAGGCGACGGGCTCAGGCTCTGGCGGGCAGGCGACGGGCTCAGGCTCTGGCGGGCAGGCGACGGGCTCAGGCTCTGGCGGGCAGGCGACGGGCTCAGGCTCTGGCGGGCAGGCGACGGGCTCAGGCTCTGGCGGGCAGGCGACGGGCTCAGGCTCTGGCGGGCAGGCGACGGGCTCAGGCTCTGGCGGGCAGGCGACGGGCTCAGGCTCTGGCGGGCAGGCGACGGGCTCAGGCTCTGGCGGGCAGGCGACGGGCTCAGGCTCTGGCGGGCAGGCGACGGGCTCAGGCTCTGGCGGGCAGGCGACGGGCTCAGGCTCTGGCGGGCAGGCGACGGGCTCAGGCTCTGGCGGGCAGGCGACGGCTCAGGCTCTGGCGGGCAGGCGACGGGCTCAGGCTCTGGCGGGCAGGCGACGGGCTCAGGCTCTGGCGGGCAGGCGACGGGCTCAGGCTCTGGCGGGCAGGCGACGGGCTCAGGCTCTGGCGGGCAGGCGACGGGCTCAGGCTTGGGGGGCAGCGACGGGCCTCAGCTCTGGCGGCAGGCGACGGCTCAGGCTCTGGCGGGCAGGCGACGGGCCAGGCCTGGCGGCAGGCACGGGCTCAGCTCTGGCGGCAGGCGACGGCTCAGGCTCTGGCGGGCAGGCGCGGGCCAGGCTCTGGCGGCAGGCGACGGGCTCAGGCTCTGGCGGGCAGGCGACGGGCTCAGGCTCTGGCGGGCAGGCGACGGGCTCAGGCTCTGGCGGCAGGCGACGGGGCCAGGCTGGCGGGCAGGCGCGGGCTCAGGCTCTGGCGGGCAGGCACGGGCTCAGGCTCTGGCGGGCAGGCGACGGGCTCAGGCCTGGCGGGCAGGCGACGGGCTCAGGCTCTGGCGGGCAGGCGACGGGCTCAGGCCGGCGGGCAGGCGACGGGCCAGGCTCTGGCGGGCAGGCGACGGGCTCAGGCTCTGGCGGGCAGGCGACGGGCTCAGGCCTGGCGGGCAGGCGACGGGCTCAGGCTCTGGCGGGCAGGCGAGGGCTCAGGCTCTGGCGGGCAGGCGACGGGCTCAGGCTTGGCGGGCAGGCGACGGGGCTCAGGCTCTGCGGGCAGGCTCAGGCTCTGGCGGGCAGGCGACGGGCTCAGGCTCTGGCGGGCAGGCGACGGGCTCAGGTCTGGCGGGGGCAGGCGACGGGCTCAGGCTCTGGCGGGCAGGCGACGGGGTCAGGCTCTGGCGGGCAGGCGACGGGCTCAGGCTCTGGCGGGCAGGCGAAAGGGCATCAGGCTCTGGCGGGCAGGCGACGGGCTCAGGCTCTGGCGGGCAGGCGACGGGCTCAGGCTCTGGCGGGCAGGCGACGGGCTCAGGCTCTGGCGGGCAGGGGACGGGCTCAGGCTCTGGCGGGCAGGCGACGGGCTCAGGCTCTGGCGGGCAGGCGACGGAGCTAGGCTCTGGCGGGCAGGCGACGGGCTCAGGCTCTGGCGGGCCAGGCGACGGGCCTCAGGCTCTGGCGGGCAGGCGACGGGCTCAGGCTCTGGCGGGCAGGCGACCGGCTCAGGCTCTGGCGGGCAGGCGACGGGCTCAGGCTCTGGCGGGCAGGCGACGGGCTCAGCTCTGGCGGCAGGCGACGGGCTCAGGCTCTGGCGGGCAGGCGACGGGCTCAGGCTCTGGCGGGGAGGCGACGGGCTCAGGCTCTGGCGGGCAGGCACGGCTCAGGCTCTGGCGGGCAGGCGACGGGCCTCGGGCACCTAGGCTCTGGGGGCAGGCGACGGCTCAGGCTCCCCCCCCCGGGCAGGCGACGGGCTCAGGCTCTGGCGGCAGGCGACGGGCTCAGGCTCTGGCGGGCAGGCGACGGGCTCAGGCTCTGGCGGGCAGGCGACGGGCTCAGGCTCTGGCGGGCAGGCGACGGGCTCAGGCTCTGGCGGGCAGGCGACGGGCTCAGGCTCTGGCGGGCAGGCGACGGCTCAGGCTCTGGCGGGCAGGCGACGGGCTCAGGCTCTGGCGGGCAGGCGACGGGCTCAGGCTCTGGCGGGCAGGCGACGGGCTCAGGCTCTGGCGGGCAGGCGACGGGCTCAGGCTCTGGCGGGCAGGCGACGGGCTCAGGCTCTGGCGGGCAGGCGACGGGCTCAGGCTCTGGCGGGCAGGCGACGGGCTCAGGCTCTGGCGGGCAGGCGACGGGCTCAGGCTCTGGCGGGCAGGCGACGGGCTCAGGCTCTGGCGGGCAGGCGACGGGCTCAGGCTTGGGGGCAGGCGACGGGCTCAGGCTCTGGCGGGCAGGCGACGGGCTCAGGCTCTGGCGGGCAGGCGACGGGCTCAGGCTCTGGCGGGCAGGCGACGGGCTCAGGCTCTGGCGGGCAGGCGACGGCTCAGGCTCTGGCGGCAGGCGACGGGCTCAGGCTCTGGCGGCAGGCGACGGGCTCAGGCTCTGGGGGCGGGTCAGGCAGGCGACGGGCTCGGCTCTGGGGGCAGGCGACGGCTCAGGCTCTGGCGGGCAGGCGACGGGCTCAGGCTCTGGCGGGCAGGCGACGGCTCAGGCTCTGGGGCGACGGGTCAGGCTGCGGACGGGCTCAGGCTCTGGCGGGCGAGGCGAGGACGCTCAGGCTCTGGCTGGATGTGGCTGACGTGAACCCCAGCCTTGGGAGCCTTCTTTTTGGCCAATCGCACCGATATCAGTGGGGGATCAGTCATACCGGATATCATCCGGGGAAGTCCAGGGACCGATCTGGCGGCAGGGCTGATGCGGTGTGCAGGCTCTGGTGGGCAGACGATGGGCTCTGGTGTGAGCGTGCAGGTGATGGGCTCAGGCGTTGGCGTGCAGGTGATGGGCTCAGGCGTTGGCGGGCTTGGAGCTGGTTGGAGTGGTAGATCCTCTACCAGGTAGCTGGATCCACACGCCCACAACGTGTGATCCACGAACTCCAGGAAGGATAGATGGAGATCCTTGACTAGAATTATCTGGGCCAATGGGTCCCTCAGACCACCCCAGAAACTCTTTGTGAGTTCCTCCTCCTCCAATGACTCATTATTGTAGAGACCCAGGTAACGCCCCGCATACTCCTCAAGTGAGCTCTCCTCTTGGAAGAGGATAGGCATTTCAAAGGGGCTCACCACCTTGCTTTTCCTCCTTCGGCCCATATTGTTAACGGTCAATCGTTCTGTCAGGGTTTGTGCAGGTGACCGAAGACGAGGACACGGAAACTTCAATATAAAGTTTTAATAACATAAATGAAACTTTCCAAACTGAAACAGGAACAAAACTCCAGGGCTTCATGGGTTTACACACAACCATACGTAGACGACGATCGACAAACACTGGGAGAAAACACAGGGCTTAAATACACTAGGAATGATTGGATAATTAACTGAACACAGGTGATGAGACTGAACACAAACGAGGAGCGGGAAAACTTAACAGGACTAAACCAAAAACCACAAAGACAGGGGAAACCAAGATCACAAAACAGAACTTAAACATACAGAAACGTGAAAAAATACCAGTCTCTGGATACACCTGACTGTTTGTCTTTTGATCTAAAGGCTTGCTACTTCTTAAAAATAATTTTGGTACAAATATTAATTCTTAAAAGTAAACTAGCTTGTAAGAACCATTGACCCAAAGAATTATTTTTATTTGATTTTGGGGTGCTTACTGATTAAAAATTTAATTACAAATTGTGCCTGTTTTTGTTTTGTTTGTTTTTTTACAAATTTTATTTTGGCATATATGTTAACTCCAAGACTAAATTGGCTCATGAAGTTGTTTGACAGAATGCCAAGATGTACAGAGATGTAGAGATGTACCCCCAACGCCCTGAGTCTGGAGCCCTCAACTCGGCTCCTATCCAAAATGGAAAGGGCGGCTACTATGCAGAGGAATCTAAAGGTAGTTATTATGTTGTTTTGATTCAACTTGATACTGCATAATTAAAATGTAATTTAAGTTATTTAATAGTTTTGATGATTTAATTATTATTCTAATGTGGAAATAATAGTAATGACTCATTAGGTGTGTCCAAAATTTGTATTGACTGGTAACAAGTATTGAGATAATCCTCATTTATAAATTCCTTCTGGATAAAAGCATCTGCTAAATGAATAATAATAATAATAATAACAATTCTGGGACAAAACAAGTGCAATGTTTATACATAATAATTTTTCTAAATTGAGCACATATTTTGACATTAAAGAGTTTTAATATGAAATAACTGAATAAAACATCCTTTCTGCACATTATTTACACTAAATCAAATACGTTTATACGGCAACAATGTACTAAAAGCGTTTATTGCATACAAGTTGCTGTCAAAAACGATCCCCGCCCGTTCACACGAATCCTTGTTAAGTCTAAAAATGCAGTATTGCATGCCAGGCCAGTAGTTGGTGATGTACAGTAACTTTGTAAACACACACTACATGACTGAACACGTAAAAGCCACATGAAGGCAAGCCTGCAGCCTTATCTGAATAAAGCATAACGCCTAATGCTAGATAATCTGTTTTTTAAAGGAAGGTATAGGAACGTAACAAGGCTCTCCTGAGATACCTTCATCTGATTGATTTTTGAAGGCAGCATATGTATCCATCACTGTCTTTGATATCCCACAATCCTGTGCGTTCCATTCCCTGACCTTTGAGCTAGAAAATAAAGATAGAGTTTGAAAATTGAGATTGGTGGTCAGTTTGTGTGTAAAATGTAAATTTTGACCAACTTTTCCCACTTTTGATGACATTTCTAGCAGGAAGTTAGTATTGTAGTAATTAAATATTCGATTGGTTGTCACCAAAGCTCTCTCCGCTTTGTTATCATTAAATCATCACGCTGCCTCAGAAGTCTGTTCTGAAATCAGTTTCACCATCATGCATAAACGCTGCCTGGTAAGTCAATGCCTCACAGGGCAGTGAGGCAACAAGTCAGCTATAGGTTTTAGGATGCAACCGATGGTAGGCTGTTGCACAGCTCTAAATGAAATTCAATGACGTCAAGGCTGTATGTAATTGGTAATAAAGGCTCATGTGATACAAGTAGCCATTATGCTTTTTCCAATGGCGATGGACCGACATATCTCCCAATAATAAGACCATCTCTGATATGCATGCGCATGATGTCACCATTTTCACAAATTTGTGTTTTTGTAGTTTACACGGAGACAATCACAGTATCATTTTCAGAAACTAAGTTAAACCGTAAGATTCTTAGGGGGCGTTTCGACAACACCCTTTCAACTAAAAACGTAACTTATTTATGTGTTTTGGCCGTTAATTTACACGACAACGGGGTGTTTTGGATGCCTGTTTTGAAGTTCAAGTTTTTGAAAGCAATATCGTTATAGTCTCCGTGTAAACTACAAAAATGCGAATTTGTGAAAAACAATTTTTTGGACATTAAAGCAACAATGTAAAAAATTTTACCTTAAACTAATGTTTCCAAAATCTTATCAGTGGTTCATTAAGTCGTAACATGGTGAAAGGCACTTCTGCCATCGCCTGACGGGGTCTGTATCGCTTTTACTGGCACTATGTAACTTCGGGGTTCAGTAACCCGACCACAAAAAGAACTACAAAATTCGACTGCTATACGTCAAGCGCTACAATAGTCATTATTTAGTTTTTCTTCGTTTCTGATGTCGCAATACATCATCCTTTCATGAAATCATGTAACTCTACCTTGTCTGTGGGCATCGTTCATTCTAAAGCCGGTGCTGAATAAACAGCGAGCGCCCGTGCGACGGTAGGCTAAATTATTTACGACAGCGGTAATGGACAATTTCGTTTCCAACCAGTAGGGCGACCGAAGAGGAAAAGTTACGTGGTGTTGCTTTAAATAAAGGGTCAATACACAGTAAATTGACTAGCGCAAACCTTAATAAAATCTCGTTGTGATTCATTTAAACAGTTTCCTCCCATAAATGTTGCATCTGAAATGGAAACTCCTGCAATTGCATAAGGTCAGCTGGAAAAATAACTGCGTCCAAGCCTTTTCAGCACTAATCTATCACTGCGTGTCTTTAGTAAATCATGACAGCTTATTTAACACCAAAAGAGGGTTTGCGCTGCATGGTGCAAGCTTTTAGTAAATCTGGCCTTAGATGTGGGTGCGTTAAGGGAATGTTTGAAAGTAGTTTTCTTCCATGCCTTTATTTGACTGGAAATAATGTATGCTTACTATGGACTTTCACAGACAAAGAGGGGTTTACAGTGATTCGAACAGAGAAGTTGAATCACAAATAAAAGACATTTTAAATCAAGACTCAAGCAAGTTCTGTCAGAAACACCCTCTGCAAGTAAACACATTTTATGTATTACTTTTTAAATAAAAAAAACATTTAAAATAAAAATTATGCATTACCTGACAGACACAATTGAATTACAAATGCAATGTGACATTATCCATAACATTATATCTGCAGACATAGTATCATAATGCAAATTCTTTATTTGAAATATATATAGGCTATTTGTATTTTCCAAGGTTTAACTATAGGTTTCAGTCTGTCCATATGTCAGTCCAAGCACCTGCCTGGTCTCCTCACATATAGGCTAATATTACCTTTCAGATTCAACATTTTGCCCACTTGAAACTCTCACTCTGATGTGAACTGCAAAATAATTAACACACCCACTGCAGGTTTGACAGTCCACGACGACGTACGATTAAATAATCTCTGCTGATAGTCTCAAAGTCCAATAAAACTGTCTATGTGGCTGTGGGACAGAAATACAAAATGTTGGGTCATGATGGTTCTGTTGACTCTACATAACAACATGACCTCTAAGATGGACATGTGAGCTCTGCTCATGTTGGTGAGGGGCGCATCATGTTTAATAGATATATATATATATATATATATATATATATACTAACGGTCAAAA
Source organism: Chrosomus eos (assembly GCA_036326025.1). Classification (NCBI taxonomy): domain Eukaryota; kingdom Metazoa; phylum Chordata; class Actinopteri; order Cypriniformes; family Leuciscidae; genus Chrosomus; species Chrosomus eos. Next base: position 11,986,778 of record CM070827.1, read on the forward strand.
GTTTTAGATCGGTAAGATTGTTTATGTTTTTAAAAGAAGTCTCTTCTGCTCACCAAGGCTGCAATTATTTGATAAAAAATACAAAAAAAAAACAGTAATATTGTGAAATATTATTACAATTTAAAACAGCGGTTTTCTATGTGAATATATAGTGAAGTGATTTATTCTTATACTTTTGAATGGTAGTGATTAATGTTACAAAAGCTTTCCATTTCAGATCAATTCTGTTCTTCTGAACTTTCTATTCATCATAGAATCCTGAAATAAAAATGTAAAAAACTGTTTTCAACATGGATAATAATCATAAATGTTTATTGAGCATCATATTATAATAATTTCTGTAGAATCATGTGACACTGAAGACTTTAATGATGTAATGTAATGATACTGTAAATTCAGCTTTGATCACAGGAATAAATTACACTTCACTATATATTAACATAGAAAACCGCTGTTTTAAATTGTAATAATATGTCACAATATTACTGTTTTTTTTTGTATTTTTTATCAAATAATTGCAGCCTTGGTGAGCAGAAGAGACTTCTTTTAAAAACATAAAAAATCTTACCGATCTAAAACTTTTGACCAGTAGTGTATACACACACACACACACACACACACACACACACACACACACACACACACACACACACACACACACACACACACACACACACACACACACACACACACACACACACACACACAGACACAGTATATATATATATATATATATATATATATATATATATATATATATATATATATATATATATACTTACAGTATACGGTAACTGTACCATATATGTAACTGTAATTACATATAAATTAACTGTAACACTAAATTAAAAAAAAACTTTGATGCATGCAGTGCACTAACATTAACAAATGTATTCAGCAATTTACTTCTCATTATTAGGATACAACTATTTAAAACTTATTTTTAAGCCGTTGACTATTTTAACTCACTGGTGTGCTTTTATACAGCTCAAACTTTATGAAAACCATTGGGTTTGAAATGTGATATCCACACACACACACACACACACACACACACACACACACACACACACACACACACACACACACACACACACACACGTACGTCACGTCAAGCCTCAACATCACTTGACAAGAAGCCTTTTCGGCGACACTGCGATTTGATGGAGCTGTTTTTGCCAGTTGAGAGACCAAATGTAGATACAAGGATAGGGAAATTGAATTTGTTGCCTAGTTTCTCTGTATTGTCTTCAAGAACTCCTGTCTTTGGCAAAATAGATGTGATTTATGAATTGTTCAGAAACCCAAAAATCACTCTGAGGCAAGGAGATATTTATAGCTGACGTAGAGATAGCTGACCTATCACTTATGTTGGCAGCATGGAAAAATAAAGGGAATGTGAATTTTTAGCTCACCAGATATAGACCTGTCACACACAAAAGCTCATGCATGCAAATGTCATATACTCTGCCGTCACCCTGTGCGGCGTCACATCCCTTCCTTTCGTTCCAGGATACACACACACACACACACACACACACACACACACACACACACACACACACACACACACACACACACACACACACACCACACACACACACACACACACACACACACACACACACACACACACACACACACACACACACACACACACACACAGTTATGAATGGCATTTAGTGTAAATAAAAAGCCTTCCAGTACACCTACCCCTAACCCTGCACCTGCATGTTATCCCCTACCTGTTAGGCACTTTATTTCCGCATTTATAATATTTTCTTAATTTTATTTCAAACAAATGCCTCTTTAAGCTGATATGCGATGGAAAAGGGATAATAATGAGTTCGGAAAAAGGTGGATTCGAACTTGTCAACCAATTTAAAAGCTAGCGTCACCCACCTTACTCTTCATGCTGATTCTACACCAACACGGATCAATATCAGGATGACCTATTCCTTTTTAAACAACAGAATTTCACAGTTACATATGATGTGGGGTCATAAGGTATGTTACTCTCGCTGTTTAAGGAACAGCAACATTGCACCCCTATTAGGATTCATGACGCTCAGTGTGAGCATTACTCAATGTCCCACCGACAGCTTCCTGTCTATTTTAACTCTGCAATGTCAGACATGCCATTGACATTCATAACACCTCTTTGCGTCCATCATGAATTTTCCATCCTGACCATGTGAGTGTTTAAAGGAGACAGGACCAGATGCTGACTTGCATACACATTTTTGTTATTTTCCCACCTTGGGTCTACCATTAACAAACTGTAGGAGAGAGAGGATCAAGAACACACAAGTACAATACAGCTTCATAACAATGTGATAATTATACTAAGTTACTTGGACCATCAGGGGGGTGGACTTTTGTTTTATTCATAATTTCCTCTTTAGTAAATTCCTCCATCAAAAAGGGGAAGCAATTGCAGAAATTGTTCCAGCAGAATATTCTGAAACCTATTGTGAACTAATATCCTCCCTAACTGGATTCCTCTCATTTCTCAGCAGCCTTACCCAAACTTTCTATAACACACTTTTATTCAAGCCACCTCCACCTTTTAGCACTAACATTTGAATGTTTACACATTACTGTACATTTTACTTCACCTTTTTTGTGCCACGCTGTCAAATCAACATTTTAGTATACATAATGTGTTAATGACTGAGTATGACCTATAACCTGTGTCTGTTTCTAAATTATTGAAAATGATTCATCAGTGCATGTTACTTAAGTACAAAAAGTGATTTTTGTAAGGTATTGGATAATCAATTTAAGTCAGATATCTGTTTCAAAATAATGTCTGGTCAATTCACGATGAAGTCAAGAGTCGAGAGTCTGAATTGCGTACTCAGATTCCAAAAATGATATGCTACTTGTAATTAGATTAAATTAAATTTTAAAATACACATCAGACTACAGTTAAATGTTTATTGATCACATGATCCTTTAATATTCACAAAAGGAAAGTAAATTATTTATAATTTATTGATTCTCACAAATTCTTATTTTCTGTCTTTTAAATTGACGTTCAGTACACATTTTTTTTGTTCTTTTTGTATCGTTATATCACTATTGTACAATATTATCCTATTCAAATCTATGTGATTAACTAAGGCTAAAAGTTTGGTCAAATGTAATCTAAAAGTCATCAAAAAGTAGTCCAATAAAAGTATCTAAAAGTACTTATTTTACCTAAAATGTGTAATGTAATGTATTACATTACAATTTTCAACATGTAATTTTTAATTGGTGACTACAATTAGCAAGTAACCTACCCAGGCTCAGCATATATCAAGAACATGAACTAGAAACTAGTAGGCTAGTAGGCTACTGATATGAGTGAGATATGATCCCGCTGACAAATCAGAGCAGAATGGGAGTGATTCACGTTAAATGAGATTTTTCTGCCATCTTGTGGTCGTACGGGGCTCACTGTAATATGGAAAAGATAACTTTCTGTTCCATCTCGGTTTGTGGTAAGTTAACAGGGACATATTTTACAAAAGTATAGCTACTGCTATAAATGGGGTTTAGCAATGCAGTTATCCAGATATCGATTATTAGGCTACTGAAATTACTGCAATTGACTAAATAAGGCTTCACTAAGATCGTAAGACAATGTTGTTGATTCATCTTTAAAATAAACTAGATTTTTTTAACAGAATTCCTTATATGTAACAATTCAATGTGTTTAAGTTCTGTTTTATGATCTTGGTTTCCCCTGTCTTTGTGGTTTTTGGTTTAGCCCTGTTAAGTTTTCCCGCTCCTCGTTTGTGTTCAGTTTTATCACCTGTGTTCAGTTAATCATTCAATCATTCCTTGTGTATTTAAGCCCTGTGTTTTCTCCCAGTGTTTGTCGATCGTCGTCTATGTATGGTTGTGTGTAAACCTTGAAGTCCTGGAGTTTTGTTCTTGTTTCATTTTGGAAAGTTTCATTTTGTTATTAAAACTCTTATATTGAAGCTTCTGTGTCCTCGTCTTCGGTCACCTGCACAAACCCTGACAGAATAATTATTTCTATATTATCAATTAATTCAAATTGAAAGAATGATAAAGTATTCAACTAGTGCTGCTAATAACAATAATACACACTAACATACTTTTAAAAGTATTATTATTAATAATTATCGACACTAAATGTTGTTTTTGTGTATGTGCAGAAAACCTGAATATATATACAAATTCGCACTATGACACTTAATCACTCCACGATCCACTCTGTGCTGTAGCCTACAGTACAAACATCATAGTTTGCAACTCATAGTTTGATTACTCAAGTCCTTTTTGGAATTTTTGATTTACATTCAAACAACAATCATGCACTTCAAAACAGCACACAGACCTGCCAGTGTTTGTTTCCATGGCTTAGCCTACAGTAAGAGGTCAAGAAGATTGCAAACGTAAAGGAAGTCACCTTGCCTGGATCATTTGTTTTTCTCTGTTGTTCCATCTCTTGAATAACTTTGTGATAAATGCGCCATTTATAATTGTTCACAATTTTTATTACAGTTTTTACCAACTGCTTACACACAAAATCTTTTTGAAACCTCTCACTCAAAGTGCAAAATTACATGCCAAATCTTCAAAACCATAAGCTATTTCTCAACCTTTGACTCAGTTTTCAATTGCGTAAAACACTTTTTTCAAAACACTACACACAATTCTCTACCTAAAACACAAAGATCTATCAGGAAGTGACTTGTTTTCCTTTTCCAAACACAACCAATCAAAATGCTACACTTATTCACCAGGTCACACAGACACACTCCTCACAATGTGCAAACACTAATTGCTTAACTGATCACTAACCAATCACTGCTTTACTTTAGTATAGATAGGCCTATAAATAGGTCAAAGGTCAGATTTCCTGTTTTGAACAATGGTTGCTAACAATGAATAGAGAGCAAGAGGAGTAGGAGGAAGAGGCAGGGGACAACGAAGAGGGAGGAGGAGGAGGAGGAGGAAGAAGAAGAGGAAGGGGAAGAGGAGGAGGAAGAGGAAGAGAAAGAGGAGGAGGAAGAAGAAGAGGAGGAGGAGGAGGAAGAAGAAGGGGAAGAGGAGGAAGAGGAGGACCAGCTCGGAGAAGAGATGAAGCTTAGCACTGGGGATTGCACCCCCTACCCCCCTGCCAATTCCTGGACCGGGACCCCACACACAATTTAGTACTGTATTCTACTGTAAAGAATATACTTTTGGTTTACAGTTTTTCTCAGTCGCTTTGGTGCATTTCTCACATCACTATTTACATTTGCACAACAGTTAGTTCAACCTCCACAACATTTAGTCATTTGTGCACATCATAGTAGCAGTTTCTCATTCCTTCCAACAAATTGCAAATGCTTTTGGACATGCATCAATTGCCTTCATACAACTCTCTGCTGTTTTATAACATTATCATTTGCTTATGTCATGTCAGTCAAAATTACAGTTTTTACCAACTGCTTACACACGTTTTCAAAACTAAGTCTCCTTTTTTCAAAACTCTACACACAATTCTCAAAGCTGCACATAATGCAAAATGCCTCACATCTCCTTCAAAATGAAACATTGCGTTCAAAATGCCATAAACACATGTCAGAATGAAGCTTTTGCATCAAACGGCAAACACTTCTTTCATAATAATAACATTTTGGATATACCATGTAGACACTGCTGTTCTAAATCGAAAGCTCTTTGGTCTTTCATAGGCTTATATCTACATTTCAAAACAATGTTCTACAGTGAAAGTAATCTGCTGGTAACAAGTACACCGGAAACGCCAATGCAATGTAGAAACAGAAAAGATTTATTAGGCCAAACATTACTGTTGTATACATTAGCAAACAACAAAACTATAAACATTTACGTAAACCAAAAGTATATTCTTTACAGTAGAATACAGTAAATTGTGTGTGGGGTCTCTTGTACATCTGTATACAAGCGTCCTCGTCCTCCATGATGTCTTTTGCCTTTCCACTCTGTAAACCATTTACAAAAAAAAATGTAGTACAGCATGATAACCAACCTCATTCATTCAATGCAGTGCAGTGAATGGATGGCTTAGAGTTACAAATGTTTATGCAATACTATGCAGTCATATGTAGTCCATTACTATAATGCTAAAATAGTCATTAGATAGTTGCATACCTGTTAACATGCAGTAGCCGCTGTAAATCGACTCAACTTGGGCTGAACTCTTCCTCCTCTTCCTCCTCCTCCTCTTCCTCCTCCTCCTCCTCTTCCTCCTCCTCCTCTTCCTCCTCCTCTTCCTCCTCCTCCTCTTCCTCCTCCTCCTCTTCCTCCTCCTCATCCTCTTCCTCCTCCTCCTCTCTCTCTCTCCTCCTCTTCCTCCTCTCCTCTCTCCTCTCCTCCTCTTCCTCCTCCTCCTCCTCTTCCTCCTCCTCCTCCTCTTCCTCCTCTCCTCCTCCTCTTCCTCTCCTCTTCCTCCTCCTCTTCCTCTCTCATACTCTTCCTCTTCCTCCTCCTCCTCCTCAATCTGACCTTTGACCTATTTATAGGCCTATCTATACTAAAGTAAAGCAGTGATTGGTTAGTGATCAGTTAAGCAATTAGTGTTTGCACATGTGAGGAGTGTGTCTGTGTGACCTGGTGAATAAGTGTAGCATTTTGCTTTCAAAGGAAAGCAAGTCACTTCCTGATAGATCTTTGTGTTTTAGGTAGAGAATTGTGTGTAGTGTTTTGAAAAAAGTGTTTTATGCAATTGAAAACTGAGTCATTGGCTGAGAAATAGCTTATGGTTTTGAAGATTTGGCATGTAGTTTTGCACTTTGAGTGAGAGGTTTTAAAAATCGTGTGTCATTAAAAGATTTTGTGTGTAAGCAGTTGGTAAAAACTGTAAAGTACAGCATGTAAATGTTGACAGCAATTACTGTATGACATACTATATACTGTACCACAGTATATTTTACATAAGTAAATATGTTTCAGTACATCACTGTACCAATGTACTGTAGTATTGTAATGGAGGGTTGGTCTAACTGTTTGTAGGCCTAGTATTCCATGTACATTTTTGTACTTTATTTTTACATGGGCTTACTGTACACAAGTGGCAAACGCATAAGATTTCTGTTTGTTTTTACAAGTGCTACGTGTAAATGCGCAATATTTCTGTTTTGTATTTTTGTAGAAGTGCTAAATTCACAGTTTTTTTTTTTGTTTTTGTTTTGCAACATGCATTTAGCCTACAGTGAACAATAAACATTTATTTCTCCAGCTTCATGTCCTGAGCATTGTGTTTTCTATTGTTCTACGTTTAGTGACTGTTCAGTAGTGTTTTGAATTTTGATTGACTCGGGGCACGATTTGACAACATAATTCAGTTTTGAGCACAGATTGAACTGTTTTGAGGTGAAAGTTTGGTTTTGCAAGAAGAGTCTGAGGTTTTGTGAATGTAGCTTGAAAATTGGGTTTTGTGTTCACAGAGAAAAGGAGAGCAGCTTTCAAGAAATGTGCCTTAGCAATCGAGAAAAACTGTATTAGCTGGGCTATATTGTTTTTGAACTGATATCATTGCAGAAGCAGATGTTTTTATACTGTATCTAAGGTTTGGAATATTGTTTTTGCTATTGTGGGATGGTGTACTTTAACATTTAAATACTACAAAAACAATCCATAATTTTGTTGGGAGGTATAGCTTGTCTGTTAAGAAAATGTAAGCATTGTGGAAATGTGTTCACTGACTGCATATTGTGTGAAGACAGCATTAAATGTGTGAATGGTATGGCCACAAAAGACCGATGCTGCTAATTGTGTTTAGAGTTTTGAAAATGTGACAATGACAACTGGTTGGACAAACGCTTGTTAGCGACTGAAAAAAAACTGTAAGTTATGAAAACGTTAGGCTACTATTTCTGAATGTTCTCTGAACATTTAAAACGCAGTTTAAAAAAACTTGTATGCCTATTTAGTTATGCGAAACTGTCATGATTCTGCCATCATGTCTTTGGTTTCTTTGGTCTTGTGGCAGGATCATGGCAGATCCATGTTTTGTGTACAAGCGCATGGCCGATTGTTTGGCCATGTGCTTGTGGTGTCTCGTTACGTTACCCCGCCCCCTTGTTATCCTCGTCTTGTGATTATTGTCTAGTCAGTTTCACCTGTCCTCGTCATTAGTGTTTCCTATTTAACCCCTGTGTATTTTCTGTCCTGTGCGATTCATTGTGAAACGTTGTGTGATCCTACTGTGAGTTATTTACTAAGAAGTCTGTTGTTTGAGAAGTCTGTTCCTGTCTTTGTTTTGTTCCTGTCTTAGTTTCTAGTCTTAGTCTGGTGTGTTCTACCCTGTCGTGTTTTACCCCATCGTGGGCTTTGTTTTCCCTGTTTTTGTGCACTAATAAACGTTGTCACTGCTACTGTCTGCAATTGGGTTCATCCTTCCTGCTATCCACATAACAGAATGAATCGCCAACGACTGAACCCAGCAGACTGTTCATATTCTCCCGCAAGACCACTAACCTTCAGGGAGCTGGAGCTGTGCCATCGTTATGCAGGAACCCGGTTGGCACGATTTACTGGGACCCGTGGTGGTCATAGTAGAAGAGGTGGTCGAAGTCCAGTCTATCCTGAGGCCATCGTCTGCCCGCCTGAGCTGTCACCATCACCCAAGCTGCCAGTGATCCAGGAGGGTCTAAGGATAGGCGTTGCTATGCTTGAGGACCAGGCTGGTTCCTCCTTGACTCCTGACACTCCATCTACCCTCTCTGGTCTTCGTGGGAAACGAGGAAGACGGACCTCGTGGGAGTCTCCGTCGGAATCATCCTCACCAGAGTCAGCGCAGCCTGAGTCCGTCCTTCCACTGCCAGTCACGGTTCCTGCTGTGCTTCCCCAACCAGCCACAGCTCTGGCCATGGCCTCTGCCCCGCGGCCAAGGAGAAAGAGGAGGAGGAGGGCTGCAGTCACAGAGCCCGCCGAGCCCGCTGCAGTCAGCGCGGTCGCCGAGAGCGCTGCACCCGCGCCTGCTGCCGAGAGCGCTGCACCCGCGCCTGCTGCCGAGAGCGCTGCACCCGCGCCTGCTGCCGAGAGCGCTGCACCCGCGCCTGCTGCCGAGAGCGCTGCACCCGCGCCTGCCGCCGAGAGCGCTGCACCCGCGCCTGCCGCCGAGAGCACCGCGCCCGCCGCCGAGAGCACCGCGCCTGCCGCCGAGAGCGCTGCACCCGCGCCTGCCGCCGAGAGCGCTGCACCCGCGCCTGCCGCCGAGAGCGCTGCACCCGCGCCTGCCGCCGAGAGCGCTGCACCCGCGCCTGCCGCCGAGAGCGCTGCACCCGCGCCTGCCGCCGAGAGCGCTGCACCCGCGCCTGTCGCCGTGAGCGCCACACCCAGTCCTGTCCTGTCACCAGTCATGTCCCCCGTCAGTAGCCCTGTTTCCTCGTCCTCTGTGTCCTCAATGTCTGTGCCTGTTGCTGCTTCCTCTGATGCAGCATCCCCATCTGTTTTCCCGGTCTCCCCCGTCTCCACTAGTCCCCGAACTGTTTCACCCTTTGTCCCTGTCTCCACGAGTCCCCGGACTGTATCTTCGTTCGCCCCTGTCTCCACTTGTCCCCGGACTGTTTCCCCTGTCACCATTGAGCCCCGGACTGTTTCCCCCAAGACCTCTCCTCGTGTGTCTCCATCTAAGCCTGCCCAGAATCCTTGTCCGAAGCCCTCGTCCCGTCGACCTAGGACCCCCAGCACACCCATCCACCCTGGACCACCCCCCATGAACTCTGTGTTTCCTCCGCCACCTCTTCCTTGTTTGTTATTTTTATTGTTACATCCTAACCCTGTTGTTGTGTTTTCGTGTTTGCCGTTACTGTTATTTGTCATGTTTTGTTGCTTTGTGTCGATGTCTCAGTCTGTCTTGTCCCGTGTTTGATGTCCCCTTGAGGAGCGTCTGGAAGCCGCTCCTTAAGGTGGGGGTTCTGTCATGATTCTGCCATCATGTCTTTGGTTTCTTTGGTCTTGTGGCAGGATCATGGCAGATCCATGTTTTGTGTACAAGCGCATGGCCGATTGTTTGGCCATGTGCTTGTGGTGTCTCGTTACGTTACCCCGCCCCCTTGTTATCCTCGTCTTGTGATTATTGTCTAGTCAGTTTCACCTGTCCTCGTCATTAGTGTTTCCTATTTAACCCCTGTGTATTTTCTGTCCTGTGCGATTCATTGTGAAACGTTGTGTGATCCTACTGTGAGTTATTTACTAAGAAGTCTGTTGTTTGAGAAGTCTGTTCCTGTCTTTGTTTTGTTCCTGTCTTAGTTTCTAGTCTTAGTCTGGTGTGTTCTACCCTGTCGTGTTTTACCCCATCGTGGGCTTTGTTTTCCCTGTTTTTGTGCACTAATAAACGTTGTCACTGCTACTGTCTGCAATTGGGTTCATCCTTCCTGCTATCCACATAACAGAAACATTCGATTTTATCATTGTGCTTTTATAATCAAGTTATTTTTGAATGAAAAAAAAAGTTCCATGAATCAAATAGGCTACTAAATAGCCTAACCTTTTTTGGGCTAACATTTTAAGAACATTTTTAAAGACCCAGTTAACTCTTAACGAACGTTTTATTTACGTTACTGGAGGAATGTTGGCTTATAACTTTGATATAGGCTAACCTTTCTGCGTCCCATGCGTAAATCCATATACCGGTAGTTATTATTTACCTATATCACCAGCAGGTGGCGTAATATTACCACATCGTTTTCTTTTCTCATCTGAATAAACCGCAGTAAGTGCGCGCCATGCACTAATGTAAGTAGGCCTATATCTTAATTGTGATAACGTGATACTCGTGTGTTCAGCTTGACAAACTAGAAAATCTCTAATACAATGGTAACCAACTGAGGCTATCTGGTTACTTCTAGTATAGGCTCATGTTGGACCTGTTTGCAAACACCATGCCTGTTACCTGTGACTTTAAACACCTCCAATACATCACTTGAGACATTAACAGTATCTAGTTGTGATAAATGTCATAAGAACAATGCAACAATGCAAACACTTGACATGCATCATCTTGAATTGTTCAAGAGACAGAAAAACACAGTCACGAGCCACCCACTCCAGACCCTTCACACATTGCAGTGCTCGAGAAATCAGTGTTTAGCAGCACAGATGGATCTTACACAACACATCCAGGAAATCAACTTTCAAAAGATTTCAGTCAAAAACTGCACTTGACTCTTGATTGGTCAATTGCAGCAATCTACCATTAAGTCATTTTGTTTAATAACGGGCCATTGACATAACTCATTCTGTATCAACTCATTTCACAACTGAGGAACTTTACACCGTTAAATTATTTTACTATTAGCTGCTTTGAAATAATCAATTTGTATAAAGTTAAATAAGACTTGACCAATAGCAACCGATTTTGAGTTAAAACTATTGTGCTAGATAAGCGAAACAGCTATTTCTCAACCAAAATGATTGAGAACTGAGATCTAGAATGTTACATCAATGTTTAATCAGTTTTGGCCACATGATCATGCCGGACCCCACACAGAGTAAGAGTTCAGCCTGCTTGTAAGGAACTCCTTAGGGGTTGAGGCAGAAGAAGCAGTTCTTTGAGGAAAGCCGATAGACAGATGAGCAAGTCCAGCTGTCCAGACCCTCTCGGCATCAGCTTACCGCAGCCTAAGTGCCTCCCAAAGAGATCCAGAGCAAATGGACCCCTGGCCCCGCTACCCTTTACCATATGATATGGCATAAATCAGCCCTCTTTTCATGCAGCCACACACTTACGAACAGTCACACATGCACACATACATCTTAGAACAGACTGTTCTTTCTCCATGGAGTATCATTTGATTTTATTGCTTTTATGTCAGAATTGCAGGGCAGTAAAAACACATGCCCTCCCCTCAGACACTCAGAGTAACGCATGCATGCTGAAACAGCTGATTCTCTCTCCTCCTCAGGGGGCCTCTGCCTGGTGCCAGACCCAACGGCTGAATGTTGTACTGTCATTCTGTAGAGCTTAAATGCCTCAGCTGTCAAAAAAAAAAAAAATGAATTCAACTAGACTGCCAAACATCCCAGGCCTTAGACAAACTTCAGGGGTGTTTTGGTTGCGTTTCCTCTGCTTTGTGACTGGTTTTATACTGACTAAACTGAACTCTCTTTCCACAGAAAGATATAATTCATTCATTCATTCATTCGCTCACTCACTCACTCACTCACTCACTCACTCACTCACTCACTCACTCACTCACTCACTCACTCACTCAGCCTAACGCTCAATACAAACACTACTATCACTATTGTTCCTCAGACTGCAGTGAAAATAACTGAAAGCAATTGGATTTCAGCTTCTCAGATATTTCTCCTTCTTTCAGTAAAACACGTTTTTCCTCATGTTTCTTTGTTTCAGACAAGATCTCATCAGTATTTTTAAGGGTTTACACTTTATTTGGTAACACTTTATTTTACAGTGTCTTTGTTACATATGTAACATGTACTTACCATAGTAATAACAGTAAATTATGCATAATCACACATGCAACTAACCGTAAATCAAATCCTAATCCTTGCCTAACCCTATAGTAAGTACATGTAGTTGCTTAATTTTACCCAGTAGCCTACTTAAATATATAATTACACTGTAACAATGACACCTTACAATAATGTGTAACCCTTTATTTCAAAGTTATGCTCTTACAGTTTAATTACACAAATTAGTACTGAGTAATATTATTTAACTAGCCTATGTACTTACTAGGTTAAGGTTAGACTTTGGTTTAGTTTTAACTATGCTTAATAGTTTTAACTAGCTAGCTAGCTAGCTAGCTAGCTAGCTAGATAGATAGATAGATAGATAAGATAGATAGATAGATAGATAGATAGATAGATAGATAGATAGATAGATAGATAGATAGATAGATAGATAGATAGATAGATATAGATAGATGATAGATAGATCAGATTCCCCTTTGTTCAGTTGTATGTATGTCTTATTTGTTTCTATTTTGATTTCTTAAATTAAATTTTAGAAGAATCATCTGAGACAAAGGAATCATCACAATTGAGTGCTCTAGGCCTCCTTACGTTTTTGAAAAAGTGTAGTAATATTGTTTTGCATCCCTTGTTGTGTCTTCTGAAGATCTATACGAGCAGATGACCTGTCATTTGACACACAAGTATTTGAGTATAAGACCCGTTACAGTTGTGGGAGGTGAGGTTGTGTAATTAGTTCTACTTTAATGGTTTTACAAGTGGACAGAAGGTCCTCTTCCCCTCCTCACCCCCAGCCCTCTTCCTGTGCGGGATGAATAATGCTTTGATCAGCTAGAGAGGGATGGATCAGTGCATGTGTGAGTGATAGAGAGAGAAAGAGTGCAGGAAAAGGAGTATTTGTATTTAAAGTCTGCAGATGTGTGTGGAGGGTGGAAAGGGAGGATCAATCATGTTCATTGACAGTTCTTATCCAGGATGAAGGCTCACCCTGGGATTCCCCTGAGACTCATACAGTGGTCCATCATGCTGCTGGCAGAAGGGGCTGATGGGATGCAGTGACCGGCCCATCTGTCGGGACATGGACATGATACATATGGCTGCACACCTTCTCAGCATCTCTCCACTGTCCTGGTCACTCCTACCTTGGAATACATGAAATAGCCTTCTCAGTAAACTCCATTTGTGTCTGAAAAATGCCATTTATTAATCTATTATTCAATATTGCTAAACTTTCAGTTTCAAAACTCTCTCATCAATGGTAGTTTGCGAATTCATATGAATTCGTACAAAACGTATGTTTTCTAACAATCTGCTTACACTCCACTGAGGGTTAACTATATGGGGTTAGGACTGGACTTTCATGCTCAGTTTTTTTCTAAGGACACATTTACGCGGCAATGATGTATTAAAAACAGAAAAGTTTTTCGTTTGCGTTTTTGAAAAGTTTCAGATGACAACATTTTCAAAATGATCCCCGTTCACACTAATCCACAAAACTGTAAAAATGTTGTATGCCAGGCCAGTAGTTGGCGATTTCATTTTGTAAAGAAACAACAAGACTGCGCACATATGCATTTTTTTCCTACAGTGCCTAGACTAAGCACATAAGCTGCATCCTAATTCAGAGGCTGTATCCTTCTGACGGTCCGGATCCACTTGTCCTTGCGACACTTCTGTTGCACCGCACTCCACTTTATTCCTATAGGTGACTAACGCGCCCGCAAAGCATCCCGAGGAGGCGGTGCTTCATTTGGAAAAATGCTGGCCGATGCCCATCTTTATGCAAATGAATCTGTTAAAAGCAACGCGTCTATCCAATAGAAGTAGAGCACATGGAGACGGGAGGAAGTCTCTCGCAGGTCCTTTGTTCTAGACTGGCCGCTGGCTCAAAAACACGCCCATAGCGGTAAACTTGAGGAACGCCAATCAACGTACAAATGTGGGGAGGCGTCGCGACACCACGCTTTAACGGTACAGATCCACTTGTCCGTGCGACACTTCTGTCGCACCACACTCTGCCTCACACGACTTTACGCGCCTGCAAAGCATACTGGGAAGGCGGCACTTCATTTGGAAAAATGCTGCGCATCCAAAAGCTGGCTGATGCCCATCTTTATGCAAATGGATCCGTCAAACGCGACGCATCTATCCAATAGAAGTAGTCTCTCGAGGGTCCGTTGTTCTAGACTGGCCGCTGGGTCAAAATCACGCCCATAGACATCCAATGAGCGGAGAAGGATCACGCGCGCTCCACTCCTATTGGTTGTCGCTCCCGAAAGTCGCTCTTCATTTGCATAAAGTTAAACATATCTCAACTTTGTCGCGTCGCCAGACACGCCCCATCCAGTCGCCAATGGTCGCTGTCGCACGTGTCGCCGGAAAGACCCTTGTAGTGTGAACGGGGCTTTAGTCGTGTCGCAAAAGTGGATCCGTACCGTCAGGCCACGAAAGGTCAGAGCGATACATTCATATTCATAACAGTAGGAAGAAAGACAGGAAAAATCTGTCTAATATTTTTACATCAGTAGTTGGATGGGGGACAAAGCAAATTACACTCTGAGCAGATTGCTAAACATCAGCACTTTGATTCCTTTGTCCGTGTGTGTGTGTGTGCAGTGTTGCAGACAAAAGATGGTGTACTTCATGTCTCATTCTTTTGATACACCCAAAAGCATCCGAAAACAACACATTAGTAGTACATTGTGCAGAACCAACCAATCCAAAATGTTGATTTGTTTGTGTGCTTATTTTAACTATAGCTATGTCATAAATCCTACATGGATTGAACAAAGAAAGATTTATTGTCTTTGTGAGGAATGTTTCTGTATAGTGCTTAATCAGCATTCGCTCATTGTTTTTTCATTTAACACTCTGCTGCTGTGTATGGATATTCGTTAGAAGCAATTGAACGATATTGATACTGGATTCAGCCAGTAAGCCATCAGGACTGTGATTTATTGGTGCTTATTAGAGAGCATTGATCAGTATTGAGTTGAGAGTTGTGGATCCATGTAGCTGATTGATCATGGTAGCTGCTCTCTATAGCGGCCTGGGAGTCATTAGCAGTGCAATAATAATTTGCTTTCAATGAGTGTCTGTCTGAATCAAGACTTTTTCTTCAGCCAATAAAGGATTCGTTGAGTGAGTGTTGCTTTTTTGCCCAGTGGTTGATGAACACGAATGTACGCAACCATTTTCTGAATTATGAAGTGATGAAGATGTGAGTGATCCTTGATGATTCTGAATGGTTTCCAGGGTGTTGCTATGTGGTTTCTAATAGGGTTTTTGCATGGTTTCCAGGGCGTTTCTATGCAGTTGTTTAAATGTTGTAAAAGGTTGTTCCTGAGCAGTTGATAGGTGGTTAGACCATTGCTATGAGGCTACTATGGTGTTCTGGGTGGTTTCTAGGTTGTTGCTTACTGCCTCAAGTCTTTACATCCACCTGAAAAAATGCTGGATGGAAACGTCCAGATATGCATACATTCTGAAAATGTGCATAAAGACCTTTTACGCTCATTTGTGCAACATTGGATGGATAGCTTATGATATCCTGGTCCCTAAGTGGTCCCTTTTTTCAATGAGTGTCTTTTTTTTGACAGAAAACAATCATAACGCATGCTCGCTTTGAAAACAATAGCTTCTACTAATGTTTGGGGTCTGTAAGTTCTACATAATCCCAAATACAAGTATGAGCAATACTAAGAAAAGTGATGCTTTTGCATATCTGACATAGTGAATGTGGCAGTAATTATTTGGTCATACTTCAAAAATGTGACTAATTGCAAAAGATAATGAGAAAACACTTCACTGACAGAAAAAAGGTCCATGATTGCCATCTAGCAGACCTTTTCATCCAAGCTTAAGTCCATTTTATAGTACGCTAATTGCAAACAATCCCGCTGGAGTAACTGAGGTTAAGGACCTAACTTATAGACACAGTGGTGAGCAAAAGTGGAAATCAACTTTGTGTTTCCAGGGTCACAATTTCTTGGGATAAAATCTACATTTCATTTAAATGCCCTGGTCTTCTTGAGTAAGGATTAGTGGGTTTCATCCATCCCCCTTTCCACAACCTTGTGTGTATTTACTGAATTATTGGGCTATTACCGAGTGATTGATTGGTGTCCCACAAGATGCATGACATTACTCCCCCTGCATCATTGATGTACAGGGCCTCCCTACAGCCTGTAATGCTGTTCCTGGAAAAGCTGGTCCGAGTTTTTGGAGGAGGAGTAGGGTTGAGTGCTTCACTATGGGTAGGAGAGGCTTTTGACTATTGGAAGGCTTTGTATTGAGAGAGCATTCTGGGAATGGGATCGATAGATCAATGAAGAGAATTGTCTGAATGTCTTGAATTCCTGTAGAGTGGTCCTCCCTATGGCCCCACCCTGTCCTGCTGGCCCATCTCTCTGGGGTGACTGGCTGCTAATGTGCTAATGTGCCCTGCTTGACTTCTCCCTAAAGCCAACAATGCCCTCTACTCCTCACAGTTTGACAAACATATGCTAGAAAGACAATGGAAAGGGTGGGTGGGGCGTGGATGAGTTGAGGTATCTTCAGCTTGAGTTAACTTGGAGGGCTCTTGGTGGGAAAAATGGTGTTGTTAGTGTTAACCATTGTTCTGAGTGAAATGTGAATGTTTGGGACTCTGAAACAGAGGCAGGCAATGGGAGGAGATTCTGAAGTTCCCTGGTTGTCTGAAAGGCCAAAGGGCCCGTCATTCTCTCAGGCTATAGTGAATATTGCATAAGTGCAACAGATTGCGGGGTGTCTCCAAAACAGTGAGATTATCACAGAAGAGCACACACACAATGCAGAAAGCTTCACTGACTTTGCTATTCAAGAGTTTTATTTGTCCTCATCAGAGACTCACATCAGTCATGAATATTAAGAGGATTATAGGATCTATCCATCCATCCATCCATCCAAAAATATCTGTCTTAATTCTGTGTGTCCTCACTAAAAATATCAAGGTCCAGAGATGTTCTTAGCAATTTAGAAAATAAGCCACTTCCAGTCAAGGCCCCCTGTATGGGTAAATGTTTTTAGCACAGCAATTTGGAACTATTTTGGTGTAATGTAAACTATTGTCCTGTCTTTGATCCTCCTTGCTTAAATGCAAACACACACACACACACACAACACAGCACACGCACGCACGCACGCACGCACGCACGCACGCACGCCACACCAAAACACACACACAACACAACACACCACACACACACACAAACAGTTGTTTGGGTCCCACTGTGAGCACAGACAGAGGAAGCAATAGTCAACTGGCAAGGCAACAGCTGTTTTCGTTGGCCTATAGTTCTGCTTGGACTGTATTACAATGAATGCAACCCTCAAACTTAATCAAATGGAAGGGGTCAGTTGGAAACTATTCTCATTCTAATTTGAAGAAACACACAAGCAATGCATCAGAAACACAGTTAAGAGGAGATTATGTCATGATGTGCCTTTCAGTTGTAAAAAAATAAGAGGGTGAGCTTGTGATATACTAAAGTGAATGACTAGATTTGTCTTTTCACTTGTACCACTTTCTTTAATATGGCCTAGAATTTTTATTTGCAATATGGGAGACTATGGGGAATCTCACAAAACAAGACCCTGTAAGTCTCCGTAAGTTTTAATATCAGCAACAGTTGTAAAAATTCCCAAAACAAAAGCTGCAGATATTTAAATTATATATAGGCTCTAAAAAATTCTGTCATTACCCAAATATATCATGTGGCAACATCTAAATCGAATTGTTCTAGTCATGTAAAACATACTATTATGTTTGAACTAAATGAAATTACTTTTTACTTAAAATTGTTTTTGATTACACACTAAAAGTGGTACTTAAGGCCAACTCAGTGAAACCATTCCCTCATATACCTAATAAACTCAATGTTGTATCAAAATTTTCACCCTTGGATTTCTGTTTACTTGGTAAATATATACTGAATATTCATATAGGTCTTCACCTTGATTTATAAGCAGCTTCACAACAGTAACAACTTCCAATTCTGCTGTAAAGCAGCTCTAACAAGCCAATAGTGTCATTATTCAGCTCAAATCAGTTCAGTTTTGATTCAGTTTAGTTCAATAACTGTACTGTAGCCTATATACGGTGTATTTGTGCACATGCATGTATTCCTGTGCACTCCTCTGCACGGAACAAGCAAAAGACACAATATAGCGTTTTACATTTTTCACATCCGTGTGTATTTGTGTGTGCATGTCCTTTGATTGTTTGTGGGTAGATTTACTATAAAAAAAACACAATTTTTAGAATAGTTAAAATAGTTTTGAATTGCTTTTGCAAGAGATGTGTGGTGTTTTAAATGTTGTGTGCTTGTTTTGTGGTGTTGTGTGTTGTTTAAAGAAAAGGACCCATTGTTTGAGAAATTGTGTGTAAGCTTATTTATTTTTAAAATAACTTTCAGTCTTTGAGGATAAAATTAGTAGAATTATAACCTTTTTAAACTACTTGAACCCTCTCTAGCATTTAATCTAATATTTGATTTTGAGGCTCAATCTTTACATAATGTCAGTATTAAATTGATACTTTAATCTGCACTTACATTCTGTGTGGCTAAATGTTTGACATCATTTTGGATCCACAGGTGGCCAGACAATCAACGCACGAGCTTTCCCACTGGCTCTGGGCCAGCAGGACATCTTTATGTTGAACAACTGTATGTATCCACTTGCAAATTGTACAAATTGACATTGAGCTGAGGTTTGTGGGCATTGCTGAAACATGTTATTTAATTCAGAGGCCAGATTGCTCTGCCATTATATATGCAGTGTTGATATACAAGGGTCCAGCTCTTTGAAGAGGGCATCATTGTCTACAGGTCACGTCGGGTCATCTGGACCTTCCTGGCTCAACGCTGCTCTTTGTGAGAGCCTGCTAATCTTGATTTTGAGCAGACTGCAGGCCAGGATGCGCAGCTTCTCTGTTAACACCCGCTGCATTCCAGTAGGCCATTGCTGAAAGGCCGTTCCTTTGTTGGGCTATTTATCCAGTTAGCTGTAAAAAGGGGCACATAAGATTAACCAGGAAATCAATGTGGGAAATGAGGTTTACAAATATTGTTGGCTTCTTCTATGATAAATGGCTTGTGATGTTCCTCATTTAGATAAAAGGTAATGATCAAAGAGGGCGAGTAAATGATAACAGAATGTTATTTTTTTTAATATAATATCTCTTTTTACCATGCAACAATACATTTTATGCATATCTTGTTTTTTCGAGGCTTTTGAAGCGTGGTTAATTTTTTTTTAGATTAAATTGTGAGGCTCTCGGCTCCGTTTTGCCATGTTAATCATATCCATGACCTTCACTCATATTACCAGTGTAAGATTTCTGTATGCAGAATCTTGGGTTGTTAATGAAAGTTATTCTGACCTTTGTGGTTTTGTGGCTTTTCTGCTGGCAGTTTGATTAATTTTTTCAAGTCATATGAGGATGTCTGCAATCCATTTGTAAATGAACAGCGGTCTGTTTGATCAAATGAAGATGGCATCAAATCAATGATGTGATCACTATTTTTTGGCTGCTGCACGGATTTCCAGGAATGCTGAGGAGACGACCTGGAGGAAAGAGGTTCCTATCATGTACAGACGCACCAGGGGACGTCATTTAACCCAATCTTGGTCTCAAATTCCTTCCTGTCCCTTTGTTTTTTTTTTTTTTTTTTTTTCACATGACCTTTATCATTCACAAACATATCCCAGCAAGCATTAGTCGGCATTTTATCATCTGGGTTAACTATATTTAGACCCAAAACAGTCTGGCTATAAGTAACCCACATCTAGCCAAAATAACCTTGAATTTGGTTACACGTTATTTTTGCCAAAATAATGAGCGAGATGTATGATATTTCATCATGTAAGCATCGTGTATCTAATTGATGACTAGTATATTCTGGGGCTATGGTGAGACGTCTATTAAATTTTCACTGTCAGCCCACATTTTGCCTTGTTTTAGCCTAGAAGTCAGGGCTGAGTTTGGACGGCTACACTCTAAAAAAGGCTGGGTTGTTTTAACCCAATTTTGGGTCAAATATGGGCAAACAGCCATTGGGTTACATTTTTAAATTAGATTTTTAACCCAATGTTTGAGTTTGTCCATATTGGACCCAAAATTGATTAAAACAACCCAGCATTTTTTAGAGTGTATTCAACGTCAGCCCCATCTACATTTGAGTGCTTACAACAAAAACAAATTATTATTCATTTTGTCATTCCAAATTTATCTGAGTGCTCATATTTTTCTGTTAGAAATTTTATTTGAAGAATCTTCATGCAGGTCTTGTCTGTAAAACATTGGCAGTGGCTGTAAAAGGACACAAAAAACCTCATAAAATAACAGTAAACATCATAAACAAGAACAGTAACAACCATAAACCAGTCTTTAGAAGGCATTTTAACTTAAATTACATTAAACTGACTTTAAAACACGTTGGTGCAACAGCATTGAGGACTCTCCAGGCGTAATGGTTTTTACTGGACAAACTATATATTCTATCCCCCTACACTGCCCCTGTCCCTAAACCTACTCATCACAGGAGACATGCTGCATTTTAAATGTTTTAATAAAACATTGTTTTTTATGTTTTTAAGGACTTTTGAAATGTCCTCATAAACCACCCATAAGTTGTAATACCAGTGTAATACACATGTCATAATACAAATTTGTGTCCTCATAAATCACATAAACCAACCCCCCCATACACCCCCCCCCCCCCCCCCCCCCCCACACACACACACACTCAATTAAACACACACACACGTTAGGTACACCTTGACCGAGTTGGACCCCCTTTTGCCTTCAGAAATCCCTTAATTCTTTGTGGCATAGATTCAACAAGGTGCTGGAAACATACCTCAGAGGTTGAGCTGCTGCCTTGTGATTGGCTGATTAGATATTTGCATTAATGAGCAGTTGAACAGGTACCATATAAAGTGGGCAGTGATTGTATAAACATGCAAACAAGTGTAGAATAATAAAGAGAAAAGAGTCAATATGTTAACATTTTATTCGGAAAAAAATAACATTATGTCAGTGTATAGCCAAGTTTGAGTCTGAGGAAAATCAATGTGATTGTGATCATTTCAAAAGAAACAGTTTGATTACATTAAACAAACATTTGCCACATGATTATTCAATCATGAGTATTTGTTGAGCACAAGCTGTACATGACTTCATTTTTATTCTGTTTTGAATTCACATTTTTATTTCTGTTTTCCACATTGAAAAAAAACTGCACACACATTTGGAATGACATAAGGGCGAGTAAATAATGACAAAACATAAATTTTTGGCTGAACTATCCCTTTCAAATCAAAACAGTGATTTCACATTCAAATTATATGGTATGCCTCTAATAAGCTGTGAGTATGTTCAAGTGCTTAATTTGTAGATGTAAATCCGTATGTGTAAGCAGGTGGGTGGGTAACTGTCTGGCAGACTGCAAAGACCAAGATTGCAGAGCCAGCAGAAGATCTCGGAGAGGAGTGGGTGGGATAAGCAAGGGCCAGCCTGAACCAGGATATGGAGGAGATGGCTTTGTAATCACTACCTTCTGTACCATTGAATATACATAGAAACAAAAGTACAAACCTTTTCTAACATGCATGAAAATGTACAACATCCCTAGAAACTAGTAGTTTGAGCAAAGTCTGCTAGTCACAAGTGTTCAGCAGTGCAAGAAGCAGGATGTTGTTGACTACTGATTTTAAACACAAAGGAAAAAATATGTATGCCTAGAGACAAATTCAAGAAAAGAGATGAGGAAAGGCTGTATATGCTCTTAAATTATGCATTATACAAATAAAAAAAATGCTCTGAAAATATAAACAATCCACTTTTGATTGACAACAAAGTATGTGTTGGCAGAAATGCAGTTTCAAAGGAAGTCTTTGGGCCATTCATTGAACATTTGCAGCATAGACTTCCATTATAAGAAGGCTATTTCTGTCAACACATTTTGAAAACAAAATATATATATATATATATATATATATATATATATATATATATATATATAATATATATATATATATATATATATATATATATATATATATATATTATATATATATATATATATATATATATATATATAGTTGTTTATTTATTTATATATTTATTAATTCATTTAGCAGTTTTACTGCAGTTTATATGCAGTTTTACAAAAAGTCACATACACAAGTTTTTTTTTTTCATTGACACTTTCCACTGACCTTTCTATGCTTTTTTTGAATTTTACCTTTCATGCGGTGTAGCTCTTTGTGAATGTAAAAGATCTGCAACATTTTAAAGATCAAAGTGCACAAATAAATAGTTATTGTCTCATACGAAAGAATTGATTCTGAAATGCCAAAACGAGGCATCAGCAATTCCAGTCTCAACTGATGTTACATACCTGCGTAACAATGTAACAAATTTGCATAATGCCAGCCTAGTCTTCATTGGCCATGAACAGAACACTGTACACTGTAGTTGTAACTGTGACTGAAAGGGCCCTATTTTAACGATCTACAGTAAGCACATGGTCTAAAGCGCACGGCGCAAGTGCACTTGGGGTGTGTTCGAATCCACTTTTACTAGTTTAACGACAGGAAAAATGGTCGGCGCACCCGGCGCATGGTCTAAAGGGGTTGTCCCTATTCTCTTAATGAGTAATGGGTGTTTTTTGGGCGTAACGTACAATAAACCAATCAGAGTCTCATCTCCTATTTCCTTTAAAAGCTAGTTGCGCTCGTGCCATGGCGGATTCGCTTTTTACATGGTTGCAAGCGGAAAAACTGAACACTTCTCTGGTGAGGAAACGGATCTGCTCGTGCATGAGGTTAAAGCGCGAGAGCAGACCATCTATGCGACAAAGTGTACGCGCGTTGTGGACCCGCCTATATGTGCACATTATTAAATATTGCGCCATTGACTTTAGACCAGGTTTCAGTTGTTCAATGATGCAGTCTATTTCAGTCACCTCAAAATAGCAACGCCCCAACAATGCGCCTGAACACACCCCGTTTTCAGACCTATACCTATACCAGAATCACAAGCGCACAAATTGGCGCAAATGCATTTGTTATTTAAACAACGTGGGACAGGACGTGAAAATGGAAACTGCATTGATACTGTAAATGTCGGGCTAAAACTAGCAAAAAACACACGTGTCGCGCCTGGCGCAGCATTGCATCTAGGTCCAAAGAGTTTGGTTGTCGACATGTTAAGAATATGCTGTTTACAGTGCTGCGAATCCACTTGGGATGCACTTCAAAGGGACGAGGACTTGATACGGTGGAACCGACGACAATTACAACAGACTGGGTTGTCTGACCAATCAAAGCAGAGTAAGCCTGTGGAAAGGAGAGGTTTAGAGAAACGGGGTTCGAACTAACCGTTTTATACTCATTGAGACATGAGGTGATGTGCAATGTATATTATGAGAAAACAAAAAGTTTTTTTGACCATAGATGCATGTAAACCTATAATAGACCTCCAAAACAAAACTAGGAACCTTTTAAATAGCATAATAGGGGAACTTTAAGATGTTTTCCTCATTGGGACCATTGGGCTGGTCTCCACAATGTACACAAAACCTGAGCTACAAACACACACGTTAAAAATTAAATTATGAATTTCATGCTGTGCTTCCTCTTTTGCTTTTTTATATGGTGGAAAGGAGAAGTGTCCATTGGCTGCAACAGACATGGCATGCAAATCCTGTCTCAACTGAAATTTAAAAAGACAATAGTGATAGTGATATCCTGAAAGCTTTGTACCTGAATAACCCAGGCAGAACCTGAAGAGTACGTTAGTACAATGGTCTCATATCACTGCATTCCTATGCAAAATGAGTTATGTTACTAAAATTGCAAGTATACTGCAGTGAAACGTTTCAGTATCTCTGCATTTACCTGCTCATATGCAAATACATACTTCAGTGTGACAATATCTGAAACGGCAATAAACGGTCAAATACTTGCTGCTCACTTCCGTTTATTTAGAAGCATTTCTGTCACTGCCAGATAGTGGTTATGAAATCTTTTCACTCAGTGGCTGTTGTGAAATGCATCACCTCTCTCTCTCCCCTCTCTCTCTCTCTCATCTCTCTCTCTCTCTCCTCTCTCATCTCTCTCTCTCTCTCCTCTCTCTCTCCTCTCTCTCTCTCCTCTCTCTCTCTCTCTCTCTCTCTCCTCTCCTCTCTCCTCTCTCTCTCTCTCTCTCTCTCTCTCCTCTCTCTCTCTCTCTCTCTCTCTCTCTCCCCTCTCTCTCTTCTCTCCTCTCTCTCTCTCTCTCTCTCTCTCTCTCTCTCTCTCTCTCTCTCTCACACACACACACACGCTCTTTTTCAGTCTCTCTCACCCGATTTCTGCTGCCAAGGTGCAGTTTGCAACAAGTACAAACGCCGTACCCAGAACTGAGCTGACAGCCGGCTTTCTCCCAGGACTGAGTCTTGGAAGAATGCAGTAAAGAATCCTACACCCTTTCCAATTAATGAGCATCTATCAATCAAAGGGGCCATGTGATCCTCCCACTCACATTCATCCCTGCTGGTCAACAGTTGCTGCTGGACAAAACCTCCATGGCTGGACCTCTCGTTGGGCTGCTTGTATATTCATGAGAAGCATGGAATTGTTTCTGAATATCATTCTTTGAATTTAGTGCAAAACAAATCACATATTCAAATCCACAAACACAAAAGAAAGATTTTAAAAGGAATGGTGGTACATTTGTCATTTGCAAACAGATGCTAGATGGATGAAATAGCAATGTTCCTGCACTATCAGTGGTTGTTTGTTGTCAGATGCTGGTCAGGCATCATCAGTGACTATTGCTTATACCTTCATTTATGCAAGCACATGGCCATAAACATCTGTGCATTTGCTGTAAAGCACTAAACGATTCAAAAACCTATGCAAATCTAAGAATCTTTTCCAAATGCATCTCACACTGCATCACCACCTGAATCATGCAAATGTTATCTAGCACCTATTAAATTATTAGAGCTATTCATCACAAACGCAGGGGTAGGCAAAATATAACTTCATTCAAATATAACATTATAATAAAATTCCAGTGGAATGCAAAAATGTATGATACAATATTTTAATTAAAAACTAGTTCATTTACATATTTTACCAATAAATAATATTTAAATAAATATGCCTGCTTTCAAGCAGAGTAATCTTGGCTCTCACTTGTCCTCTGACATCAATCTCACATACATCTCAAAGTGATGTCAACCCACCCACATGCAACCCTCATTTGCATATACACACAGCAGGTGATGGGATGGCTGGGATTGGCTTGTGCATCTTTTAAAACCCAACCAATGGGAAGCAAAAAAGAGTCACCAGGAGAGCTATTTAACCCCTAATTCGAATTCAAATACTTCCTTGTGGGCCCCTCCTGGAGGAGGGATTAAGGTCTAATGACATCTCATGCATTTGCATATGCACAAGATTCCTTCAATCAGCTCTGTAAAAACTGTTACAATTTACATTAAACACTTCTTTCTTACATAATTTTACAATACTTTATTTAAAATGGTTTTAATAGTTATTTTAAATATTTATATTTTGAAACAGTGTTAAAAGCATACTTTTAAGCAAAAATTATGTTAAGAAGCATTCCTAAAAGCCCTTTGTATCTTATTTTTTTTAAACAAGCTGTAACTTATAACAAATAAGGAAAATTTGTATTTCATTTAAATAGACTACTTTTTATTTATTTTACAAAATATTTACACTAACCTATTTAAAGTGTATTTTAAATATCTTTTTATATTTCAAATATTGTAATATATTGTTAGTAATATTTCATTAAATATTTTAATTATATCATTAATGAATTAAAAATATAAATTAACTTACCATTTATTCCAGAATGTCTTTTGTGTCAAATTATATGGTACTTTTATTATCATAAACAATGAAATATTATATAATATTTTAAAAAGGCTGCTAATATAGTAATGTTACAATATTATGATATTTATTTTAAATGTGCATATATATTTAAATTATTTAAAATTGGCCTACTTTAAAATATTGTTAGAATAATATTTTTAAGTAAAGATATGAATAACCATATCGTTTAAGTTTACACGTCAACAATTTTTCAAAATGTACAAAATGTCATTTTGAAAAGTTTTGTGTAGTTTTTACAAATTCACATTGTTGTTTTTTTGTTTATCACAGAGACGATAAAGGTATAATTTTGAAAAACTTGCACTTTGTTACACAAATCTGTTTTAAAAGTTTGCATTTTCAGGCCCCCAAAATGCTGTTATTGTGTACATGAATGGCCAAAAAAGTGTTCAATGTTTAGATGAAAACGGTGCTGTGTAAACGCCTTCTTGCTAGATGCATCCAGAAATCCTTGCATGAACCATCACAGTTCTGAAATTGAGTCTTTTATATCTTTAATTTTCTAACACATGCTAAATGTACAGTCTACGACTGCATTTTTATTGTTAAGTGCAATAGATGTTTTTTTTTTGCTGACTTGTCTGTTGCTGCCAGATTTGATTAAGGGTTCTGGGTGGGGCAAAGTGTGGAAGATGCTAATAGATCAAAGGGACAGGTCTCCACCCTGTTGGTCAAGAAGATCACGGAACCTTGACCTTTCATTAGACCTATAGGGAGGATTCCCTGCTCTCTACCTCATGTGATTAAAAAGGCATCAGGTGGTATTCAACCTGCTCAGTCAACCTATTCGCTCAAGGGTCAGGCTACGGGGAATTTGTGATGCCAGCCTTTGATAGGTTCACTTCGGCAACAAAGAGAGTTTAGATATACAGAGAATGTTGGAAGGCAGGATTGCATTTTTGTGTGTTTATATCACCACAAATGTATTACATATTAAACCCATATCTCCTGATAGCCTGGTTAAAACCAGACCATTCTCAGTATAACTGAGTTATGGTCTGGCAAAGCTTCATAGACAAATCATTTCCAAAGGGGCGTCACCAACGGACTTCGCTCAAATGCCTCTGGGCGCAATTGGATAGACCTAAAACCAATCAGAGCGATGAAGGAGATGACGTATGTTTGCAGAGCGACGGAGAATGTTGTTCTTTGCTCGGGTTTTAACAAAAAGGAAACGTTCAAATCGTTTAAAACAGACGCGATAGCTGATTCGAACCATTCGAACGAGTGATGTTCCACGGCGGCATCCATCTTTGTAATGTACAAAATCTGCTTCACAGTCGCTGTGCTGTCGTCATCGTGTTAAGCCCACCCCAATGTTTCTGATTGGTGCCTCGATTTCGACGGATTAGAAATGGGCTTGAATGAGCTCTTTGCCAGACTTACTTGCAGAGCAAATCTAAATTTGCTGGAAGTTGTCTGGGTTTTCCCAGGCTACTGATAACCATCACATATTATCACATTTAACACTACAGCAGCAGTAAAGAAAACAAGAAAAAGCCTAGAGAGAGCATTTTTTCCCATTCCCACACTATGTAAAAAGTGATAAGCTGCAATTAAAGAGCCACTAGATTTAACCAATAAAAATGTGTGTTGCTGGTTTAAATTAATGTATTAGGTTGATTCACCAATGCTAAACAATATTTTTTTACTTGAATAACATCAGCTAAATTAGATGTCACCAATTTTTTCAGTGTATGAATGGTCAGAGAAACTTTTCTGCATGTGATAATTAGCTTCAGGAAAAAAAAAATTTGTGAAGAAACTGAGTGCATGCGCATGCAAAATTGACCTCCATGCTGGCAGGTTGTTGTGAGCGGTCACCAGGGCGTTGTTATTGAGTTGCTAAGGCATTTTATGTGCCTTTTAGCATGTTGCTATGTGGTTGCTAGATGGGCAGCTTCTTACAGGCCCGGGTCAAAAGAGCTAGAAATCTAGCCTCTTCGTCAGTGTGTTTATTTATTGCAAAATTTATGCCTGCCAGAAGAAAAAGTGTTACAAAAATAATAATCAATGGCCTATAAGCATAAAACAGGCTATAACCTAAATAGTGAAGCTATAGCCTTTCTACTGTATATTTCTAATTTCTCCACTGGTAACCAGTGCACAGCTTTGAGGGCAGACTTCTTAATTAGCACATGTAGTATATGATAACAGCATGGTAATGTTTTAAGACGCGCGCGCACACACACACGCACACGCAAGGCTCTGTCCCCAGTGACACAAAAGCACCAGCTTCATTGCCTGCAGGTCATCCTTTTTTAAAGCAAAAGACAAATAGTGTGTTCATGCATGTACCTGTGAGGGTCCATCTCAGAGCCCTAAAAATGTTCATTTCCCTAGAGAGCCATGATTCTGCCTTTGAAATTTTCATTTTAAGGTCACATGCACAGTTTTATCATCATTCACAGCTGGTACATAGCACGCACCTTAGCCAAATGCAACTATAGTGTGCATCTTTATATTATATATATATATAATATATATATATATATATATATATATATATATATATATATATATATATATATATATAAAGATGCTCACTGCACAGAGAAGGGATCGTCAATGCAATTCTTTTGTCAAAGCAAACCAACTGAACTCACCCAGCCTGATGTCATTGACCAGCCTCCATAAACTCTTGAGAATTTGTATGGGACAATTGGATCAAAAGGGTGGGTCGAAAAGGCTAAGCAAATTTATAAAAAGACCATAAAGCCAGAGAAAGAAAGATAGGCTACATCTCTCCAGGGAGATTCGTCAATCACTGTGGGAAGAGCCTTTGTTCTGTGTAAGGTCAATGTCTTAAATTAAGATGTAAAGAAAGGAGATGATAGACACTGAATTGAGACACTAGTCAGCGATCACTTCCTAATGCACAGATTTGCCATATGGGACATTGTTGGAAAAGAGGACACGTATAGCCATAAGAAACAGTATTGTCACAAATGCAGCTTGTGCACCGCCAGCATTTCATTAAGCTGTCTGGCACTAATTATCATCTTGAGCTAAATTAGAACAGGCAAAATGGGCTGGATATGACTCTTTCACTCACAAATAATAATACAACAATGTGTAGTTCAAAGTGAATACAGGCAGCATATGCAAATTGAAAATTATAGGTTGTATGCAAGCAAGACACAAACAAAGCAAGATCTTAACGTTTCCCTGCACTTGTCTGATTTGCTATTTTGCAGTGTCAGAAATTATTATTATTTTTATTATGGGGCGCCCAGGAATTGTTTTTTCATGGCAATTTGTTCCAACCATACAAAACTTTTTTTTGTAAACATTAATTTGTGTATGTAAAACCAGATATATCCTGTAGAAATAAGTCTTATCTTATGCCAGCATGTAAATGTAATGTATTTTAGGCATGTTTAAAAACAAGTCAAATTAAAAAAATATCATCCATTATTTATTACTATCACTGACACAAACTAAACACAACAATCTCTCAATCTGAACACGTTACAATCAAATCCACCTCAAATACAAGCTACAGAATAGTGTTCAAGATATTACAACATAATAATCTACATTTTTAATAGATTTATTTATAGTCAAATTATGTGGCATGTTTATATGAGCCCTGCTTAATTTCTTAGTGTAAAATGCATTTCTATATTTTATTCTTTCATATATCAATTCGTTGTTGAGCTGAAATGCAGTATGTCATTTAAAAGTCTTTCAAATCTGAAACAGCGATATCTATATGACATTTTTCTCAATCAACATCTGAATTTATCCCGAGACGCCCAAATCTTAAATGAACCTCTATGGCAGATTCTGTCGCTTTAAGTGGTGGGCGTGGTTACCGCCAAACTACCCGCCCTATATGCAAAGTACCCACTACTTTGGCTGGGTAATATAGTGTGGTACTCGTTTCAGGTGTCCATACTAGTGAGCGCAAGCCGCGGCTAGAGAAGGGATCACACAGTCGCTATAAAGGGAGCAGTGAAGCAAAGTTTACATGAAAAGGCGGACTGCAAATGGGCAAACATCCTCGCAACTTAACTTAAAACAACAGCCGGATAATACAAAACCACGCTTGGAAAACGAACACAAGACAGGATTATTCAGCACACCGCTTACGACGCTTTCCTAACTTGTTGACATGAAAGCCTTTTCTGCAAAACATTTATCTGGAGCTCACCGGTGAACTGCAACACCTCATTTTCGTGTCTCAAATGACATGCAATACTGACTCTCGGCTCTTGTATTACGGTAAGTGGTTGTTAAGGAACGCCTAATTCATGTGGGTGATCTTAATCGTTTTTGAGAAAAAGTAAGGCATTTTGCTGACGAATAAGCAACTGTTGATGACAGTATAGTATATGCACTTGAAGCATTACATCGTTGTGTTATGTAATAGAAGTAACGTTATGTGTTGCGAAACTTCACGTTTTGTAACGTAAAGTAAAACTGCATGGAGGGGACAATACTTTAATTTGTCTTTTTTGGACTGCTTGACTTATTAAAAATATTATATATTTTTTATACTACATTTGCATGCATATATTAAAGATTAATGCAGGCTAAAGTTATATTATTTAGAATAATTTAATATTAAATATTAGCAAGATAAAACGACAATAAAATGTAGAAGCTCATTGAAAATAAAATGAAGAGCTTTAAGTTAATTATCTCTCACAGAGCACCATAAGATCGGATTGTTTTTAAAATGGATCAATTGTGGTTTTCAGATCTTGATCTCTAAGGAGGACACCAATGCCAGGAATCAGTGCAAACGCATCGCGAAATAAAAAGTGGGAGATGGAGGAATACGACCAATATCAACACTACTTCTACGACGACCACAACTTGGACGAGGACTTTTTCAAATCAACCGCACCAAGCGAGGACATTTGGAAGAAATTCGAGCTCGTGCCAACCCCGCCCATGTCGCCTGTCAGGATACTGGAAGGTACCGGTCCATCTCCAGGGGACAGATTAGAGTGTGTGTCCCAGTTTTTGGGGCAGGACGACGAGCAGGAGGGACACTGCAAACTCAATGCGGAGGAGACTCTGGAGAACTTGAGCTCCATCATTATTCGGGACTGTATGTGGAGCAGTTTCTCCGCCACCCAACAGCTGGAGAAAGTTGTCAGCGAGCGTTTGTCCTGCTCGGCTCAGTCGAAACTCTCCAGCAAAGCGCAGTGCGTCCCAGTGGACGCTCCTGTTCTCAACAGCTTCGCGACAGATTGCGTGGATCCAGCAGCTGTCCTTACTTTCCCCCTGAGCAGCAGCTGCAAGAAACAGGTGTCGTCCGGGTCAGAATCTCGCACCGACTCCTCGGGTAAGCACGAGACCGTTGACTTTGAAGAGCAAAAACTCACTTATTTGCTTAACCGTGTAGAACTTGAAGTGTAGTGTAAATTTGCTGCTGTGTTGACACCTGAGAGATCTCGATATGTGATCATTCTGCGCAGAGTTTCCATATTTATGCACTAAACTACCACCGCCTACTTAATTAGAAAAGTTGCATTGGTGCAATGGGATTTAGGTTGGCATACTTAATATACTACTTATATATGTGGAATGTAAAAGTGTGCTGTGCTTCCACATTCCCCAAGTGAAACAAAAGTAGACATTGTTTTACTTGTGGCTGGTGCCTACTAGTTCATGATCAGCAGCAGACAGTAATAATAAGGGTACTTGAATCCTAAAGTGGTCAGGGTCACTCAATTGTCCATGAATGAACAGTCGGTATGAAGCTGACAGTATAGATGTAGCCTAGTTGATTCTTCTATAAATTAATTTTAAGGGCACTTACCCATATCGTTCAGAAGCTTTCTTCTGCAGAACACAGGAGATATTTTGAAGAATGTTTTAGCTGTTTTTCACCATACAGTGAAAGTCAATGGTGTCCAAAGCAACATTAGACCCCATTGACTTTTACTGTATGGACCAAATAAGAGAGATGTTTTTACTCATGGTGGCTCTACATTTTTGGATGTACTGTTCTTTTTAATAGTGAATTTCTGATTTTGCAACAAAAAATATTTGGCTTTGTGCTCAATGACGGAAGTAATTGCGTAGTGAAATCGGAGTACTCAGAACAGATGCTTCTCTTATCAAAATACACATCAGAGGTGACTCCAAGTTCATTATTGCATATCAAAGCCTCATCATTTACTTTCCTCTTGCTGAAAATAGGAAACAATACTCATTTTGTAGTTTTGTGGCCCATAGATCTTACATTCTCAATGGTTTTAAAGTGCTAGAATTGGTGGATGGAAAGGTAAATTTGGACAAAGGCTGCAAAAGATGATGCAGCATTGCACATGATTGTCTACAATGGATGCAAAACCAGACTATGTAAACCGAAGTATTTTTTTCTGTTGTTATTTCAGATGATGAAGAGATTGATGTAGTAACGGTGGAACAGCAGAACAAATCGCGCTTGGTGAACGCCCGCAAACCGGTGACCATTACGGTTCATGCAGACCCTTATGACCCTTGCATGAAGCGTTTCCACATCTCCATTCACCAGCAACAGCACAACTATGCTGCCCGCTCGCCCGACAGTTATCCCGAAGAGGAACCGCCTCGCAAGAAGATCAGGCAAGAAACCTTGCAGCCACGAATGTGTTCCACACCCCAAACCCCTGAAAGAACCCCCCCCACACCTCCCCCCTCAGTCCCCACCCAATCTCAGACTGCGTCTGCTTCTCCAACACACTCATCCTACCACTTCAAATCCCAACCATCCAGCCCTCAGAGTTCAGACTGTGAGGACACGGACAAGCGTAAGACACACAACTACTTGGAGCGGAAGAGACGCAATGACCTACGCTCTCGCTTTCTAGCCCTACGTGATGAAATTCCAGGCCTGGCTGACTGTCCAAAGACACCCAAAGTTGTGATCTTGACCAAGGCCACGGAATACCTGCGAACGCTGCATGTCAGCGACAAACAGAAGGGCCAGGAGAAGAAGCAGCTGAAAAGCAGGCAACAGCAGTTACTACGGAGACTCGCTGAACTGAAACGTGGATAAACCTTCATAGTCCAGCCATGATTTCAATAGGAACTCTGTAGAGCTGTGTGTTTTTTTTTCCAAAGTTCCACGTGGGGATATTTAATGGAATGGACGCTATATTTTGAGATTAGTTCTTCAGTTTTCGTTCTTTGCACATTTGCCTTCGCAACTGGGGGAGGGGGGCGTACTTGTGGAAGCTGCGGTACTGGTGTTCTCAAGTGGACCCTACTTGACCCTAATAAGTTTCAAACAATTTTCCAAAGAGGGTCATTATTTCTGACATTTTCATTAGAAATTTAACGATTTAGACCCTGAATGTGTGTTCTCTTAAATTCTCTCGCAAAAGCTAAAGTATTTTGGCGGGGAAGTATTATTTAATTGAATTAGCATGCCAAATTAGGCGTTATTTAAAATGTAGCAATTTATATGCACGTATAATTGATCTCCTAAACCGTCAAGGTTTTTTTTTTGTGAGGCAGAATCTAGAATTCATCTGGTTAAAGATATTTAAGTGTCTTTGATCCATGTAACTTCTCCGTTAATAGGGATTTTGTTACCTAAATTTGAGGAGAGCTGTGTGCCACCATTGCCACATGATGACAGTGTAAGTTTAACAGACAGGAAGTTGCATCACTGTTACTTTTGTTATATTGTGTTCCATGTTTTTTGTTTGTTCCTCTGTTATTGTATATTATTCTTATCTTGAACATTCAGGACAGTGTCCAGCACAGCCTTGCAGTGTATATAAACTGTGGCAAATTCTTTGGACATATGTATATAAAAGTAGTGATGTACAGGACATTGTGTAAAAATACATACTTTGTGTTTTGAATAAGAAAATCAGCACTGTTAATAGACTTTATTTTCTATTTTTCTGTCATTTGTCCTAAACCTTGGTTGGCCCACCTGCCTTCCCTAGAGTATCTCAAAGTTTCTATTTTTGTTAAGAAAAGTTAAAAAAAAAAAATCAAAAATTTAAATAAAACAACACTATCAACATTTCATTTTCATCACTAGCCACTTTATGCTGTTTTCACTGCCTATTCCCTTGTGTTCTGAAATTTCTTTGGCTTAATATCGCTCTTGTGGCAGAAAGAGAATGCTGAACGAATTTTGTACCAATTATATTTTCTTACAGAATTGATTGTATCATTGTTTGATTTCTATTTAAATATAACGTTGTACTGGTGGCATAAGCTCGCTTATCTCCCACTATGACCATCAGAACTTTATGCACACTGCTGTTCGTCATGCCGAAGAATGCAATTATTTCTTTAAAAAAAATGGTCATGTGTTCACAGCAATCATTGTGACTTGTGTTTGTTCATTCAGCTTTGAAATTGTATGGCAAAAAGGGTAAATTACCATCAGAAATTGACAGTACTTGACGCCAGGGTGCATATGCCACCAGTAACTTTTTTTTATTTTATTTTTTTACTTTTGTCCCTTGTCATCAGGTGTCATACTGGGAGAAGAATGGCAGCAGCATTGTTTAAGCACTTTGTGTTCTGTACCTCATAAGCCTATATACATAAACTCAAAATTGGGTAAACAATAAATAATTCAGTTCAAATACGTCAGCATGTTTGTCTTTCTTTGTTGAATAGAATTTAACTCAAAATTAACTGCTTTTTAGATTTGGTTGCATACGCCAATGATCCAGAAACCAAAAATAGATCAAATGTTTTAACTTAAAAATTTCCAAATAAGACTTATTTAAAGTGAAAGTTATTCCATAAATGAAGATTTCATAATTTACTCATCCTGGGGCCAGTTGCATTAACATAGCTGCTAAGTTAAGACTGTGTCTTAAGACCAACTAGCAATTAATTAGGGCTAATTAGTCTTACTTTTCTAATTCGAAGAAAAAAATGAGATGACTAACTCGTGAGACTAGTCTAAGAAGTTTATGCAACCGGCCCCAGATGTTGTTCCACATGTGTATGACTTGAACAGAACTTGATATGCCAGTGACCATTCATCTAAAAGGGTTAGTTTACCCAAAAACTATCCTATAATTTACTCACCCTCAAGCCATGCCAGGCGTACATGACTTTCTTCTTTCAGCCGAACTCAGAGTTATATTAAATAATATCCTGGCTCTTCCACGCTTTATAATGGAATTGAATAGTGAGTTTTTGAAGTTCCATCCATCATAAAAGTAACCCATATGATTCCAGTGGGTTAATAAATGCCCTCTGAAGCGAAGCGTTTGTGGTAAAAAAATCTCTATTTCTCCCATAAGAGATCCGTCGTAAGTGTGACCTCTGACCCGACATATGGCGTATGATATAGGCGTAGCATAAGGTGAGGTGAGAATTGACGAATGCAGAAGCGCAGATGAAAGAGGAAAACATATTTGTCATACATCATATGTCGGGTCAGAGGTCACCCGTCTGCCTGAACTCGACTCACTCATGAACGGGCATACGGCTGTTTCTGGAAGCTAGTGACTAGTTTAGCTAGTTTATAAAGTTTTAAATAGGATATTTTTCTTAAAAAACCCCATTGCTTTGCTTCAGAAGGCATTTATTAACCAACTGGAACCGTATGGATTACTTTTATGATGAATGGATGCTTTAAAACTCTCCCATATAAAGCTTGGAAAAGCCAGGATGTTATTTAAAATAACTCCGACTGTGTTCGACTGAAAGAAGAAAGTCATATCCACCTAGGATGGCTTGAGGGGGAGTTAATTATGCGATAATTTAAATTTTTGGGTGAACTATCCCTTTAATTTTATGAAAAAGAGTCAATAAAAGTGAATAGCGGCTGAGATTAAAGTCATACAGGCTTGGAACAGTATCAGCGTGAGTAAACGATGACATTTATTTGAATTATCAAATTAAGTTGATCTCAAGACATCTTGATCTTCTGACAGCTCTTAAAGGGATAGTTCACCCAAAAATGAAAATTCTGTCATCATTTACTCACAAGTTCTTCCAAATCTGTATAAATTTCTTTGTTCTGCTGAAGAACACAGAGGAAGATATTTTGAAGAAAGTCCGTAAGGCCGCTTTGGGGCACCATTGACTTCAATAGTAGGAAAAAAATAATGGTGCGCCAGAATTGTTCAGTTTCCAGCATTTTTCAAAATATCTCTTCTTTAGTGTTCAACAGAACAAAGAAATTTATACAGGTTTGGAACAACCTGAGGGTGAGTAACTGATGACCAAATTTTCATTTTTGGGTGAAACTATCCCTTTAATATCGAGACACTAGAGAAGCAGTGATTGGTTATTAAAATAAACCATAACTTCTGTTTAAATACAATATTATATATTGTACATAGATACGGTCTTGCAAGAAAAATGTCAGACTTGTTTGATAATAAAGTAGTATATCATATCATATTGGCTCAGCAATGCCAGAAAATAGGGCAAGATTTTACTATATGTGGCATAAGAGCTATGCTACTCCATCAACACCTGTACGAGTGTGTGTGAAGTCGATTCGATCGTTTCATTAGCAAGAGCCGCTTTTAGTTGACACGTCGTAATGGCAACGATCATCATCTCTTTTCCTTGGCCCAGAACGCTCAGTTGCCATGGAGACGGAAGAGAGCTATTCATACCCGCGTTCTTCCGGAAAGCGCACGAGTCGACCTGTTAAAGTCAACAATGGTGTCAAAGCTGCAAATTAAACGATAAAAACTACGCCAACCCACCAGATAATGTGAGTGAAAACTCAAAGCTGTCATTACTGCATTTAAGGCAAAGGATACTGATGATAGGTTCACTATATTCCTAGTAACTTATGTTATGATACTGAGTGTACTGAGTGGGTCCTGAATGATGAAAATCTGTACCTTGATTCATCCGTGTATTGAACACACTGTGCCATTTTATTGTCCATATAGATTCCTGTTTTCCTAGTACTGTTTGTTTGATTATAAGAACTTTTGTCCTATCTCTGAATGAAACACCATTGCCTTCCCGTACCTGCTATAATTGAATCCTTCAATCTCGTTCCTATGGAAACAGTTTTAGTTGCTTGGATACAGTTCCCTCCTCCGAGGCGAAGTCAACGCACATGCTCAGATCACTCCTCAGCCCTCCTGAGAGGCTTCTGTCATGGCGGCCGCCACGCGTGTACTCAAGAAAGGCATCGCTCCGTCTTTAGTGGTGATTTTAGGAGCCACTGGAACTGGCAAATCCAAACTGGCTATCGAGATCGGGAAAAGGCTGAATGGGGAAATTATAAGCGCCGATTCCATGCAGGTAAGTCGAGCGATCTGCTGCATCATCTGTCAAACAGGGAAGCACGTGAAAGGGCTTTGCTATTAATAAATGACAGCTCGTTTAAAAACAGCAGTGGTGCAGAATTAAACCGTTAATGCTTTATAAAGGAACTGCGTCAGTTGTCAAAGCTTTTAAATGCATATGCTAGTTTTATAATGCGTTAAACCA
The DNA here is from genome assembly GCA_036326025.1 of Chrosomus eos. Classification (NCBI taxonomy): domain Eukaryota; kingdom Metazoa; phylum Chordata; class Actinopteri; order Cypriniformes; family Leuciscidae; genus Chrosomus; species Chrosomus eos. The sequence continues at coordinate 12,024,545 of CM070827.1, forward strand.
GAACATCAGTAGGCCAAAAGCATTTGAACTCCAAAAACATGTATAAAGGCTTATAATTACCTTTCCTCCCGAAAATAGTTGCAGCAAACGTTGTGTGAATGTTTTGCCTAGCGCATCGTAAACGTTTGAGGATTTAGAGTTATTTTATTTCCTCCTCGTGCCCATCACTGGTCGCCATTTTTGACAATGCTCCACGCGCTCATAATTTCTTAATTTGTCATAAAGTCGTGTATACTGGTCCACTACCACCACTCTTATGACAAACAACATATAATAACTGGTTTCTTATTTCGGTTGTTTTGTTAATTTGCCGTATGCATGGATAATCTAAAGGTGGTTATTGCTCAGTTTTCTTATCTGTTTTGATGGGTTTCACTAAATTTATAGAAAGTTAGTGACTAACGTTACCTGCACTGTTCCACTAGTAAGTCTGAAGCATTTGTTTGGTTATGTTTGAATAATTTTGACCAAAGCAGTAGATCTCTAGCATGAGCTCAATAGGGCATGTTACATAACAGTATGACTGGCCCTCCCTCCTGTCCACCATCTGATACCAAACTTTATATCCAAACCAAAGTACATCAAGGAGAAAGCTGTCCATTAGCATTGCCATGAATCCCAATGGCATTTACACTACTGGCGCAGATACCCTGAGAAGTACACGTCTGGTCAACTGCAGTCTGATGGCAGTCACCTGAGCTGACATTAAAAGGAGCACATGGGGAAAAAACCTCTCAACAGAACAGCTAAAACATAATAAATCTGGTCCTAGTTATTGGGATTAATCACATCCAAAATAAAAGTTTGTTTACATAATATATGTGTGTGTGTACTGTATAATTATTTTGGATATAGCCTATAAATACACACATGCGTGTAAGAAATGCTTGCATGTATATACTGTATAAACTAATTTCTATGATATAAATATACATATTTTAATATATAAATTAAAAAAATCTTAAATATATACATGCATGTTTGTGTATTTATATACAAAATAATTATACACAGTGGTACACACCTATATATATTATGTAAAAACAAACTGCTATTAATCGTTGCCCAGCACTAATATATATAGCCTATATATTATAACTTTTGCAGTCTCTCACCCATGAAACGGCATTCTAAAAACACGGCACTCAAGTAAAAAAAAAAAAAGGTTCAACTCTTATCTAATAACTTTGCTTTTTTTCCCATTCCACTGTCCGTGTCTTGTTTTTTTTTCAACGCAATTACACATTCTGTGTGAACAGCCACTTAAGACTAGAGATGTGTTCTATGTTCATAAAGCGTGTGACACGAGAGCGTTAATCAGGTGCCGCATCATGTGGTCGGATCGTTTTCATCTTTTAACTGTTATCATTGCCATATCGTCAACATGTCTAAGTGTAACATTTGCTACATTTTTATTCAAAACCGTGATTTCTCGATATAAAAATAAGAAAATTGTGGCAAAACATTTAAATTAGAATTAATCGAAAAATGCGGGAAAATAGCCCAGGCCTAGTTACAGCTATCTTTATATCTTTATATTTATCATTCTTGGTGTGAGCAGACCTTTACATGTCTAACTTTATGTAGTACTGCTTTATTTTATTTTGCGGTGCAATAATGAATTATGCAGGATTACAAAAGCGTGATTTTAAGTTGTGTTCCCCAATCCTGGAATTGCAAAAAAACTGGAGTAACTGCTTTTTGCTAGGATTTATTACTCCATCAGTCCGATCTGAATATTACAGGGCCTTAGTTTGAAGTGTAAGTATAAGCTCATTGGTCACTGCCAGACCATTAACTCATCAGTACAAGGCTGAATCCGGATGCTTATTCGTTACTTTTTTACGTTTGAACCTCCCCCTTAAATAATGTGACCGACCCGGCATGCATTACTTGCTCATCTGCCTATGGCGTTCTTGCAAATATTGAGGAATTAGAATATAGCTTTACTGTGTCATTGTCAACTTTTATGCAATTCAAGAACTTTAGTTTTTTCTACCAGATTATTCAGCTCTTTGCAGCTATGATCAGGTGAAATAGCTGAGGTGCTGCATCCTCCACCAAGTCTGTGTCAGTAATAGATGAAAAGGCTTTGTCTGTATGGACTCCCTGGAAACAAGGCCTGGGAACTCAGGGGGTGGGCTTAGTGAAGGTTTGGTACTGCATTTGCATATAGGCCTGTCTATTATTCTCAGTAGAAAGGGACTTTTCTGCTTTTGAATTTGGGTCAGTTTAATCATACATTAAAGCCTCATTCAGGATGTGGAAATTTGGCCCATTCCCAAAGTTGAACTGGGTGTAGGCTAGGTCATGTATTTTATTTTATTTAAAAGTGTGTTAGGAGGACATTTGATTAAAGGGGTCATGATCTGAATTCAAATTGTTGTTGATCTTTTGACAGTTAAAAGGTTTAAAATATACTTTAAAAATACCCTGTAAGTTTCAAAACTTCCTTGTTATTCCAAAAACTGCTTTTATTGAAACCATGGCTAGAAAACGACAGGATCTCAAAAGTGGAGACTTGTGACGTCACAGGGCAGTGAAAGACCACCTTTGCAGAAGAATATCAATGCCTATGTGTGTCTTTGGCCCCGCCCACTGGAGCATTAGTGAATGACATAAGAATGAGTAAAGATCGACACAGGATCAATACCATTACCTTCCAAAGGATCCTAATGCTAGTTTTTTTTTTCAACAATGGGAATGTCTCAGCAGTGCATTATTTGTCTGTATTTGTGCATTTCACTGTGTATTATTGGTAATTCAGTCTAGTTTCGACGAGGCTATGCAAACGACTTTTACGATATGGATCTGTCAGCAATGCACAACATGTAGCCTAAGGAACCATGTTTATTCCAATGCCTGATCTGTGATCAGTGATTTCTGATGTGTAAATCTTCAGACAGATAATCTTTCTCTCAAAATCGGTCAATACTGTTTATGCATCAGTAAATCAAGCTAGTGACTAAACTATCAACTTCACATAATTTCTCTTAGTTGGATGAAAATAATCTTATTTAAACATATTAAATTATATTCAGAAAGCGATCAAAGAACGATCCCTTTCCAATCGCCCAAGCTGTCAATCACACAGCGTGTGACGCTGTAACACTGCATAACGAAGCTCTTGCTGTACATCGTGTTTGCATTGTTATTTGGTGAAAACATTCGTGAGAGTTCAGAAATCGTTTTGCAATAAGATCTTTTCATTCACACAATCAACAGACTGTCTGTCATCTGCTCAATGCTCATCACTGCAAACTTTCATTTAATGGAATAGATCTAAATATTTTAAAAACTCGATAGCTGTAGTAAAAACGTAGTAAAAGAGAGAGTTCCACATGTAATGCTAGCTATTTTATGCAAACATGTCAGCCAATCACAGCAGTGGACATTTATACTGAAGTCTCACACAAACTTAAACAGAATGTTCAAATCAGAGGTTAAAATCAGGGTAGGAAAAATGCCTTTTATTTCTAAAATGACAATTTTTTTTAATGTAAAAATCATACTAACATCATAAGGGCACCCCAGGAAACATTATACAATGTTCATCATTACCCCTTTAAGTACTTTGACATGTATAGTTGAAATAATAATTACGTATATTAATGCAGTACGTGATGTACCTGTAGATTATTGGCAAAGTATCCTTATGACAATTTCTGTTACATAGTTTCCCTTAAATGTGGCAATCATTTTATTCTATTCTCTAGCTCCTTAATTAGTTGCATTTTACAACGTAAGCGACTCAAACTCAGAGCACATACAGAGATGAGTTAGAGCCCCGATATACTCACGGCAAAGTTTTTTCATTCTTCTTTTAGGGGTAAACCGAGGTTTTACAAAGTTTTTTAAATGACATCAAATTAGTTCTTATATTTCGCTTGAAGTATATCGGGATCTTTTGTGCGGATTGAGCCATTTTGAGAGACTGAAAACACTGGATCATGAACAGATAAAAGAACACCGTTTCACACCTCACTCTGAGACATTTGTTAATCACACTAAGCCAAGTCGCGCTTTGTTTCATTTTGATAAAATTTTCTGCCCTGGGTTTGGCCGTGGACTCTTTTGACTTAGCATCCATAATACTCTAGCAACCACACAGTAATACCATTCACAACACCTTAGCAACCACATAGCCACTTTTGCAAAGGCAAACGTTATATTCCATAAAAAAAAACGTGAAACTCTAGTTGTCCTCTCATCCTTGAGGATGTATTGCTCTATTGAGAGTTGCATGGCTGTCACCTGGTGCAGTTAATTGGGTTACGCTAATAAAATTCCTCCCCTTGTGCTGCAGTGCAGTCGCATCCACTGCTCACACACTGAGCAGCAAGCTGGCTCCTTTAAGACCCCTCGCTGGTGTAACGCTCCACAAGAGACAAAGAGTCAATGAGAGCTTTGGATTGAGCTAGCAGTAGTAAATGTGTGCTTTATGTATTTGTAGAGTATATTTATAAGTATTGCATTTGTCCATAGATAAATAATGCACGTTTGTGCTAGGGTGAGTTGGGTTTTTTTCATTGAGTTCTGAGCACTGTTGCAGGCTGGCTGCTGGGAAGCCGCTATTGACGTGCTGAATTGGTGCCTACACGCCTATTATGCGCAGTAGCTTTCATTGCACATTCAGTGGCCATGCAGCTTACACAGGGCACTATTTACATTTTGAATGGGAGTACTGTACGGAGGGGTAGAATGGGACTTAGCTGAGAGAAAGACCGATTGTTCATGTGGTCAGGTTTGGATTAAATATTTGAATAATGGTTTGTTGAAGTCTGGTACCCAAATTCTTTCTGTTGGAGCGAGTAGTGACATGAAAGGTCAAGGGAGGGCAGGGTTCAATGGACCTCGGGTCGACAAACTGCTCATGGGAACCCCGGCTGAGGTCACTTAAGGCTGTAACTAGAGAAAAGTAAGAAGGGATTTTAGATGCTTAGGGCATCCTGCTTTTCACACAAGGTCTTCAAGATCCCAACAGCCTTTTTAATAGGCCATTCACTAGAGTGAAGGACCAGGAGACTTCAGCGCAAACGGTTATTAATGGACTTTAGTGGGTGTTTGGGCTCACTGATGCGGAACCGATTGTACTACTCTTTGCTGGTGTCAGCTTTTGATCAGTGTAAAAGCAATCCAAAGGGTTTAAGGGTATCATGGTAACATGGATTACACAGAAACGAGACAACCCGGAAAAACCCTTACAAACACCCACACTGTTGTTTGAGCTACAATGACCTGCTAAATGACTGAAGCCCAGTTATACTGAATGGTAACTAATAACACTGAGTAGCTATTAGGATCCATAAAGCAGTGATGTTATTGTCCATAATTTGTAGATTATAGGGTAACACTTTATTTCCATAGTCTACTTTAGTCATTTTACTACAGTATAAGCAACTTTGCAACTGCATGTCAACTACCAGTCATTAGAGTATAAGTCTTCTAAGCTAACACTTTATTTTAATGGTCCCCCAACAAACATTTTACTGTAACTTTGACTACATGTCAATTTAGACTACTAACCCTTAATCAATTCTAATAGTCTACTAATACCAGTTAGTAGAATGTCTAAAGTGGAATATCGAAATAAAGTGTAACCATTTATAGTATTACAATTCAAAGCTTGGATTATTCAGCCATTTGACAGATAACCAAATACATTTAAAAATCTGGTCAACTCAATTATTGACCTGTATTAAGCAGAGACTTTTAATCAGATTTTGGCTGTATTTACTAAGAAGGGTAAAAAAATCAAACTTGATTGAGGGCAGTGGGACGAAGTAAATGTTGCATTATATATAACTATTTCATAGAGGTGTGTGATTAATCATTAAAAGATTTTGATTCAAATCTGTGTTGGAGCTGCTGCTGACCCAGAGAGAGCAGTTGCAGTGGCGGCTGGTGAAACATATATTAGGTTGGCTGTGCCATATTCAGTCAGTTTCAATAGTCTGGTAACCCTTGGAGCCAGGTCTTTTAGCTTTGTGGAATACTCTTCCTCAAGACATCCGTCAAGCATCCACCCTTCTCTCATTCAAAAACCTCTTAAAATCACTTTTCTTTTCTCTGAATATTACTCTTCAGCTCACAGTCTGTAAATTCTACCTTATTATATGTTGTTTGTTTGAATCCATCTTTGTTTGTATCTTTAACCTAACTTTGTAAGTGACCTCTGTATATTACTTTCTGCCCTTGGTATGTGTATTGTGATTTGATGTTGATGTTTTTGTTCTATTCCTTAACCCAGTGGTTCTCAAACTTTTTAAAGTGTTGTACCCCCTGAGGCTTTTAACATCCTTCTGCGTCACACCTTTTTCAGTAAGGGAGAATATTTGCCCCCTTAAATTGATTTTTCCAGTGCATTTTTTACCTTTATAAAATAAATAATGCTTTAAATTTAAAAAAAATTCAACAAAGAAATATGCAATAATTGTAAAAACGAAGTGATGCTTTTAAATATTATATTAAATCCACCAGTAGGTGGTGGCAAGTCACAGTCTTTATGATGGAGTCATTAATTCATTCATTCAGTAATGAAGCAAGTGGTTGTAATTATGAATGAATCATTGAATCATTGACTCTCACCATTTGTTCAAAGTCGCAGATTCGTTCACAAACACTGCTGTGTGCTGCAGTTCTGCTGTGGCATTTATTGGAGCTATAGTTTTGTTGTAAAAATGCGGACAATACTGTTTAAAATTAACATCACTTTATATTAATACCTATCGTTTGTTGAACTGTTGTATAAAATCAATGTCACATATGAAATTGTGTGAATCTTCGTATAATGTGATCAACATTAAACACAGGAACGCACACAGGGTATGTGTTTGTATCGAAGAGTTTTTTATATATAATAATTTAATGGTGTCTTTTGATATGGCATAAAAGATCATCACAGGCCTAGTTTTGGCCATCTCTGTTTTAAATAATCTGTCTTTAAACATTTGCTTAAATGTGAGGGAGCCACTGAGAAATGCAGAGAGATTTATCATTCTGACTGAGTGACACATTATCACTTTTCACTCAGTGACTGTTCATAAGAACTTCTGCTAATAACTGGATCTCTGCTCTCAGCATAATGCCATAAAAACTACATTGGCCTTTGACCCCAGGTTTGGTGTTTTTTTGTGTGAGTAAACTGCCTTTTAACACTTGGTGTAACTCGGAATTGATTGACGTTGGGTTCCACTGGAAGTGTTTTTGAGCCTGTTGACTTTTAATTCGTTTTTTTAAACCATCCTTCTCTTTTGTCACTTTTCAGTGTCATTCTAGAGCCCAGCAAACACTTGCTCTTTAGCCTGAGCTGTGAATTTTGTAGTAAATGCAGCTTGACCCTGAAGCGTTTACTTTTACTTGATCGCCATTCTACTATGATTACCAATTTCAACAGACTCTGTGTGCTTAAGAGTCTTGAAGGCCCATTCACTTACTCAATAACCATTTACCTGAACTTTATATTTAACCTTATGACATAATGTGAAGACTCTTTCAAAGACCGATTTGGACCGAAGGATTTGCTGCCTCTTTTCCATTCTCTTCCTTTGACTTTCCCCACATGACAAATGACAGGCCTTGACACATCTGTGCTCTCCTGCTTCACGGGATTACCGTAATTCAAAGAGAATCATTAATCAACCTGATTTGAATACGGGATACAGGCCTTTAAAGCATTTGTCTGATTTCTGCTCATTTTCTCAGAGCTCTTTGATAAGGTGTTGCACCTGTTTGAGCACTTGTTCGCACTAACATCACCCTGTGCGGTGGATTAATGGATCAGGCCTCAAAGCAGACAGAACCTGCTGTCTGAAAACTGCATGGACCGCATTGGAAACCCACAGGGGCATTGCCATCTAAATGTACCCAACAATTATTGCGATCAATCTGCTTTGCAAATGAATGCATTCCCAGTGGTTTAGTCATGTACAGTTGACACCATGTTCCTGATCTGTGAATTGATTGCATTTAAATTTTGCATAAATATTAGATTAGTTTTTAATGCAATAGTTCACCAAGGCATTATAATCATCATTTAAATGTCTTTCCCTTTACCTCATAATATTTCTTTTTAGCTTTCACTTTTATTTCATTTTTAGTAATTCTTAGCGTTTAACAACTTAGCTATTTTCAGTTAGTTGCCAATGCAATATTTCATTAATATAAAAACAAGGCTTTTAAGTTTCAAGCTTTCATCTAATATTTATTTTATTTCAGTTTTGTTTTTAATTTGTTTAGACAAAATTTGAAAAAAACTGCTTTGGTAATCGACTGGCATATCATTTTGGGCTGTTTTCTTCTTCTGTGGAACACGACACACACACACACACACACACACACACACACACACACACACACACACACACACTTTTGAAGAATGTTTTGTTACACTACTATATTTCAATGGTCCACTTTAGACATTCTACTAGCTTCAGAATTATTGGTACCCTTGGCAAATATGAGCAAACAAGCCTGTGAAAATAAATCTATATTGTTAATTCTTTTGATCTTTTGTTAAAAAAATAAAAGAATCTAACCTTTAAGTAAAACAATTGAAAATGTGTAAAGTACCATCGAAATAGTTACTGAATGTTCATGCAGCTCTTTTCCATACAACAGAAATTATTAATAACCAGGTGCACCATAAAAGAATGACAGGAAATCTAAACTATACACTGTTTGATATGAGAGCTGACAATAGCTGCGTTTGATTGGACGCTTATAATCGTATTGACAGCTAGGGGTGGTGAAAAAAATCGATTATTGATTAATCGCGATTATGTAATGGACGATTATGAATCGATTATTAAATTTTCAAAAATCGATTTTTTTTTTTTTGTAAAAAATGTTATACCGAAAGTTGAACGTCACGAACGCGCCCAGTTCCAGTTCCAGCTCGCTCTCTCTCCCTCTCTCTCTCTCTCTCACACACACACACACACACAGACACACACACACACACACACACAGTTTGTTTGACCACGCCCGCGACTCGCTCTCACTCTCACTCTCTCACACACAAAGAGTTTGATCGCGCTCGCGTCTCCCTCTCTCTCACACACACACACATACAGTTTGATCGCTCGAAACTAGGCGCTCCCTCTCGCGCTAGATCGCGCTCCCTCTCTCTCTCACACACACAACGAGTTTGATCGCGCTCGCGTCTCTCTCACTCTCTCCCTCTCAGTACAACTTGATTACTCACAAGATAGTGTGTTGCATTTTGTCACTGTGTTCTACAGTACATAAGCTGAAGCTACAGTAAGTTGTTCAAAAATGTTCATTTTTGTCTTCTTAATGATTAAATTGGACAATTTTCTTCTAGAAAGATAAGGTGTTCAGGTGGAGAAAAACTTTTTCTTTACCTTGACATGTTTCGACTGCAACCTGCAGTCTTCCTCCACCTGAACAACACCTAGAAGAAAATTGTCCAATTTCTACAGTATGTTGGTTCTGATCTACTTCCTAAAGGAAATAAGCCTTTCATTTGTTTGTTATTGTTTAGTTCAACTTGATGACTCACAATGTGATGTATTCATTTCTGTGTTCTACAGAACATAAGCTACATATAAATAATTCTGAAGTTATAACTACACGACACAGAAAGTGCTTTGAGTTGTTGTTACTCAACAAAAGAGTTAAGTAATTCAGCAGCTGACTTTTTTTAATACTGCAATCACTTTGTAGTGTATTTTCGTTTACTATTGTGAAATGGAAAATCAATAATCGCTAATCGAGAATCGAGAATCGTTAATAATCGAAAATCGTCTGTAATCGAATCGGGACTTCAATAATCGTAATCGAATCGAATCGGGAAATCAGACCAATTAACCACCCCTATTGACAGCTCATTTTCTAGTTTGAATCTATTTTCTAGTTTGTTTTATGGCGCTTTTCCACTGCATGGTACGGTACGGTTCGGTTCGGTACGGCTCACTTGTGGTGCTTTTCCACTGCATAGTACGGTACGGTACGGCGCGCTTCGGCGCGCTTTAAATGGTACCTGGTCTGTTGAGGTTCCAAGCGTACCGTACCGGTACTAAAATGTGACGTGAAACACTGCAGATCACTGATTGGTCAGACAGACAGAATCGTCACTACCAGCGTCATTGGATTTGCGACACGAGACACTAAACCCGCTATACAGAGTCATATAACCAGTAGACAACAGCCAACACGGTAGCACCTGTGTTTTACTTACTTGAAAAAAAAAGAAGAGATCAACACTTTAAAAAGGAAATGGCTGAATCGTGGTCGAGGTGCAGACGTTCCTCTCGTTGGTTGCCTAGGAGCGGGTCCAGCGAGAGCTGGATGGGGCAAAACAGAATGAAAAAGTGTTCCAAGAAGTAGCAGCTAGCTCAGCTAGCCGCACACGGCTATCACCGGACCTACAAACAGTGTAACGATCAGTCCCACCCACTTTGAATGGGTACTAACTGCAGTGGAAAAGCAACCGAGCGCGAACCGTTCCGCGCCGAATCGAACCGTACCGAACCGAACCGAGCGTACCATGCAGTGGAAAAGCGCCATTGGATGAACTAGAGTGGTGGACACAGAAATTTTGTCGATGGGTCCTGTCTCGACTTTTTGACTATTTTAGAATCGCCTCTGACCGCTTCAGAGTGGCTGTCTACGAGCATACACAAACATTTCCTTAAAACAACCCTTAACATTCGTTTTCAAAACTGTGCAACTCACCGAGTGGTTAGTGGTGTTCGTTGATGTTCCAAAACAAGTAGCGTAGCGAAATACAGTTTCTGTCGTGTTTTTGCCATTTTTGTAAAATCGCATGATTTCTGTTGGAGGACTCATTGCAATAACTCATGCAATAAAACACGACAGAAAATGTGTAAATGCAAACCTTGGTGAGGTGTTCGCGGGTTGGAATATGATAGCGGGGCTCCATCGCGTTCACCATGCACCTAAAGCCGGCGGTTTCCACCACCGAATACAAATTTTTTTATTTCTTTTTTTACTAAGCCTATTTAAAATCATATGATTGCAGAGTGCCGTAGCACATTCGCGCAGCACTACCTCTCGCGTCTCTCTGTCACTCACTCACTCACTCACGGAACACCGCTGCACAAATCTGTCCAACACAACACTGTCAATGTTGGAAACCCAGCTTTTAAAAAAAGTTACTAGCCAGCATACAAGGAGCCTAGCTAACAAGGAGAGGTCAATTATTGTTAGAATATAGCTGGTAATATCGATGCATATTTGCGAAACACGTTTTTTTAAACACATAAAAAAAATATCGATTTATATCGCAGAATGGATAAAATTGGTCAGCCTTAGTTCATCCAAAACAAACTAGAAAATAGACTCAATATGCTAAATACCGGAATTATCCTTTAATCAATCTTATTGAGCTCGATCCGATTGGAATTTTAGGCGCTGGGTTTTACTGCGTGATAAATATAAGCAGCACGACATAACGGTTCATATTGTCTCAAAATCATGACCAGAGACGGATAAATATCAAGTCTGCTGTTTAAATCAAATAAAGAACCAATAGAGGAGAATAGTTATGCGCGAACAGCGACAGTATTCGTGCAGTGTGCGCATGTCAAAAAATCTATTCCGATTTGAAGCTTGTGACATGTAACCGCGCACATCAACCCGATTACTTTATTTATCGTTCATGTAAACACCATGTTCGGATTCATCAATCGGATTGATTTCATTCCGATTGAACCAAAAGGTGTCCATGTAAACGTAGCTAATGATAAAGTTTTGCTGTATGTAAAGATTCATATTATTCTTTTCGTGGGGTCCACAGCCAAAATCAACAGCAATCAGGTTTGAAAAGACATGAACATTTTTATTTTTGGCTGAATTCCTGTAAACATCTGTCAAATGATTTCTAACTTAAGGATGCAGATGAAAAGATAAGGTTTATTGTGACCTTTTATGCATTTGATGGGTCGAGTCAGTTTGTCTGCGTTAACTCAGGCGCTAAATGCTTTTGGAATGAACCATTTCCCCCCTTTTGCCAAACACACCAGCAGCTAAATTCAATTTGAGCCGAATGAATGAAATCCAATTGTGTCAGTCTGTCTGGCCTCGTAGGACTGGCGGCACAGCACATGCCCGCTGTGACGTCTGCATTCATCCTGGTGTCTGAGAAACCTCGCCAGTGCTCGAGATCTGCCTGATAACCAGTTAAACCATCACTCTAGTCTCTCTGAGCAGACTAAAGCGAGAAATAGAAGTGATGTCTCATTTATTCTCCATTGCTCATCTCCTCTGGCACCCTGTTCTGTCCTCCTGGAAAAGCCTGAAATGGGGTGCGGAAATGGGTTAGTTGTGGGTGGGGTGTTGTGTGTTTGGTGCGATTCAGAAAGCCTCCACAAATGATGACTGCATGATAGCGCTAAAGCGAGGAGAAAGAGCGAGATCGTGAATGATTTATTAGCCTGATTTCACTGAGCCATTCCTGGAGGAGAGAAGGAACGGATGGAAAGATGCAGGAGTTAGGGCGTAGAAGCAGTGTAGTGTGAGGTATGGAGAATCTCAGTTTGTAGTTTCCACCCCTGATACAAAAGCACCAGTCGTCTTTTTATCCTCATTCATCCTCATTGCAATAATGTCATACTGTATGTTTATTTTATTACAGCATCTTGTTGAGGAGTGGTGTGCTATTACTTTCATAAGCACTTGACCTAACAGTTTCAGTGTTTCCCCTAGGATTTTTTTCAGGGGGGGGTTTGTCGATCCCCCGAAACTAGTGTCGCGGAGCGGGCGTGTTACGGATACTTGGTGTACATTTTTATGTAATCAAAAATCATGTCTAATTAATTGAAATCATAAAACTTTTATTATAAACAATTATTAAACTTATACAATCTTTTTTTTTTTAAATCTATTAAATGTTTTTTTTTTTCCCACACAAATTCTGTTGTTTTTTCTGGTAACCAAATGAAGACAAAACATTAATTACATTTCTTTTAATCATATGAAATTGAACAAACTTTTTTGTCAAACAACGTGCTGCACAATGAGCTTTACTGTTAAAATTAAAACATGGAAGAAAAATTTATTATTCCTTTAAAAATAAAGTTGAGATCATAATTTATTTGTATTAGTGTTAGTATTATTATTACATTGAGATGCATCTAAATTCTACTGTACAACAGTAATATATTTCTGTCAAGTTAAACCGAACTTTTATTTTGACGGGTTGCCGTGAAGACCTTTGAGTTTCTGTTTATGACATGACGATAGATTTCTCAAATGAAGCGGTTAAATGCTCACGGAGTTACTTGAAGAGCGGATCTAGAGTCTGGAGAGGAAGTTCATGCATTTGTGTCCTCATATAGGCAAAAACAACCTTTTACTGTGTCTATGAAAACAACAGGTCGATCGTCACGCGTGCGTGTGTGTATGTGTGTGTGAAATGAAACTGCGCGTCGTCTGCTGTTCATTCATTCTCACAGTGATTCATATTTAAATAGTATTTTAGCCGTTTAATATTCACACACTAGTCTATCGTGATTTGATTTCAAGTGTACTAAACTGCTCTATCGCGAAAAGCATAGCCGCTAAAGTTACTACATGGAGCTCTTGCGTCCAGTTTTTTTTTTTTCTCGGGGAATTTTTCATTCAGGGGGGGCGGGGGGCAGTTTTGAGTGGGCGGGCCGCCCCCCCAAAACAATGGTAGGGGAAACACTGAGTTTTCATCTAGTAGTTGGGCTGCACGGCATTAGGAAAAAATATATTTAGGCCGCGTTTCCACCGCAGGAACTTTACCCAGGAACTAGGAACTTTGGGCTGGTACTCGGTGTGTTTACACCATAGGAACCAGGGTCTAAGGCCCCATCCACATTACTGCGTTTTAGTTTAGAAACGGAGAATTAAAAGGAATACGATCTCCGTCCACACCAGCGTTTTAGCTGCGCTCTCCGTCCACATTAAAACGACTGAAAACGCGGATCACGTGACCATTCACCTACACTGGGCATGCGCGTGCCGGTGTAAACACAACACAACTTCATTGATAAAAATTATCCCACCATGCGCTGGTTCTTCCCGGCTTAACCCAAAACCGACGCTCCATGTACGGTCGATACCGCTGCTGCACACGGCATGGGAATTGTCACAGATCGCTGGAATAATAGCTTTCCTCCGCGCATGTAGGCAGTTAACGTTACAGCACCAGGGAATGATACGTCATGACTGATGACACCCAATCAGAGAGCCGAGCGCGAGCGTCTGCGTCATCCGTTTCTAAAGTTCTCCGTTTTGACCCGTCTACACTAAAACGCCCTCCGGAGTTTCAAAACGCAAAACGGGTCTGCAGCGTTTTTAAACTTCTCCGTTTTAGGTCTTCGTTTTTGCCGTTTTAGTGCGGACGAAAGGTGCAAACGTAGCAAAAGGTCTCCGTTTCTAAACGAAAACGTAGTAGTGTGGACGGGGCCTAAATGAAGTTCCGGGTAGATATTTCCCCCTCCGAAAGTCCCTGCTTGCGAGGTAGTACTTTCGCGGGTGGGGCTTGTGCGCTGCCGCATTATGATTGGATAACTGCAATTCGTGGCTTCATGCAGTAATGAAGTTCCATGCAGTAAGAGTTGTCTGTCTGCAAATATGGAGTTTAACAAAAATAAAAAAGGCCGCTGGACCGACGACGAGATTCATGCTTTATTAAGCGTATTTGCGGAAGAGACAAATTTTCTGCGCGTTCGTCCCAGCCGTCTCACGGTCATGTCCGCAATAGCTGATAACATACGCTGTCTAATTTTAGATCTAACGTTAGCATTACGAGCTTTCTGAACACGCTTTAATATCAGTGCTCGTCTCTTTTCTGCTGTTTTGTTAATGGCCTCGTTAGTAAACCAATAAATCTCAAACAACTGCAGCACAGTGTGAATCTCTTCCAGATTTATTATAAATGTGGCGCTCAAAACTGATTACTGTCCTTTTACAGTCTACTGTCTGTCACAAGCAAGCAATGAGCAGTCGCGCGCAGTTTACCCGGTACTTTAGACCGCGCTGTAAACGCAGAAAGCTACCGGTCTGGGGCGAAAAAAGTTCCTGGGACAAATAGTTCCGGGCAATTGCGGTGGAAACGCGGCTTTAGATATTTATTTAGTTTTTCTGCAATGAATGATTAGGGTGATTTTGCTGCGGAGTGCATCTGCATAGGAAAAAAAAACCCTCTACAAGAACCAACTCGACCATAAAGTGAACTCATTTAAAATAATTTCTTTCTACTTGTTTTCTTTGGCCACATTAACACTAGCTTTGGTCAATTAATTATTATTGGGGTTATTATGCTAAAGTCAGGGTTCACACTATGATTTGGCTGTCTGAGACTCATTCTGAGAATCCTAAAAGCCTGCTCTGATCCTGGGCCAAAATCTGAAGCCTTTAATTGCTAGTTTGACATGTTCGCCAACAGCCGTTTAATGACCATTGCGATCAAATTTGACCTCAGATAAAATTCTGGCAGTGTTTTGAGGCACAGTCCTGCAGTGTGACTTGTCCTACAACCATTAAATCAAAAACCAATAGGAGTGCAGAATCTGATGACCCAATTAGTGAGACAATAATAAACCACCACTTGCTCCACAAATATGCGTAATTGCAATTTTCTTGGCAGATTTCTATTTATTTATTTTGTAAGTGTGACTTGCCGATACAGATATTTGCTGACTTATCAATGGTGCACTCTTTTTGTGTGAGCACGAAACCTGCAGGAATTAATAAAATTGTGCAATACAAGCACTATTTAACAGCTTTTGCGAAAACAAATTTTAATATTTAGTTTGTTGTTTTGATTCAATCCATTTTTGACTGTGTCAGTCTTCCTTTGGTTGTACTGTCACTCCTCCAGTCCTCGTACTCAATGGCTCTTTCCCCTGTATGAATAGTGGGGAGCAGCTGTCTCGTGCATGGCCTGAGGTGCTGTGCAGTTCAGCCACGGCAGGCTGTAATAGCTCAACACTAAAGCCATTGTCTGGGGACTCGTCTGAGTGTTTGCGGTGTGGGTCACTGGATTCACTACACCCTTTTCGCTCATTCACCCCCTTTTCTTTTGCTTTCTGTCTCCCTCTAATTTTTGAATTCTCTCATTCTCACACAAAGAAAAATTGTCCCCACCCCATTAGGGCTGTGGCCGGCGCAAACACAACCTTGTGACCACTTTATCGGCCGTCCCTTCCTCCCTTTTTGTGTGATGAGAGCTTGGATTCTCACACCATGTGTTGCAACTGTTACTACCACATAAATGCTGGTTTTGTCTTTTTTACAATGTGAAAATGTGGATGTGAAATATGGAGTCCACATTTGCGCCGTTCCTGTTTTCACTCCCTCCTCTATGGACCAGTTGTCCTCATTAATAATGAGTTTCAATTAGACACTCTGGCTCTCTAGTACATGTACGCACACACACACGCACACACACGGAGGCAGCTGCATGGGATTAGATGCCTGCCATTCAAGTCATGGAAGGGCATGTGACCCAACAGCAGGACTTCACCACCACGACATCAAGGCAAACCGCATTGTAAATAAGAATCATCAATCATCTTAATCAATCAAATCAAACATGTCTCAGCAGAAAAAAGTGAGATAAAGGTTAGAAAACTAGATAGTTAAAATGTGATTCAAACTAAAATTAGGCTGAGAGGAAGTATATTTTGTTCGCCATTTTGTACAGTTAAATCTTTCAACAGATTTCCACTGGACAAAAATCTCACATTTCTGTTTGTTTGCAAAAAAACGGTCAAATCTGACAAATACGTTCCTTATAACAGTCTTCAATGTGGTGTAAAGAACATTTAAAATGTCTGTCTGCATTGTAAAGATAAAACTGGAATATTTTGTCAACAGAAAACTTGATTGACAAAAAGGTACACAATAGCACAACACATTGAACAAACTGTGCTTCCGTTTGATGCAAACTGTACTGTTGTGTGAAACATCTTTCCAAAACATTTATAAAAAAACATCTCACTCCTAGTCCTAATCCTTTCAAAAGTTCACATTTTTTGCAAGAAACTTGTGTTCAGTTCGCAACAAACAGTTTGCAGTGAAGCATGGTTGTGCTAATGTTTAAACGATTAAACGTTTGCCAGGAACACATTTTTCCTTGTATAACAATCTTCAATAAGACATTTTAAAATGTTTATTTGCAAATTTTCAGTGACAAAACCATTCCAGTTTTCATCTTTATAATGATTGACAACAAGGTACACAAGCACAACACACTGAAGATTACTTCCGTTCCTCACAGGAATGTTTGCATTTGCGTCAGATTAAATAGCTGACTATTTTAACTAGCCTACTAGGGTGAAAAAAATTTATTACTGGAGAAGGGGCGACTGGTCAGCAGGCTGGAGCACAGGGTGGGCTTGATATCAGTTAGAGGCTGGTACTGAGTCTAATGAAAGGGAGTGATAAACGGGTGTAGGGAACAAAACCCGCTAATGCCGGCAACACTTTAAGAAACGCGGCCCCAAATGAGAGCCACATGACTAGGCTCGGCATTCACAGGGCCTTCTGTCCTTCTTTGCCACACACATACACCATAATATATATAGCCTAATATATATATATATATATATATATTAGTAGTTACAAGATTTCTTTCTCTTGGTTGTTGGTTATGAAATTTTAGTGGTCAAACTCAATGTTTTGTCTTGAGATCTAGCCTAACCCTGATGCCACATGTTGGATATAGGCTAACAATCATTTTATAAATATTTTGCTGCAAATCAAGGTTGTGCCAATTTTTATTAAACATTTGCCAGAAATATTGAGAATTGTTGTTATTTGTGCAATGTAATAATAGTAGCACACTTTCAGCACATCAGGTGCTGGTTACAACATTGTAGAACATTTGTTAGTCCATGTCACCTGACCTGATATGCCCTCGCTAGTGAGCTGTGGAAGCTCCCAGCATGCTGGTATCTAAGTTCATGCGCTCTCATGTATTGATCCCTCTTAATGCAACTATCAGTTGAGAACATGGAGATGAGGATCTACAGTCTCAATGTTTTTTTGTCAGTGCTGTAGTGTTTCTAGTGGTCCTAAAATGCTGCTATCGTAGTAGCTCACAAGGTTTCAGATTGGAGCATGTAACTGTCCATCAAGGCCATTTTTTGAACTGACAAGGCAAGTTAACAAATGACCGCTTATGAATGTTTACATATTAACATGTATTTAGCAACTTGTCTTGACTTGATGAACTTCAGTTTTTGCCAATAGTGTTAAAGTGACTAGTGTTGTGTTCTGTACTCAATCTACATTTATGAAAGTTTATGTGCTGTTGGGAATTCCCTGCTTTGTTAGTCTATCTTAACAAGCTTATTGACCCAACTCAGTGATTTTGGTTTTATTTCAAGGTAAAAAAAAAGCAGCTGTTATTGATTCCAAGTTTTTCTTTGATTTAGTGGACTGTAAAATCGAAATATTGCGTTCAAGAGGGCTGGCTCTGAAAAGCAGGCGTTTTTACTCGCACAGTAAAAAACAGAATAGAAGTACCATGCCAAGTTCTGCGGCGATTAAGGCCTTCTGCAAGTTTTAATCACACTTCTTTATTAGCGTTTACCATTCCTCCTCTGAAGAGAATGGGCTGAATTCATGTCTCTCCATATTTGCTGTTGTCCCCCTTCACCTCACCAAGATTTCGCTGGCAGGGATGTCCTGTGGAGAACACAGGGGAAACGATCTTAATAATTCAGTAGCATTTCTTTCTAACTTGACGAAATGGGCACGCAAGGGCAGAGGAGTTACGGTAAGCTGGACTGAATTTAGCCATGGCTGTGCACGCATGCCTTGATGTTGAAATCCTACTGTGGCTTCTGACATGTTTCTTGAGTGACCACACAGCAACACTTAATGTTGACAACTTGTGGACTGATGGCACATAACTAGGGTAGGGAAGCGAGAACTGGTTCTTATTTATTCGGATACTGTCTGGAACTCAGTGTTTTCAATGAGTTCTGTCAAAGACAATAAATAGACAAACATCCCTCTATGTGGTTGCACGCAAACAGAGCCGCCCAGTGTGAGGTAGCGGAAGTGCCGCCCAGTGTGAGGTAGTGGAAGTGCCCCCCCCCCTCGGACTATTCAAGATCGCGTTTGGGGAGGGTCCCCCTCAAGGCACTGTGGGGCACCGGTTGCACTGCCCTAAGGACAATCCTGCGCACATGTCTGGGTACTTCTGCATGATTGTCAAATAAACAGAAATCAATCTAAAGTACTAAATCATTAAGGCACTGGGTCGAGAACCAAAATTGTTAAATCAGTCCCATCACAAAAAACACATCTACAGTCCCTTTTGTCATGAAGAATCATGACTAGATATGTAGGACAGAGTAAGGAAGTGCCCGTGACCTGTTTTACCTCTGTCACACTGGACCCAGTTTTTGAAATGGGCCTGTTTAAGGATTCATGTAGTGATCATGTCATGATAAACCAAGTGAAAATCAGTAATGTGGTCTATGAAGCATGTGACATTTGCTACTCTTCTTCAAGATTTCAATCTTATATGACCTGGATTAACCTTCTTGATGCTTCATTGATCTGGTTGGTTTCTCTCTGCAGGTTTACAAAGGACTGGACATAATCACCAATAAGGTTACAGAGGAGGAGCAAGCTCAGTGTCGCCATCACATGATCAGCTTTGTGGATCCATTGGTTAGTGGATACACAGTGGTGGACTTCAGGAACAAGGCTTTGTGTCTCATATCCTTTCTGATATACCCAACCCTTCATAATAAAATTCCAGACTCCTCCAGATTGAATGAAATTATTTAAGGCCTTTGAAAATGCCCATGTGACTCTTATGAACTGTTTTTTAAAAATAAATCAGTCATGAGATTCACAAAGCGGTCTCTATCTCGCTTGCGAAGTAAGGCCTGTTCACACCAAGGCAAGGATAGCTATAAAGTTTTAACAATCGGTCTAGTTCTATGAGAATAGTGAATGAAGTTCACTACACAGCTATGATGATTATGATACAGCAGAATAAATAAAAAGAGCTTGTGCATGTTGGTGTGGACTCTATATCATTATAGAAATTTGTCTTGGTGTGAACGGGTCTTCTGTGATTCAAATCATACACAGTGAAGCATTCAGAGCGGTTACTGTGTTTACTATTAACTTCCTTACTGAACGGCGAGTCATTTTTTAAATTATCCTGTAATTTGTGGAGCCAATTTCTACATAGTCTGTAACCCTAATTGGGTGACTAGTTGGCCATTTTGCCCTGTCCATACACCCTATAATTAATGATTGCAGAGATTCATTTGGTTGATAAGTTTAGTTGGCAGGCCCTTCTAAATATAAATGCTTATTTTGTCTCCGCAGATGAAATTAATGGGCCATTACTCAGCCTTTTAAGATATCATCTGCAAACTTCTTAATGATCATTCTGAGTAATTGTTCTTTTAAAATGCCATCACCTCCCTGACATCAGTGACACAGCTTTTGTAAGACTGCTCCTTGTTTGAATGCAAATCCCCATATTTTAATTTCACATCTTTTGTGGAATGTGGCATTTCCCAGCGTGCCACACAAATGGCTCTGGCATTTTATGAGTGGGTGCTGGGTTGTACTCCCTCGGCATGGTCTTTTAGTAAATGCAAGGGCATAACTGGAAATGCGTGTACCAGAGACGCTTCGCTGTCCTCGTTTTCCCCGCCCTCCTCCTGCAGATGTTTGCTGAGAGATGAGGAGGATATTAATAGCTGAGGGAGATGCTGTGAGGAGGTGGGGCGGCTCTCGCAGTGTCTGGAGGAACGCTGGCTGTCGCAGACACCTCAGACGCTCATGCACAAGAAATGAGGAGTGGCAGGTGAAGAGCAGCGATAACCACTATATAACACGCTAAAATAGGGCTCCGGATCAAATAAAAAAAGTAATCATCACGATTAGGATTATTGCTGCACGATATTATGAAATACAATATGGCATACTCTGGTTTGTCAAATTGCTTTATGCTGCGATTTAATTAATTATATGTGCTACCGGTCTCAGTGAAGAATTTACACACCTGATATCATGAACTGTATGCATGTAAATGGACACACAGGGACAAGCTTCACGCTGAAATAAGCAGAGCATATTTTTATTTGCCAGCATCCTGTCAAAATAAGAGCTTGATGGGTTACTGTTTAACAATTTAAGATATAAATATTAATATTGTGACTTTAGACTAAAATAAAATGTATTTTATTACTTGTTTTTTTATTTTACACTACAATAATGTCATTACTTTGTTTCTTATTTTGTGTGTGTGTATATGTATACACACACTACTGTTCAAAAGTTTGGGATCTGTAAGATTTATGTTTAAAAAAAAGCCTCTTATGCTCACCAAGGCTGCATTTATTTGATTAAAAATACAACAATAAACAACCCAGTAATATTGTTAAATATTGTTTTCTATCTGAATGTATTTTAAAATGTAATTTATTCCTGTGATGCAAAGCTGAATCTTCAGTATCATCACTCCAGTCTCATGATCGTTCAGAAATCATTCTTATGCTGATTTGGTGCCCAAAAACATTCATTTTTATTATCAATGTTGAAAACAGTTTGTACATAACAAAGTAGAGAGTTTTAATTTTATAATTAATTTCAAGATTTACTAGCCATTTCTTACAAAGTAATGACAAGTAACATTCATTTTAACATGACGTTTTGAAGTAGAAAAACTGATATAGCATCACATTCTAAAACTTACTCCAATAGTCTTTTCATTCAAAACTTAAATAATTCAGCCCTAAAAAGATTTTGCCATTAAAAAAAGTTTTCATAGGAAACATTTTTAATTAAAAAAAAAATATATATATTTTTTCATTTTCTATGCAGAGATTACACCCCAACCAAATCACCCCACTCACTCTTGAATGGCTTATTCTTTCCAAATACAGCTCTTCAAGTTATCTGGTGAAAAATCAGTTTTTTGTTTCGTTTTCTTTTTTTAATATCACTTACAGAAAAACAGAATATCACAATATCAGTTTTTTTCCAATATCGTGCAGCCTCAATTAGGAGTTGTTTTTTGTCATAATCTTCTGTTATAACCATCCAGAGATGCTTGACTATTCTTCCTCTGTCTCGCAATCCCGCCCCCACGCCTTTCCTCGTGTCTTTCTCTCACTTCTTCTCTTCTCCTCTTTTGTTTTCTCTCCCTCACTCCCTCCCCAGGGATCACAGAGTGATGCAGATGGGGTGGACAGTGTTCGGCCAGACTGCTCTGATTTGAATCATGTGACCTGGAAGTGTGTCTGTGTGCGTGTTTGTCCATTTCGTGTGAGGGAGAGTGCTGATGCGCCTTCTCGTATTGAAGCAGTTAATGAAATTGCTCCATGGAGCTTCTGACGCCATTTATTAAAATCTTCAGCAGAATCCCAGCAGTCATGTTGAACTGACTGCCCTCTCACAGCACCAGGCCTGGACATTACATGAATTATTGTTAGAGCATCTATAGATCTGAGAATATGATATTGCTTTCCACCCGAGCACTATAGCAGTGGTGTACTCTGCAATCTAACCCAATGTGGTTGCACATGTATGATCATTGTGCATAATTTATGTATTGCTTGTAACTGTGGCATCAAAGGATGTTTATTTGCAAAATTAAGTTTGACTTCCTTAATGTGATACATTGAAGACATGCATCATCGAGAAAAGCTGCCCATCATTGTTGGAGGCACAAACTACTACATTGAATCCATTTTATGGAATGTGCTCATCGACTCTGGGGTAAATGTGAGTTTTAATGCTTTGATTTATAAAGAATTGCTCTGTTCCAAAACCTAGTCATCTGCCTACGTGGGCAGCATTTTAAAGTTGCAATGTTACAAAAGTAGAAACGGCTCTTTTCTTCAGTATTGTGACGTACATTCTAATGAAACAGATTATCAAAAAAGAAAAAATGTGGGATGGGGACTTGGTTCTATGCACCAGTTGATTGAATGATATCTAAATTATGCTGCTGTCAAAGATACCTTGTGTTTTGCGAAGAGAGAACAAAATCATAATGCATTATAGTATTGATTAAAAAGTTAAGCATAATAAAAATTTATTATTTTAGAGTGCTGTTTTTTGGAGAATCACACTGTTAGCAACATGCTAACATCAAACTATGGACCCTTTTCACAGTCTTTTCACAGTCATAATGAAGTGTGCATAAATACATTTATAACATTATACTTTAAATTTCAGAAAACTTTCTAATACAACGGCTGAGTGAGTGATGGTAAATCTTTCTCTCTTCTGACCATCAATCTTTCGATATTTTTTTTCCTCTTTGGGAAAGTCATACAAATGTGGATTTTCTCTTTTGCTATTGGAGCAGTAGAAGTTTACTTAAGAGTTGACTGTGCAAGTTTACCCAACTATGATGGGTTCTGCTTCTGAGAACACTGGAAATGTGAAAAGGGTCCATTTAAATCAATCAAAACTCAAGTCAGGGAATTGTTGCCACATCACGTTGTGCGCATCTATTGTAGACAGAATGACTGATTATAATGAGTTTGATTGCTTTTGTCTCATCTTGTCACTCCGCTAGTGTCTTAGACACTGAGTATGCAACGAGGCAGCTCACTACATTTGAAACAGAGCTAGTAAGTCATGCTGTAGTAATATTAAAAGGCTTTCTGTGTATCTATTGGCAGAGATAATCTAATCGAGTCCTCCTCTGTCTGACCTACAGCAGGGGAGTGACACAGAATCCGAAAATGGTGGGACTCCTGAATCTAAGGCGGAGCTTGAGAAACTGGGTGGTCCTGAACTTCACAGACGTTTGAAGGAGGTGGATCCTGACATGGCCGCCATATTGCACCCTCATGACGCACGCAAGATTGCAAGGTAATTATATCAGTGATCACACAAAACAGAGACGGCTTCATTTGCCTACACCCATTCGCAGAAAAGCTTAGTGTATTTCCAATGAGTATTTTTTTTTTTTTTTACCTCATCCACAGACCATATGGTAATGACTCTGAATGTCTATTTACACACTGTACAAAGTTAACCCACTGTTTGAAAGTAATGCTGCATTAAATTCAGGGTTTAAGGTCATTCAAATGGACAACTTGGTTCTTGAACCAGCAGCTTGGCCCTTTGGAATATGTTTGGGTTTGGATCTGAAGGGTCTTTGTATTAGGTGGTCTGGTAATGGTCTGGGTCATGAAACATCTAGTCTGACTCCAGCACTTTGTGTGCAAATTACAGTTTTTCTCAGTCGCTTTGGTGCATTTCTCACATCACTATTTACATTTGCACAACAGTTAATGCAGTTCTCAAAACAATTAGTTCAAACTGCAAAACCTTGTTGATAACCTGCAAAAGCGTGTCACTTGCTCAAAATGGATAGTTCATTCCTCAAAAGCAAGTTTTCATGTCAATGAAAGTGTCAGTGTCGTCAATATGAAAAGTCCTGACACCATTGTTTATGAACAAGATAGTCAAATGGCTTTGTCATGTTTTCATTATGACAGTTTACTCTATAAATGTTTTCCAATGCAAAAAAGTCAAATCTTGGTGACACTATCTGAAAATGACCAAGACAGCACTATATACTATTTGCTATATACTATTAAAATTACAGTAAAGTTACACATTGTTGTATTTAGTGAGGTAACTGAGTACAAGACACTGAATGTGTATGTTTCACATTTTACTGCATATGCTCTTTGCAATTCTAATTTGTTCACAGCATTGTGCAAAAGAAAAAAATACACCTTATTTACAACAAACATAAAGTCCCTTTGGGTAGAGCTGTCCACAACGGTAAACAATATTGCAATACATATTGGAACTGAACATACAACATACATAGGACTGTAAATCATTCATGCACATCCAGACGTTCCTCTCTGTCTGGCCACATAAGTTCACCTGAGAGAAATTGTTCAATTTACAGTAGGAGACATAATTTTCATGAAAAAAAAAAGATTAAAAAAAATTCTTTGACAGATTTTGAACTAGTTCAACATTTTTGTATGTGATGACTCAATGAAATGAAGACTATTAGTTTTATATGGAATGACTATTCAGCATAAACAAGAATAGTTAATTTTGACTGACATGACATAAGCAAATGATAATGTTATAAAACAGCAGAGAGTTGTACGAAAGCAATTGATGCATGTCCAAAAGCATTTGCAATTTGTTGGAAGGAATGAAAAAATGCTAAGATGTGCACAAATGACTAAATGTTGTGGAGGTTGAACTAACTGTTGTGCAAATGTAAATAGTGATGTGAGAAATGCACCAAAGCGACTGAGAAAAACTGTAACGTATTTTCTTAAGTACCCATTCTAAGGTGTTGAAATTGAAACTATCAAGCTAAGTTCCTGGTGTTTGAACCTACATCCTTCTCAGATACCAGCCCATATTTTTGTCCACTTCACTTTATTTACTGCGCCTTTCTCATTTATTCTCTTTTCGTAGCCTTGTTGTTGCTTTTCCCCTCATACATTTCTCTTAAAAGGAGCAGAGTTAAAGTGAACATGGGTAGAAACCTTAGCATACGATCTTGTGGTAAATTTTGGCATTGGTTGGGCTGCATCTATTTTTCCACCTGTGTGGGAGAACTGATGGCTATGGCTTCCAAGCGTGTTACACACGTTTTCACATGCTTCAATTGGTGTTTGATTGGTGTCAAGGGGCCGATTAGCACCCTCTTCTCAGAACTATGTGCTTGTTTAATTGATGCCAGCCTGTGTGCCACTGCGTCTACAGTATTGCTGCATTAGAAGAGCTTCTCTCCCACAGTTAAGAGTGCTAATGTCTCCTTACTGATATCAGCTGCTTCTGAGGAAATTACTTGCTTGAAGTCCCATGAACTTTCTCTTCAAACTTCATTCATCTTTTTTGTGTTTTTTTGCTTATTTGGCATTTGGAAATCTTTTAAATGTATTTGAGAAATGCATTATTTTATCTGAAGTCATATAGTATTTTGAATAAGTATAATAAGGTCAATGTACTGGTTGATTGACAGGAGTCTGCAGGTGTATATGGACACTGGAGTTCCACACAGTCGGCTTTTGGAGGAGCAGCGAGGGCAGGATGGAGGAGATTGTCTTGGGGGTCCCATGCGGTTCCAGAACCCTTGCATCTTCTGGCTGCACTACAAAATGAATGGTAGCCACCAGTCATTTTAGATTGTGACTGTAACATGTCTTCAGTATCTTTATTTAATTTCATCATTCATCTCTCTCTTGTAGCTCTGGATGAGAGGTTGGACAAGCGTGTGGATCAGATGTTATCGCTTGGACTGATTGATGAGCTCAGAGATTTTCACCTGCGCTTCAATGAGAAGATGATCAAAGAGAGCTGGTAAATCTTAATGTTGTGAATTTAAAAAAAAAAAAAATTAAAAGATAATTCATAAAAAATAAATTGATGTAACTGAATACTTCTAATTTGCTGACAACACATAGAAGCATAAGCTAACTTGAATATTACGTTGTCTGGTTGAGGCTAACATGCACTTCACAGAACAAAACAATGAGGCAAGCAAATGCACCTTTACAAATTAAAATGGTTTGTTGTCAGCTTCATAGATTTATCATATCTATAATTTTATTTTTCTAGTTATTGTTGAATAATAGCAGCCACCTCTCTATTGTGTATCTCTGATTTTTGTTTGAGATCCTCTATTTGGTATATGGAACTAGATCAGATTTGTTTTGTATTTGTAATCTTTGTATTACCTCTGAATGAACCATGTGTAATTTATCTCTCAAGTTGCTTGACACAATAGCTACATGGCTTTTTTTTTTCCTTCAACTGTCAGAAAAATACAAGAAAGTTAAGTTTCACAGGCTGAACCTGTTCTGCACATCGACCTTTTAAGTTAACAAGTTGAAGCAGGTTTATCACCTGCTGTTCCTGTCTACAGTGGGTTTTTCTCGTAAGTAATGGTGGGAATCCAGGGTTTTGACAAGTGAAGTGTTTCCAATAACTGAAGTAGATGTCAGTTAATTTTAGTAAAGTGACTGACGTTCCTTAAAACACACCTGAATTATTCGACCGGCTCAGAGTATGTAGCGTTGCAAGAGGTTGCATTTACACTTGTGTGCCTTTTGAATTCACAGGAAATTAATTGGTCCATACTGCGGTGTAACATTTGATGTGACTGCGAGCTTAGTATAAGAGTGTTATGATGGCTTATTATCTGTTAAATACATTTTTTTTTCTATTGTGCATCCCGTATTTATGAAGACTATTAATATCTCAACATGCATATGTATTTAAATATGACATTAAAATGTAAAACATCTCATTACTTTCGAACATATACTTACAATATGCTTCTCAAAGGCAAGCATTGCTATTGCTCATACTTAGGTTGGGTATTCGAACAATCCTTAGTTTTAACCTTCAGGACATAACTTATCTGACACTGTTGGAGGTAAAGATATCAATGTGTGGCTTGAGGAAAACTGCGTTTCTAGAAACTTAAAATGTTATGCTCCAATATTATAACACCCTAACAATTACATAGAAACAATCACAATAAGTCTTGAAAAAGAACTCAATGCTGTGCTCGTGCTGACTGACACAGGGCTGAAGTGTGTGCACTGAAAGCTGAAATGCTGTTCTCTTTCACGTCTTATTGCACTTGAATGGTCGAATTTAGTCAAAATGCCCATTGTGTGGTGTATTCATGTAAACAGTCGGTTATGTCTCAAATGAAAGTAAACAGTTGGGTGTAAATCGTATCAGTATAATGGATCCGTGCATTCGCTCTAATAAATCTGCTGCTCTGTCATTATTGTTTATCAAACAAAAGAGAAAATAACGTACTGCTCTTGACTGAATAACTTTTGTAGCTTTAATAATAGTTATATTGAATTAATACAGTGAAGTCTATGCACTTTTATTTTTACATTTGATTATTCTTATTTTTACATTTGCTTATTCAAATTCTGTACTATTTCTAACTACATGTTAAATAAACCTATAGTACCTGGAAACATTTAATTGGTTTAATTCATATTTTTGTTATTATAATTGTCCTCATTTTTTTAATGTGCTTTTTTGTTCTTATTTTTAATAACGAGAAAACATATATATATATAATCGTGATATATTTCGTTATTGTGAAATATATAATTTCTCATACCTTGAAATAACGTTTTTGGTCATATCACCCATCCCCAATAGAAACCCTTTGGAAATCACTTACAACAGCCTAGAAATCATAAACCATATCAACCACATAGAAACGGCCTGGCAACCACTCATAACACCATATCAACCACATAGAAATGCCCTGGCAACCACTCATAACATCCTAACAATTCCATAGAAACGACCTGGCAATCACTCATAACACCATATCAACCGCATAGAAACGTCCTGGCAACCACTCATAACATCCTAACAGTTGCATAGAAACGTCCTGGCAACCACTCATAACACCATATCAACCACATAGAAATGCCCTGGCAACCACTCATAACATCCTAACAATTGCATAGAAACGCCCTGGCAACCACTCATAACACCATATCAACCACATAGAAATGCCCTGGCAACCACTCATAACATCCTAACAATTGCATAGAAACGCCCTGGCAACCACTCATAACACCATATCAACCACATAGAAACGTCCTGGAAACCACTCATAACATCCTAACAGTTGCATAGAAACGACCTGGCAATCACTCATAACACCTTCACAGATATGGCCGGCCAACCACTCATAAGACTAGCAACCATGAGAAAACACCCTGGCAACCACTCAACACCATAGAAATCACATAGAAACATCCTGACAACCACTCATAACACCCTAACAATTGCATAGAAACAACTTGGCAACCACTCATAACACCCTCATATAGATATGGCCAGGCAACCACTCATAAGACCCTAGTAACCACATTGTATTGCCCTGGCAACCAACAGTAACATTCTGGCTATGTAGCGTTGAGTTTTGCAAAGACAAGCATGGTGCAGTGCCTGTTAGCAAATTTACGGCACAGCAGATCCCACTGCAATCTTCCAATCTTGCGGCAATCAGATCAAGAGCGAAGCTCATAATGCAGTGTTCTGTGTTTATGGATGCACTAACAATATTTGTTTGATAAGGTGATTAATTATTGATTGTTAGTGCTGTCACATGCTTTGTTGTGCAGGGATATTGGCGGAGGGACTGCACTGCGGTGTGTCTGTGTGTGTGGATGTTGATGACACAGCAGTGTCTGGGGTTGGGCAGCTCTGGGTGTGGCTTCTGCCGATTGATGGTCGACTGCCCAGCACTCCATCCAGCCGATTGCGATCCCACCTCCTTTCTTAGACGTCTTCGCTGGCAAACTTGCCACCCAAGCGCTTTTCTCCTGTTTCCTCACGTCATCCTACTCTCTTCCTCCCCTTTTCCTCTTCTTTATGTCTGCATCTGCCACCCTTCCGCCAGCGCTCTCGCCTTACATGGGGAGCAGTCACTAGGCAGCAAGGTCAGACTCTGCCTGTCTCTCCTTTCCGTTCCCTCTCAGTCTATCTCGCTCTGTCCTGTCAATAGACCCCCTCCCCCTCACCCCGTCTGCAATGTCTGTGTCCCTGTGACCTGACCGGCTGATCTCTCTTTCTGTTTTCTGAGCTGTATGACAACTCATTTTTACCCCAGGGGCTGGGGTTCTGATGCACCCAGTGACCGCTTTTTCCATCTAAAATTGGGTCCTATTAAACATTGGATGTGATTTCACCCTTGAGTTCACCCAAAAGGCCTTATATTTAGAATATTGTTCTGTAAATTCAGCTACAGCTAATCAATAACATTGATAACAAAATAAATTAGCAGATGTCATTGTTGTTTAGTCAGTGACATCACTTTACAGTTGCTTTAAGTGTATTTGTATGATGAAATAGATTTTAAAAATGACCACAGAGTCAGCTCTTGAATAATTGTGCAAAATTGTGCTCTTTAAATAGTGTCTTTATAATGTAGTTTAACGTGAGCAGGTTGAGGCTTTGACAGATTTTTTTGTGCTTTCAGATTACTTTTCCCAGTGCAACACTTGAAATGTTACGAGAGCGCTTATATTTCACAAAAGAGCTTGCCGTAACAGCCCATTGCTATTGAACATCCGACTTCACTGAATGTCACCCAGACAGAGAACAACAGAGAAAGAGAGAGCAATCGTTTTGATAAATCTGATGCTGTACAATGATTAAATGCAATCAAATTGAATTGAGTTGAAGTCCTAAGTAAAATAACCAGAGCTGTAATGGCAGTATAAGCCTTAGCGTCCCCCGTACATTTTATAGGAAAAATAATAGTAATAATTTACGGTTTTTTTTTCCTTTTCTTTTTTTTGTGGCCTTGGTGAACATAGGCGTCCCCGACTAGATTTTTTTTCTAGTCGACTAGTAGTCATTCATTTAAGCCATTAGTCGACTCATCGCGCGTTTAATTAATTTAATTAAATGTATACTGAGGATAATACTAAACCATAATGAGCCTGTAATAAATATAGGCATAAAATATAGACTATTCTACTACGCTCAACCTTTCTGCAAACACCAGCAAAAGTAATGATTATGAATGGTCTGGAAAAAAACTCATAAATATTTTTTTACAAAACACAAATAAAAAATACAAAGTATTTTACAAAAGCGCCATGTTTTGTTGTTATTGTGAGTTCACAACAAATCGAAGTAGACCCTTTACAGTTTCCAATGATGTATTACTCCTATTTAACCCGCGAATTAAAAAACAACCCATGGCAACAATGTAAAAGTAGCTCAATTCCACGTGAAAACCACAGACTTGGCAACACTTATACGCTACTCTTTTTGTGCGACTAACTGACTAATACAATTTTGGTGGACTAAGCCTCTTCTCATTGACTAACGTTTATTTGACTATTGGGGGCATCCCTAATAAAGAAATTTTGACTTGACAAAATAGTTGTCAAACTGGCAATTTTGGCTTCAACCAGAAAATATCTCTGACAACTGCATAGCAACACAACACCCAGAACATTCTAGCTTGGTGGTGCTATTTTTCATGGGTAAAGATCAGTGATATTTACTTCCGTAAAAATCTAGTACTGTTCTTCAGTTTTTGTGCATGCATAATTTGGTATACATAAGTAATTAGTTTTTCTCTTCTGTGTTTGCAGTCAGGACTATCAGCATGGCATATTCCAGTCTATTGGCTTTAAAGAGTTTCACGAGTACCTGACAGCAAGTGAGAACCTCAGTCAGGAAGAAGTGAAAAACTGAAAATTAAAGGTAAGCATTCATTCACTCTGTCATTTTGTTTTAGCTTAAGTGTCTTCATTCTTTTGTTGTAAACAATACATATGTTAGTTCAAGCCTTGGGAATGAACATAGTGAGATTGTTGATGTTCTTGAAATTTTTCTGCGTGAGAAATTATGAAACCGTTCCTGACTTCACACAAAAGACAGCGCAAACAATCTCAGACATTCATTCTGAAATCATTCTCATGGCTTTTCCAAGTAGTTTTTTTTTTTAAATGGGCAAACAAACCAGTCCTTGAACAAACTCAGCACATTTGAGGCAAAAACACTTTGTCCAACACTGATTAAAATACATTTTCATTGTAATACAAAATTATCACTACCGCCTTCAGGCAAGTATATTGTACATGTTTATGATTAATTGCTTGTGATTAATTACTTTTTGTCACAGTAATGATTAATTAGGTGTCTGACACATGTACACAAACCAACAATTAAAAAGTGCAGACAGGAAGTCTACTTCATGCATTACAAATTGTGTTGCTGTGGACGGGACAACAGCATACTGACTTTGAAAGACACTTTATGTAATGTCTGTTCAATTATTTATTTATTTGTCTTTGTTATATATTCATTTGTGAACATTTCTATCAAATACGAAGATGTGAGTCATTTGATTAACCAGCATATCTAATTCAGTTAAAACTGGTAATCGATTGACAGCACTGTTATAAAGCAAACCGGTATTTGTACATTTTCAGCAGAGATTTGAGAATTGCTCAGTCTGTCATCAGTCATCAGCTGCTGAGGGGCTGTAGAGAGGAAGACGTCAGGCTTTTTGTCCGTCATCATCATCTCTCTCCTCTCTCTCCTCTCTCTCTCTCTCTCTCTCTCTCCTCTCTCCTCTCTCTCTCTCTTCTCTCTCTCTCTCTCTCTCTCTCTCTCTCTCTCTCCTCTCTCTCTCTCTCTCTCTCTCCTCTCTCTCTCTCTCCTCCTCTTTTCTCCTCTCTTTCTGACAGTCAGTTGGATTGGTGTCAAAATCAATTACTGGCGCGCTAAGCATGAAAGTTGCAGCACTCCGCTCACCGCTCATGTCTGCTGCTAAGAGCTTATGAGTGTTTCGCTTGTTTTAGTGCTCAGTATTAGTGACTTTTCAGTTGGCCATGAAGATGATCATGCTACCTCTGATTGATTTGTGTTGCTCTCATGTTGATATGATGGATTGTGAATTGCATTCTAGTTTTGTGGGGATAGTGAGGTAAATATACAAACGTTTGTATGTACAAGCTAATCTTTTAAAAAAGTCACGGTGTACACTATTTTCCGGGTTCACTGTCCCTGTTTTTTTCTCTTCCCGGTAGTACCACAGCTCTGATAGATTGTTTGGACTCGTAAATGGTGACAAATTATATCAGGCTTAACAACTGAATTATTAAAGAGCAAAAAGCTGCAGTTTAATTTAAATGTATACTATTGTTCAATATTTGTATTCACCAAAAGGCATTAAATTGATCAGAAGTCACAGGCATATATTATTTTACAAAAAATGTATAATTCAAATAAATGCTGTTGTTTTGAACTTTCTATTCATCAGAGAATCCTGAAAAAATTGTATTGTGTTTTCCACAAAAGCATTACAAATGTTTTCAACATTGATAATAAGAAACGAAATTTCTTGAGCATCAGAATATTAGAATGATTTCTGAAGGATCATGTTGCAGTAAAGCCTGGAGTGTAATGGCTGCTCAAAATGCAGCCTTGCCATCACAGGAATACATTTTAAAAAATAAAACGTACTCGGTTACTAACGTAACCTCGGTTCTCTCTAGAGAGGGAACGAGTACTGCGTAATATCTTACGCTATGGGGAAACACTCTTTCCTCGAGATATTGAAGCCAAAAATTACCCTTAATTTTTTTAATCATGCAAAACGCTTTTGCAGCAGCAAGCAGACAAGGGCGAAACAGCTCGCACGCCCATTGGCTGCCTCGCTGGAAAAGCTGCAGCCTATCGAGTGAGGCACTGCGTGACGTAATGACGAATGAGGACGCTTCCCGCTCATTTCGTCATGTCCCGCCAGTATAGGCGTGGTCTCGCCCTATAAATACCCCTCGATAGCTGTATTTCTCTGATTTTGTACACCGAAGCGAACCAGAGCATAGTCCAAGCACGGCAAGATACGCAGTACTCGTTCCCTCTCTAGAGAGAACCGAGGTTACGTTAGTAACTGAGTACGTTCTCTTACGAGAGTATCTCTCGTACTGCGTAATATCTTACGCTATGGGGACCCCATGCAAAACGCCGTGCGGACAGGGATCCAACACCAGAGTCCCGGGGCCAAGCCCGGGGCACATCTAGTGCACAATCACCACAACTCACATAGAGTAGAGGAGGAGAGGCTAAAAGCATCACTCCTTCATAAAAGTCCCGTAGGGGTACCGACCCGCAAGGGTACACATAGCCGCATTGGCGGCCGATAAGCCCGAAGTTCAGACCGCCAAAAGCTTAGCTTGTAAGGCGGGCACCTCCAGGTTATAGTACTTGATAAATGTAGACGGCGAGGCCCAGCCCGCAGCCGTACAGATAGGGTGGGCGATATTGACAAAAATGAATATCTCGATATTTTTTTTCAATATCTCGATATCGATATTCAGACGATATTTTTGCGGGGGGGCGGGGGTATTGCATAACTCCTGACACAAATTAAGACAAATACTGAAACTTGAGTCTTATATCTAGTAGAGAAAATGTAATAATAATTATTCTCTCTAGACCAATTCAATTAAGATTATGAGAAATTATGGACATTGCACTCTTTAGCAGTAGCACTTGTGCAATTCTACATATCCCTTTTCCTTAGTTCAGTGGTTCTCTCCAATGTTTTAGAGTGCCGTAGGCTCTTCCACTTAGACTGCAGGCACAGCTTTTCCATTAAGAGACAATATTTTGCCCCCTTTAATAAATTTTTCCATTTCATTTTTTTACCTTTGTAATACCTTTAAAAAATAAATAATTCCTTAAATAAAAATAATGTTCACTAAATAGGCAATGTTAAAAATCGTTTAATATTAATAAAAATATTATAATAAAATCGCCAGTAGGTGGCGGTAACTCATTGTCTTTATGTGTGTGAGTTATCGAGTCATTCATTGAATCTCACGGTTCGTTCAAAGCCACAGATTCCGTTGCAAAATAGAGCAATAAGCCTGAGTATACTGTTTTAAATTTAGTAAATCACTTAATGTTACCCTTTTGTTTTGTTTTTTTAACTGTTGTATAAAATCAATGTCACATTTGAAATCGTGTGTGGATATTCGGTAAACATTGCATCAACATTAAAAACACTGCCGGAGATCAGCAACCATGCGCGCTCTCTACACTGCTGAAGAAGCGCGGATGATCTGAAAACACAGACAAGTAAGCTGGAGTTCAGCAATCTTCATTTGAGATTTTCAACTTCAATTGAAGTGTCGTTCAGTCAGTCTATGTTCTGTCACGAGCCGCTTGCGCTTGCGAACGGCTGCCTGTTAAGGATTTCCTTTAACACCCGGAGTGCTAATGCCCGAATGACGTGCTGGTTGTCCTCAAAACGGCGGTTATCGCTCATATATTTTATTTTGCCAACGTATAGTTAAGGCGGCAGGCGTGAGTTGCTTAGGCGGCCGCCTTAGTTTTTTGTTTTCTCTTTAACTTCCTTCAGCTCTTTTCATGTTTGGGGGGTTAGATTGTACAAATTATGAAATATTCGATATCCCAATTTTGCATATCGTCCAGACAACAATTTGGATATTATCGTCTAAACGATATATCGCCCACCCCTACGTACAGATATCATGCAGGGAGACCCCGCTATAACCATGCCCACGACGAGGCCACGCCTCTCGTGGAGTGCGCTTTGACACCCAACGGGCACCGCAGGCCCTTGGAAGTGTAAGCCAGCGCTATGGCATCCACTATCCATCTGGATAGGCTCTGTTTTGAAGCGGCGAGTCCCTTAGAACGGCCGCCAAACAAAACGAAAAGCTGCTCGGTCTGTCTGAACTCAGCCGAGCGGGACACATAAGCCCTTAACGCCCTGACAGGGCAAAGGAGACTCGCGTCCCTCTCCTCATCGAGAACCGGAAGGGCTGACAGGGAAATTACCTGGGCCCTAAACGGTGTATTGAGGGATTTCGGCACGTAGCCGTGCCTCGGTTTGAGTACGACCTTAGAGTCGTTGGGCCCAAACTCCAGACATGACGCGCTTACAGAAAGCGCCTGCAAGTCCCCTACACGCTTCACTGAAGCGAGAGCCAATAAAAACACCGTCTTAAGGGACAGGTGCTTCATGTCCGACAGCTGGATCGGCTCAAACGGGGCGCCTTTCATGGCCTCCAAGACCGTTGAAAGGTCCCAAGCCGGGACTGAAGGGGGCCTGGGAGGGTTTAACCTCCGAGCTCCTCGTAGGAAACGCACGACTAAGTCGTTTTTCCCCCAGTGGCTGGCCAGGCACCGGATTAGCATACGTTGCTATGTCCGCCACGTAAACTTTGAGCGTGGATGGGGTCCTTCCCTTATCCATCAGCTCCTGAAGGAAGGCAAGCACTTCCTTAACCCCGCAGTCCACGGGTGAAAAGCCACGGGCTCGACACCAAGTAGAGAACACCGACCATTTCGAGGCATAGAGCCGTCTGGTAGACGGAGCTCTAGCCTGCGTGATCGTGTTTAGCACTCCTTCCGGGAGGCTAGCGGGTACCCGTTGATGGCCCATGCGTGCAGGGACCACAGTTCCGGGTGAGGATGCCAAATCGAGCCCTCCGCCTGAGAGAGGAGATCTCTCCTCAACGGTACAGGCCACGGGGCAGTGCTGGTCATCCGCATCAGGACCGGAAACCAAGCCTGGTTCGTCCAGAGCGGAGCCACAAGCAGCACTGGGCATCCATTTTCCCTGATCCGCTCCAACACCTGAGGCAGGAGCGAGACCGGGGGAAAAGCATACAGGGGACCGCTGGGCCAAGTATGGGCCAGCGCGTCCCTGCCCTTCGAGAAGAATACTGGGCAGTGAGCGTTCTCGCGAGACGCGAACAGGTCCACCTGCGCTCTGCCAAACGTTTCCCACAGTAGCTGGACCGTCTGCGGATGCAGCGACCATTCTCCTGTCGGGACGTTGTCTCTGGACAGCATGTCTGGACCCGTATTCAGGTGCCCAGGCACGTGCGCCGCTTTCAAAGAAAGGAGATTGCGCTGGGCCCAGACCAAGAGGGGTTCCGTCAGCCTGCAAAGGCGTGCGGACCCGAGGCCGCCCTGGCGATTTATGTACGCCACCACTGACTTGTTGTCCGACCGGACCAAGACGTGGTGGCCCTTTACCAGGGGACGGAAGCGCCGTAGCGCTCTGTCGACTGCTATCAATTCCAAGCAGTTTATGTGAAGGAGCTTCTCCTGCTCTGACCATAGGCCAGCCAGCGGCCTGCCCTCGAGCAGCGCTCCCCACCCCGTGGTGGAGGCGTCCGTAGACACCACCTTCACCCTTGAGGCGGTCCCCAGACTCACACCAGACTGATACCAGCTGGTCACTTTCCATGGTTTCAGAGCCGCAACGCACCGTTGGTCGACCCTGAAGCGACACCGGCCCGTGGTCCATGCCCAGGGCGGGACCCGTGCCTTCAGCCACCTCTGCAGTGGGCGCATGCGAAGCAGGCCCAGCTGGAGTACAGGGGATGCCGAGGCCATCAGGCCCAGCATTTTCTGAAACCGTCTGAGCGGGACTATAGAGCCGTGGCGGAAGGATTCCGCGACGCGCTGAATACTTAGTACGCGCTCCGGTGACAGGCGTGCCGTCATGGATAGCGAGTCCAACACTGTTCCCAGGAAAGAAATTCTCTGGCTGGGACACAGCGAGCTCTTTTCCCAGTTGACTGTCAGGCCCAGTGTCTCGAGATGCTCGAGCAGTGTGGCCCTGTGTTCTATGAGCTCTGACCGTGATCGAGCTAGAATCAGCCAATCGTCCAAGTAGTTCATAACTCGCATGCCCTGAAGTCTCAGAGGCGCGAGAGCCGCGTCCATGCACTTCGTAAATGTACGGGGTGCCAAGGACAGGCCGAACGGCAGGACTGTGTATTGGTAAGCCTGGCCCTCGAACGCGAATCTCAAGAATCGCCTGTGATGGGACGCTATTTGTATTTGGAAATAGGCGTCTTTCAGATCTATTGACATAAACCAGTCCCCTTGGCGCACTTGCGCGAGGATTCTCCTGGTCGTAAGCATCCTGAACTGGCGCTTCACAAGCGCTTTGTTCAGCTGTCTCAGATCTAGAATGGGTCTGAAGCCCCCATCTTTTTTCGGTACCAGAAAATATCTGCTGTATAAGCCCCCTTCGCTCTGAGCCTGAGAAAGGGGCTCTATGGCCCCTTTGCTCAGTAATTTCGCTATCTCGGCTCGAAGTAGATGAGATACTTCGTTTCTCACCGTAGTCTCGACGGGCGCCGTACAACGGCGTGGACGTCGTGCGAATTGTAGCGAGTAGCCTCTCTTTATAGTGTTCAGCACCCAATCTGATACCCCGGGTAGCTTTGACCACGCTTCTGCGTGAATAGCTAGAGGTAGGATGCAGACCGGGCTCGGGCCGTGGCTCTGGGAGGATGTGGGCGCAAACCTACGGGCACATCTACTGCACTGTGCACGCTTTCGGCCGGAGCCGATAGATTGTGTATTGGTTTCGTTTTTACAGAAACCAAGGGACACGCGGCATGCAGCGTGAGCGGGCATTGTATGGGCGCATTCACTACATTGTTTGCACAATCGACCTGAGTCAGATTTATGTGTGCTAGCCTCGCACCGTGGCGGGCTGTGTCTGGGTGTGGGAATGGGCACTGGGGCGTGGGCATTCTTACAACACTCATAACACCATCGGCCGTGGCCGGCATACCAGAAAATACACTCTTTATTGGATTTATCTGGGTAGCCATAAAAACGGCTTTTTTGTGCAGGCAAGCGGGCTGAGACACCGGCTGCTTCACTGCTAAATACACTGGCACAGTCACATCGCAAGGAACTGAACGAGCGAATCTTTTCGGTGGGGAACCGGCCGCAGCGGGATCCGAACACCGTCGCTTTCTTAGAGTGGCTAGGAAAGCTTCAAGGACTCGGGCTTGAGCTCAATCTTCGGCCGGGGCCCGCGCTGAGCGGGGCGGCGTCCAGCAGAGCGAGAGCGCGGTCTCTGATCCCGGGCCTGGCGGCGCTGCGTAGCGGCGACTGCGGGCGATGCAGGCCGAGGCTGCGAGTCTGGCAGAGAACGGGGCGGTCCATGACTTGGCGACTTCGTCGTGGAGCTCAGGGAGGAAGGGGGCGGCCCTAGACTTAGACGGGGCTTCGTCCTTCTTGAGAAAGCGCCCGTCGAGTCTGTTGCGCGGCGGCAAGGCAGGCGCCTCCCACTCGAGGCCGATGCTCTCCACGGCCTGGGTGAGCAGACGCATCAGCTCAGCCTCAATGCCGGGTCTCTTCCCAGAGGGTTGGCTAGACACGTCAGCGGGGGGGAGGTCCACAGAGCTCGCCCAATCCTCGCCATCGGAAGCCACAAGAGAGCATACCTCAGCAGGCTCGTCCAGCTCGGGAGCGGAAGCGGCGGCAGACGGCGGGCGCTGTCCGTCCGGGAGCGACTCAAGTGAAGCCGGCGAAGCAGGCGGGCGAACCGGCGAGCTTTGGCGGGCTGGAGAAGGCTCGGGAGCGCGCTGGGCGCGACGCTTCTTACGGCGCGGCACAGAAGGCTGGGACGCGGGCTCAGAGAACGACGCCAGGCGAGTCCGCAGAGTCACCATAGCAGAAGTTCGCAGTGCGGCATCCACCATCCGCGAGCGCGATAGCCGCGTGCTCATGACCCAGGCAGGACACACAGATGACGTGACGGTCCTCATCACTGAGCTGGGAGCGGCACGAGCCACAGAAAGGCATCTTTAAAAAGACGCAGCTCTTTTAGAACAGATAATGGGTGTTGCGTCACGTAAGCAAACACACACACACTTAGCAGAGTAAAAGGATATAGTACGCCGGAAAGCGCAGCAGGTACGGCAGTTGAAGGCGGCTGGGCCAGCGACTTCAGAAGATGGCACGT
Organism: Chrosomus eos; assembly: GCA_036326025.1. NCBI lineage: Eukaryota > Metazoa > Chordata > Actinopteri > Cypriniformes > Leuciscidae > Chrosomus > Chrosomus eos. The sequence goes on from CM070827.1 coordinate 12,063,816, forward strand.
CCCGCTGAGAAGGCTACAAGTCAACGGCGCGGCTTCTCACTCTGGATCCCGCGATGCGTGAGCTTCGCGTGAAGAATGAAAAATCTGAGAAATACAGCTATCGAGGGGTATTTATAGGGCGAGACAATGCCTATACTGGCGGGACATGACGAAATGAGCGCGAAGCGTCCTCATTCGTCATTACGTCACGCAGTGCCTCACTCGATAGGCTGCAGCTTTTCCAGCGAGGCAGCCAATGGGCGCGCGAGCTGTTTCGCCCTTGTCTGCTTGCTGCTGCAAAAGCGTTTTGCATGATTAAAAAAATTAAGGGTAATTTTTGGCTTCAATATCTCGAGGAAAGAGTGTTTCCCCATAGCGTAAGATATTACGCAGTACGAGAGATACTCTCGTAAGAGAACTAAATGGTTAACTTATTTCGAATTTTAGTAATATTTGAAAAAATTACTTTTTTATTGTATCTTTGATCAAATAAATTCAGCCTTAATGAGCATTAATGAATTCTTTCAAAAACGTTAAAAATCTTACGTACCCTAAACTGTTGAACGTTAGTGTATGGTCATGTTCTGTGCGCTTCAAGCTGAAAACAAAGAGCTCTGTTCTCTTGTCAAAAGCACATAATTCAAGCACACAAGGGGCTCATGATGCAATATTTTCTGAGGTTTTGGTACTACCGGAGTTACTGTAATATTTAACATAACATGATGACACTAGAGTTTTGTAGATGGAGGTTATTTAATTTGGAATGAGGAGAACAACAAAAATTGCACACAAATTGAGATCACTCACAAAATGAAGAATTGAGGGTTAGCTGAACCACCTAGCAGTGCTTCATATTTATTTATCCTATATATTTATATATAAAAATCCATGTTACATTGATACAAAAAGAGATGGGAATCCACTTTCAAGTTGAAGTACAATGTAAATGTAATGAGAACTCTATATTCTTCTCATCCTTGTTTACATCAATGTGCATACCCCTTTGACAAAGCATATAGCGGTGGTGTGCATTGTAAATTATTCACAGTATTTTGAAGTGGCCACAATAACAATATTGTGCATGTTCATTATTGTGAAATATCATATTACTGGATACCGGCACATGTCTAGTCAATGGAAAACGGAAAGAGTTTATATATACACTATACATATAAATATAAAACTCATTCTGTTTTCCATTGACTAGACAAAATAAAAGTAGATGCATTTTTCTTATATACATCCAAGAACAATTTATCTACTTTTTTTGTTTGTGGTTTTATGACTTCTTTAATATATATTTATCTAAGCAGCAGCAGTGCAAGATTTTTAAAGGGATAGTTCACTGTGAAAAGATGACAGAATTTTAATTTTTCACTCATGCCGTTCCAGACAAATCTTATTTAAATCAAAAAGTACAAAAAGGCATTGTAAAATATGAAGTTTACTTGATGTCTGAAAACAAATCTATATGCTTCTAGTGTTTCAAGCAAGCACATTTGAGCTTTATTTAACATTTTTGATGTGCTCCATGTATGTACTTTGATCAATGTATATGTGCTCCATGTATGTGCATTGATCACTGTTTTATATGTAAATAAAATCCTAAAATTAATCTTTTCATCATATAAAGTGATCATGTGTCTTCAGAAAGACAACTTTTTGTGCTTTTTTATGCATTAACTTTTATTGGCATGGACTGTCAATGGATCAACAAAAATAAGCGAATATTAAAAATGTTTTCATTTGTGTTCCAAAGATGTAGGAAAGTCTTGATTGTTTGGAATGACATGAGTAAATACGGTGGCCGAGAGGTGCAAAACAAATCACTATTATAAAAACAAAATAACAATTCAGAAAACACAATAACAATTCAGAAAACACAATAACAATTCAGAAAACACAATAACAATTCGGAAAACACAATAACAATTCGGAAAACACAATAACAATTCAGAAAACACAATAACAATTCGGAAAACACAATAACAATTCGGAAAACACAATAACAATTCAGAAAACACAATAACAATTTGGAAAACACAATAACAATTCGGAAAACACAATAACAATTCAGAAAACACAATAACAATTCGGAAAACACAATAACAATTCAGAAAACACAATAACAATTCGGAAAACACATTAACAATTCAGAAAACACAACGACATTTCATAGAAAACGGAAAAGGTAGGTACATTTTGAGAATGGCAAACTTGTCGCTGATTGGACGAGACACCTGTCAATCAAGCTTTACAGGAAGTAAGTAATTTGTGATCAAAATGGAACACACACATTAAACATTACTTTGAAGAAGGACAATCATATGCCGTGATTGTGGACATGCTGGCGACATACCACGACATTAAAATGAGCTTGTGCTCAAATGGCTTAAGTTTATCGCACCCATCAACATGCCAAAGATAGTTCGGTCCCATGGAGTGATATGCAGACATCCCAAGTCTCCCGGAAGTTCCCCGCACATTGATAGCGGCTCCCTGATGCCCGCGAATTAGTTAAAAACTCGGAGCTCCAGAGCTCGCGAGCTCCAAACCGCGCACGGCAGAGTGGTAGAGACAGAGAGCGAGAGACCTTGCTTGTGTGTGCAAATGTGCGTGTGTGCCTCACGAATTATGTAAATATTTTTTAGTAATCTTGTAAATAGTTTTAATATCGTGGTATTTCGCCAGCATGTCCACAATCACGGCATATGAATGTCCTTCTTCAAAGTAATGTTTAATGTGTTCCATTTTCGCATTTAGCAAAACAAAGTTGATTACAAATTTCTTACTTCCTGTAGAGCTTGATTGACAGATGTCTCGTCCAATCAGCGACAAGTTTGCCATTCTCAAAACGTACCTACCTTTTCCGTTTTCTTTGAAATGTCGTTGTGTTTTCTGAATTGTTTTTGTGTTTTCTGAATTGTTATTGTGTTTTCTGAATTGTTATTGTGTTTTCTGATTTGTTATTGTGTTTTCTGAATTGTTATTTTGTTTTCTGAATTGTTATTTTGTTTTCTGAATTGTTATTGTGTTTTCTGAATTGTTATTTTGCTTTCTGAATTGTTATTGTGTTTTCTGACTTGTTATTTTGTTTTTATAATTGTGATTTGTTTTGCACCTCTCGGCCACCGTAGTAAATGATCACAGAATAAAAAAAATTGGGTGACCCATCCCTTTAAATATGACATTTCAAATGCTAATATTTGTCGAAAGAAAAAAAATTATTTGACTAAATTGTGTAGCCTTGGTACACAGACAGCCCAATATGCTGTGGCACCAGTGGTAAGAGGATATACTGAAGAGGAAGTGAATTGAGAGGGGGTGGGCTGGCTGAGATTTTTAATGGAACTGTCTCTTCCTCTTCTCCTTGTCCTCTATGCTTTGCTAATAAGCACTTTAAATTGCGTTGGTAAACCTATTGCGCATTACTTTTTTAATTTATTTTAATTTTTTTACGTGTTGTCTCCCACAAACATCTCACACAGTGCTTGGTGTGGCTGTCATATATTGATCTTATTTTTTTTTTCTCACAGGGGTCGAGTCTCTCAAGCAGGCGACTCGCCGCTATGCCCGAAAACAGAACAAATGGGTCCGAAACCGATTTCTCAAGAGTAAGTCTTGCTGAATACACACTCTTTACTTGGTGTTGTGCAGTGTTCAAATTCAGACGGCAGCTTATTTGACGCCCATAAGGCACCAAACCACAGATTGTTCTAGCCATATTTTCCCTGAAATAAATTCATGGACGACATTGCATGAAAGTTCCACCACCCTTTAACGTGAGTTTGTCATCCTTCCCTTTCCATCCTCTCTTGTTTGAGGGTTTAATTGTCTGTGAGGTACAGTCTCTGCTGTTAGATGCTCCGTAACACTGCAGCTGTGTTAGTTCAGAGTGCATTGCAGCCACTGGCTTCAATTTTGATCACAAGGAAGTGTATCCACCATTAGTGTTCACTTCACTCATCTCAATTCTGAATTCATTGCTGGACATTAAATATTGGCTTCACTCGTGGCTTGTCTGTTGTATATTGGTCGCCCCCAGAGGTTACTGTAGCTGTGTCTCTTTCGTTCTCTTTCAGTACGGTCTAATGGTCAGGTAATCACAGCTGGTTTTAACGAGATGGACTTCACACAGACCATTAAACACACAAACAGTCATAGAGAAATACTGTGGTGTGCGTGTGTGTTTGAAGGCTACCCCTCCCTCACAGACAGTCTCAAAATTCCAAGGCTCAGGGTTCAGTATTTACTGGCCTTGGATTGATAAAAGGTCAAATGCTCGTAAAGTTTGGGTGTTTCAAGACACGGTCAGTCTGAACAGTTTGTACTTTTACTTTCTAACAGACAACAGCCGAATCAGCAAGCACTTCAGTGGTTAAAACAGCTGTGTGTGTATGTTTGTGCTGGTGACATCAGGGTGTGAAGTTCATCTAGAGAAAGAAGGTAAAGGACACTTCATAACAATGGAGAGTGTAGAAGTGAAAATGTTAGTTTGTTGCATAATAAAAGCTGTAAAGTTAAAAAGAATGTGTGCATGTGTGTGGCACAGGGGACGTTCACACAGGACGTGTATCTTGCATACAGAACAGCTACAAGGAGTGGGACAAAAACAGAACACAGAGGTTCTCAAGAAGTGTTTTTTAAAGTTGAACGAATTTTAACTTGATTCTTATGAAATGAGATGTGATGCAATGGTCTATCTAATGCATAGGCCTAGACCCAAAATGTAAAAAAAGCCCCCATAAAATTGCACTGATAAAGTGCAATCATATCCTGTGTGTACAAGCTTTAAAGGAATAATTCATCCAGAAATAATCCTTAATGAAACAATTCTCACCCAACATGTTGTTCCAAGCATGCATGATTTAAACTCAAGAAGATTTACAGTCCAATTTGTGAACAAATCGTTCATACCGTTTGGAGTAATTGGTTCACAAATCAGACGTTGCTACTTCTCTAATGTACTCTTGTGAACACCGCAAGCAGAGCTAGCTTGGATGTCAAGAACTTTCAGTGAAATACGATTTACATTTTGGTCTGTTCTTCATGCAAAGCTCTATCAAATGTCTTCAAAATAATTTAAATAATTTTTCATTTTGTTGAAAAGAGTGGCCAGGATATTCTTTAAAATATTTTTTTGAAAAGAAAAATTGTTTTCCATGGAAATCGTATGGGTTTGGAATGACATGAGATGACAATGTTCATTGGAACATGATTTTTTCAAGTTTACATGCATGTTGTTTTTTTGTCCTTGTCACATGCATCATCTTCATGTCTTCCACTTCTCTTTCCTGTTCTACTTCCTGTGAGCACCTCAACACTGACCAAACTAATGTCTTGGATTTACATTTGAGTTCTGCTTTACCTTGGAAGTCCTTGGCCTTCACCGCCTCTACCATTCTTCCCAACATTATATGGGCATTCCCTTTGGATTCTGACCCCTGTTTCTGAAGATCCTGGCCTGGATTACCCCTTGCTCCCCATCCCTGTGGAGACTACCAGCAATCCTGTTAGCCATAATGAGATTAGGCAGAGACAGTGGCTAGCCCTTATTAAGAGTAGTTTTGTGTCTCACCATTTACGGCTGAACCCTACACACGAGGGCAGCTGGCATTAGGTGAGATGTCTGTGAATGTGGCCTTCCTCTATGGCTTTTGTGTCCTGATTTTAGTTACTGAAGAATATTCTCCTGGGTTCTGCAAGAAGGAGCCTTTTGGTCATGTTCTTATGAAGTATTTTGCTTCGCCAGATGGTTCCTGGTGCTTTGATCAAGCAAGTTTCTGCTCTGTCCATGCAATATACCAAGCCTTTTGCCATCCTAATTAAGAAATTAATTAGATAAGTAGCAGGCTAGATTTCTCTCTACATTTTCAACAGTTCTGTTAGCCAGTATTATAGTACTCAAGTCCAAGACCATATTTTCTATGACTAGTAGAGACCAGCTCATTGGAGTCCTAATGCTCAGAAGTTTAAATGCTCCTGAAATGATGGTCCTGGACTAGAACTTGAGATAAACTTGAGTACTACAATAATGGTTTTAGCTTTCTAAGAAGCATTTAAACTCTTGGGTCACCTCTTGTTGCCTTACTTCAGGTTCACCAGGCCAGTGGGTCTCAAGTCATTACAACTAAACCCGTTGCATCCATTCCCACCTCTCTCCCACCCTTTGCTGGACTCTGACCTGATTTCGGTCTGGTTAAGCTCCTGTGGCTGCCTGTCAGTAGCCTAACTGACCCCTCCCTCCACACCCCACGCATCCTAGTGCCTCATGGGGCCCTCAGCTGACCGGTCTAATCCTGCAGGCATTAGAGTACTGATAGGAATTCAGAAGGGTGGCAGGAGGTTGGAGTTTATGGTGAGGCCTCTTGGGGATAAGGACTGTGGGTTCATTGAGGGCAAACTTTGTCCTCCTGGCCTCTATGGGGCGATCAACATCTCCTCTTTCCTTTTTCAATCAGTGGGTTTGTTTGTAAATTGAAACAAACTCTGTGCTGATATGAATAAGCCAGTTCGGTATATTGGTCTTGTTGCCCCACGCTGACAGCTGTGAAGGGAGCATCACCTTCAGAGCAGTCAAAAAAGGTTTGAAAGAGAAGTTATTGTCTCACTTATTAAAATCAATCAGCCAATAGCCAGCTCTAATAGTGTCAATGTGCTACCTTGTTGAGCTGTGCTGGTTTGAACCCTACTGTAGACAGCTGAATTCGGGATTAGGGTGAACCTGAGCTCCTTTTCCTCTTCCCTAGGGAGAGTAGCTTGGGGGGTAACCGTGACAACAGTTCAGTCGACAGCTCAGGGAGGCAATGTGAGCACTAAGTAACAGTCTCTTGCCTTTTGTCAACGATAGGGGAAACCTGAGTGGGATGCGCAACAGGTGCAACATAGAAAAGTGTCCCCTTACACACACACACACCTCGGGACACGCCCCACACTCCCTAAATGCATTCCCGAAAGAATACGGATGCCATCCGTTTGCATATGGACCTTTGCCCATGGGTGTTCATACATGAACGTGTGTTGATGAGCTTGTTGAATGGCATACGGTGGAAGATTTTGCTGAAGATGGCCACATAATGTATAAGCAAATGTAAACTAAATTAAGGTATGAAAGGAGTTAAAAACAGCTGTTGAGGTGTTGACCTGGTGTTCACAACCTACAGCTGGATGTCTGGTGATTAGTCCTACAGCTGTCCAACATTACAGCCTGTGCTGACATCCAGATCCACTCCTTCGTCTTTTCTTGACCTTAGGCTCTCCTATCACACAAACAGCAGCAGGTGTTACTGCTCAGTGTGTTTCCTGATGCCCATGTCTTTGGAGACTCTGGAAAAGATCTGCCAGTTGGTGAGCGAGGGGTCTTTTCACATCTCAAAAGACAGCAGCCGCACGGCTGTCTGCCGTGAGTGTGCTGCAGAGGTGCCGCCTCATTTAGGCAGATATTTGAGATCTCTGTGGTTAGAAACCCTTGTTCTTTCGTCTTTTCCACCATTCAGGTCTGGCAAGATTACTTGACTTAGATTTCACTGAGATTTTAATTTTGGGTGGGGGAAAGCCCTCCGTTCAGCATCTGTTTACCCCCAGATGGCCATCGTTGACCCGTTCCCCTCTAATTTCTATACCCCAGAGAGAGGTACAAAAAAAGTCCTCCACTCCCCACATGGCTCAGGTAGGCCAGGTGTCTCTGTGCAGGCCCACCTGCTGCCGCTCTTTTCTGATAAGCACAAAAGCGGACATAAAGACTGCAGAACTGTCTTTGATTAGGAGTGACGGCAAGCAAGATGCAACAAGGTTTAGTTTGAGGTAAAGAGATGTTTTACTTCAGCTAAGTGGGACGCTGGGTCTCTTGTGTGCAGGAACACCTGTGCAATTGGTGTCAATGCAAAACAATATAAAAGCTGTATGCATCTCATTTAATGCATGGCTTTCTAAGACATTATTAACATAGAGAATTCTTTCAGGTTTGCTGAGATATCTTTGCTGAGTGTGATAAATTAATGGATTTTATATTGATTTTAAATTTCAAAATGATTATTTAGTTGCAAAGCACCAGTGTCTCTTTAATAGTGGATATACTAATTTTGAACATTTTTCAATAAATTTGATATTGAATTATATTTATTTAAATCATCATTGTAATACATTTCATGAAATCTAATGCTCAATAGATGATCATAAAATGCTTTTAATTATTAAAATAAATGACGTTAGTTTAAAAGTTTATATGTATTTTTTTATAACCTGGATTTGTCTCTTTGGTAGACAAATTTTACTTTTTGATGAAAAAGAAACAAAAAAAAAATCTTTCTTTCTTTCTTTTTTTTTGTAATACAATTTACTTTTTGATAACCATTCAGGTTTTTAATATTCTGGGTGCTGGTGTTGTTGTTCTGGATTATGTAATACTTATTGTTGTCATCTAGATAAGGAACTAGACTGCATTTGGAGGCATTCCAGTGGTTGGCCAAGGGTTAAATTTGAAACGGTCTGTTGCTTTTTTCCAGACGTGGAGTTACTGTTTGACAAAGAATTTGATTTTCTGTGATAAACATTTAACTACGGTTACAAACAATGTTCAGTAGTTATGTACTTTGCATTTTATGCAAATTAAGTTTTTTGCATAGTCTTTTTTTTAACTAATGGCGTTTTTCTTGTTTTAAAGTGTTTATGGACATGTTTCTCTTTGTGACAGTTCTGGACTTGCGTAACATTTGCCTCAGGCAAACAGGTGTGAGGGTTGGTGATATTGTCAGCAGTGTCCTCCTTGTGAAGTGGTGGCTTCTCTAAATTCTGTTACTTTAAAAAAAAAAAGAGGGCTTCAGTTTTTAAATACACTTTATATTGGCAAAAGTATTTGGACACCACTACAAATCATCGAATTAAGGTGTTCCAATAAAAAAAAAAAAAAAAAAAAATATATATATACAGGGCTTGACATTAACTTTTTGAGGCACTTGTCCTTCGGACAAGTAAATTTATGTTTCACTTGCCCATGCACAAAAGTCACTTGTCCGGGTAAAGATTTGTAATTTTATCTAGGGCTGCACGATTTGGAGAAAATTTCATATAGCGATTATTGAGGTCAATATTGTGATTATTGAGGTCAATATTGTGATTGTGATATGCAATTGCGATAAAATAAACAAATGGTTTCATGAGTCAACTTGTTTGGTTCTAAAGCAAATGCACACACAGATTTGTGATCATTCTGAAATTAGCTATGACTAAATGATAAGACCTATAATGATAAATAAGCCATTGATGTCTGGATAAAAATTATATACAGAAATTGAATAAAGTTATCAAACAGTCTGTGCTGCATAAATTATATATAGACTAATCCTTATTAAAGCTATACAAGTTCTTTAGTTAAGAGCAGTGAGTAATTTTCTGTTTCCTTTGTTCTTTGATTAACTTTACTGACAGAACGCTTTATTGGCAGCTGGCCCTTTAAGACCAGCAACTTCTGTCAGAGACGCAAATCTCACACGCGCCTCATTCTCTCACGAGTCACAGCTCTTTATGTCCATTATGAGACTGCTCTTGTGTTATAAAGATACTCGACAAACGACATTTTGGCATAATTGTGTCGTGTGTTATTGTTCGTTCAAGCGCGAAAGAGAACTGTATTCTGGCGCGCGGTCTGTGTGTGCACGATACTGGCGCGTGTCTTTCTGTGAGTCACATTCAGGATATTCACATGCAGCGCGAAAAATGTGTTCGTTTCAAATCGGTAAAATTAAATACATAACGAGTGGCACATAACGTGAAGTAACATGGCATTTTATTTGGTTTGAAATTTAACTTGTCCAGTGGGACAACTAATTTTCTCTTCCACTTGTCCTACAAAAAATCCACTTGTCCCGGACAAGCGGACAAGCCTTAATGTCGAGCCCTGATATATATATATATATACACTCATAGTATATACAATAGTGCTGCACAATTACTCGTATAGCAATCGCGATGTCAAGCCTATGCGATTATATGACGCAAAATGCTGCGATTTAATGAAATAGCCTAAACAAATTAGGGCAATTAACGCAGCATCTGTTAATTCTTGTCATCATATGGCTAGTGTTATGATCTCGCTCTTATTCATGCAAATGCTTTTAAACCATTCATGTGCGACAATTCAAAAAAGACAGCACGCCAGAATACAGTTCTCTTTTCCGCTTGGACGAACAATAACAGACACTATTATACCAAAAAAATGTCTTTTTGTTGAGTATCTTCATAACATAAGAGCAGTCTTATGATGAATGTAAAGTTGTGACTCGTGAGAGAATGAGGCGCGTATGGGATCCACGTCTCTGTCAGCAGCAGCTGGTCTTAAAGGGACAGTACACAGTAGCCACTAATTATCTCTGTCGTTAAAGTTAATCAAAGAACAAAGGGAACAGAGAAAACACTCACTGCTATTGACTAAAGAACCTTTGTAACTTTAAGGATTAGATATAATTTAAAAGGTATGCAGCACAGACTGTTTGATAACTTTATTCAATTTTATCTTATGGCCTACCTGTTAGAAAGGAAGTTGTTATATTTTTTGAAGCCTAATAAATGTTTTTTTTTTCCAGACATCAATGCCTTATTGATCATCATAGGGGTTATCAATCATAGTTGTTGCTAGTTTGAGTTGATAAATAGACATTTCAGCATTATCACTAATCTGTGTACGCATTTTCCTTGAGAACCAAGCAAGATGACTCATGAAACCATTTGAGTATTATATCGCAATCACTATATTGACCTCAATAATCGCTATTAAATTTTCCCCAAATCGTGCAGCCCCAACACACACACACACACATATATATTTATTTATTTATTTATTTTTATTTTTTAAATATTATGTATATATTTTATGTATATTTTTTATTTTTTTTTATGGCAATGCACTTTGGTAATTCCCATTTTACCATGATAATACCATGCTTTCTTTACTTATACCATGGTAGTAGCTTCTTTTTTTATTTTTTTTTTAAAATGGCGCCACAACTGTACTTCATTGAAATGTCGTCATTATTTTCAGTGTTAATCCTAACAGATTGACGGTCTCTGATACTGGCTTAAAATGATATGGTCACAGTTGTGTGTGATATCCTTCAGTTTAGAGCAGCACCAGACAGCCAAGATCAGATAAAAGAGATGTTGCTAACGGAGATTTTTTTTATTTACTTTCCTATATCATTTCTATTCCTGTTTTAAACAGTTTAACCTATAATTGATGTAGATAATGTGTCTATTGTGTTTAATAAGGGAAGTGGGAGGATTTTAATAAAGCATGACAGCAGGTCACGGCCTCTTATTTTAAGACAAAGATGAGTTTTTCATTGCTGGTAGATAGATTTATCAAATTAGAGTGTCTCTGTGTTCCAGATGGCCAAGTGTGATTTTTACCACTTGCAATGTATGACTTTATCTCAAAGGCATGTGTTTTTTCATCTCAAAGGCATGAGTGAAGTAATGTAAGTTTCAGAAAGCCTGTTCAGTGTTTAACAAGTTCTAAACACAAAGTGTTCCTCACTAAGCCAAGCATTAGATTGGGTTATTTGAACAGGCCACAACCGTATATATTGAACTTCGGGACCTAACCTAACCTAATGATGCCTCAGATCATGAGAGTGTATGTGTGAACACTTTGCATGTTTTTAATGTATGGGCCTCTCATTATCTGTGCATGTCTGCTGTATTGTGCATGGATCAATAGCGTTGAGGGAGGCATAGTGAGTCGTCTCTGAATGCTGTTTGGAGATTGAGCAGCAGTGATTCATCAGATTCAGGCTGCTGCAGGCCCTCCCCGCTTCACTCCACACGGAGTACTCCATCCCTTCCACCCTCTTGTCCTTGACATTTTTAATCGTAAATTGTTAAATGAATTTGACTTTTAATCCATCGACTGCAAGTTCTCATTTACTTTTGAGTACAATGCCCACCTCTCAAAATTCAAACAACTGGATAAAAACAAGACCCCCTCCCCCCCTGTTTGATCATTCGTTATATTCGGATGTGTCACAATACGGAAGAAAAGATCTTTCACTACTTCCGTTTCATCGTAAAAGGATACATTTACTAAATTCACTTAGACTAAATTCAATTTTACCAGATATAAAAATTAATGTCTTTGTCTTCCAGGAAAATAGATCAAAAATATAGATCAGTATGTTCATGTTGCACTGAACAGATTTTTTGCCAAATCATATGCTTTCTATAATGAGCCTATACCTAATTAGCAAGTAGCAAATCGTGGTCATTGTTTTTCCCAATGGACTCGAGCTGAAAGTTAAGGAAAGTAAGTAATTTAATCATTAGCCTAAGGTGTAAAATTAACCGAGTTCACTGTGTTCACACCATTACATTGCACCATAATTATTCTGCAAGTTTAATCAAAATAAATTTCATCAGTGTCATCTTTTGTCAATTTATCTTCAAAATATTCAGGACCTTCTAGCAATGTGCCTCCTGTTTACGGTCTGGATGTGACAGATGTGACCAATTGGGAGACTACTGTACTTACTCCTGCTCTAGAGATCCTGGACTGCCTCCAAAAGGTTTGACTTGTTTCCTTTCTTGTTTAGTTGACAAATAATGTCTCCTTTTACACCCCTCTGATCATGATTTGTCTTGTGAACTCAGCCGTGGAGGTTCTGCATAATCATTTGTGTTGCTAGTTTCTTGTCAGTGATTTTTGAAGGTGTTCATTTTTCATTTTTCTTTTTTTAAGAGTGGAGATTAACAAAAGTGCTGTTTTTAAAAGCATTTAAAATAAGTTTACATTTACACACAATCATGACAAACTTTATTATTTTGTAATTTTTTTTTTAGTTATCATTAGGTTATTAGGTATCATCATTTCTAAAGATTTTTTTAGGCCAATTACTAATCCCCATTCATAGCACATCTACTTTTGAAACCATTCCAGGGAGAACAGCCATCCACACAGCCAATCAGAGCTGAGGGTGTGGAGTCTCGCAACAAACGGAGTCATCACATGTGCGATCTGTGCGAAAAGGTGATCATTGGTGACTTGGAATGGACGGGTAAGTTTCTGCAAACTATAAAACATTCTCAAACATCTTACAACAAGACTATTGATACTAATATTTGAACTGTCCTGACCTCCAGCACACCAGAAGTCCAAAAACCATCTTTATCAAGTCCGCAAGAGGAGAAAAGCCGAGCAAGACTCAGTTGAGGACACAAACCCTTACCAAACATAAAAATGTCATTGACACGCAGGTATCTGTACTATAGCACCCACCTCACGCTCTGATGGGGCTAATTGAGGTCAAGCTCACAGATGGACCAAAGAAATGAAGGGATCGTAATGTATTTTTCAGATCAATTTAAGAATGTGCTTTCAGATTCATTGGTTTGCACTGCAGTGAGCTGCAGTGATACCGCTGCTTTCCCTGTGGAGTAGCAGAACACACTTCAGGGTCTGTGATGTTTAGACGCATGATTGATGGTTTTTCCCATCTGCCACAGACCAAGGGTTAAGTTAATGTCTGGATTTGGATACTTGCACTGGACAGATGTCTTCCCCGCTGCTGTTTTGTCTGAGTGGTGCACTTTTTAACCACATCTAACCAGGACTGGTGCTCTTTTAAACCACACTGCGGTGAGCTGTTTTAACCTCTTTGGCTGTTCCGACTGAACTCAAAATACATCACTGCTGATGTTGGATTACTGGATCACATTTTTCCCTGCTGATCAAGAACAGAGGTTATTTTTTCATTATTAAATCTGATGCTGGACTTTATTTGTAAGTCTTATTTGGAATTTATATAATCGTCTGATCGGTTCGGGTCAGCACATAACTATGACTTTAAGCTTACGTGGACGTTCTTTCCTCAGGATTCCCAGTGCCTTTGATTTTCTATGACAACGTCCGAACAAAACCTTTTTTTACTCACTCGTATGCCTTTCCAAACACATTAATTCTTTATGGAACACAAATCGAGACATTTTGAGGAATGTAAACACAGCTCTTATCCATACAATGAATAAATTATATAATACGGCACCAGAAAACTTAGAATATAGCCTGTCTGAGTTTATGGGTTACCTTTTATGTTTTCTTCTGGAGCTTGTATGGAAAAGAGCAGCATGTACATTCTTCAAAATATCTTCTTTTGAGTACCATGAAGGAAAGAATGAGTTTGGAACCTCATGAGGTTTATAAATTACAATTAATCCTTAGTTCACATTTTAAGACTCTGCTGCATTTGTCTTTTTGGTTGAGTGTTTTTATTTCAAGACTTTTACAGAATGATCTATAACTGCAGTGCATAAATTATGTAAATGTAATTAAAGGGCTTTTTTAATAATTTAAATGACTCATCTGAACAGATTTGTGTTTATCTAATCAAACGAGTCGGGAAACTTTTAGCATGATATCATCAGGGTTGCTTGGGCGATGAGCCACCAATACCTGCTCATACTGGTGCACAATTTCGTAATCCTTGGCTGGGAGCCACAAGCTACCTATTTTTTCTTTCTCCCTCTCTTTTGATCATTGCTCCATGTCAGTGTGCTCCAGTGTGGCATTTCATTTTCAGTTCAAGTTCACAACATAACACTCATTAGCCTCCCTGTTCAGGCTAAATATACATCATATACAATAGCGGGAAGGGAGAGTGTTTACACAGTGCCTGTAAGTGGCTGTCCCACATTTGCACTGATTTGGGTCACTGATTTGGACTGAGCGAGTGCCGGTGATTCCGGTATAAGGGGAGTGACAGGCAGCCTCTCATCCTTGTGTGTGTGAGTTTTATTTTAGCTTTGCGAGAGTTCAAGGCTTGGCGGGAAAGTCTTAGTGGGTCAGCTGAGCTTCCTCTTGACGGATAACAGCGCATTTAGATCAGGGAGTTCTCAAGGATGAAAGTGAATGGAAAAAGAACTAAGTCAAATGGCAGACAGCTGGTGTTTGTTGACCTTGCATGCCATCTGACTGTTTACTTCATAAAATCTTACAACTTAACTACTTAGACTAGTAAAAGTAGTGGTCAGACTAGTAAGACCACTGCCTTTAAGGACATTTTGCATGATTTACTTATCCTTATGTTGTGCCAAACTGTTTGACTTTCTTTTGTTGAGATGCTTGCCTTGTGAAAAGCAAAAGAAGAATTTAAGAATGTTCTGGTCTTTCAGTTGCAATTGAGGAATCAAGGTTTTTAGTGTTTGAACGCGGATACAAAAGCTTTCTAAAAAGTGGTTAATGTGACTTTGTTCTACATTTAAAGAATTCAGTGATAACTGTAAGCTTTATTCCCAGGACCATTTTTATGGTTCAGTCCCCATTCAAATGCAATCGCATGGAATAGAGCGACCAGCACAGTCTTGTGGGTTTACAACTAAAAGAATCATTATATTTTGTGTGAATTTTTTTTTTTTTTAAATGTTTGTTCAACTCTTAGCTTGCTTTTGTTATCTTTAATGCAGTTTGTTTATGCAAAACTATTTGTTTACTTCTCACTGGGATGATTAAGCAGTTTATACTGCTGTTAGCTTGATTCTCTTTTTTCCCCACTCTCTCCCTCCCAACTACTGATTCTTGAATAAAAGAAAACCAGCTGATGTAATGTTTAAACAGTCCAAGTTAAGCCACGCTGAGAACTGGAGAATTGGGTCAAGTTTGTTTGCTTAATTATCCTGTTATTTTCAGTCTTGTTTAGATCACCACTAGCCCATTTAAAATGAACATAGAAAGTCATGATTACTGAGAACTGTGAAAGTGTGCACTGAATCCTAAGGCTGAACCATAATAATATCTATATTACTTAATATCTTGCCCTTGTGGTTTGCTTGTGAATATTGTGTAAATTATTTGTTGTGTAAATGTCATCTGTTATCAATGCGTCACATGATCCTTCAGAAATTAAAATATGGCGTTTTGGTGCTCAAGAAAAAATGCGTATCAATTTTGAAAACAATTGTGCGGCTTAATATTTTTCTGGAAACCATAACACACTTTTTGTTTAGGATTAAATAGAACATTTTGTAACATTATTAATGCCTTCACTGTCACTTTTGATCAATATAATGAATATTTGTTGAATACAAGTGTTTATTTCTTTTAAAAAAAGTTAGTGTATATTAGTTTGTACTTTGCAAGTATAAGAATTGGGATTCAGCATGTGTGTGTGTAGTGCCCTGTGTTGGTGAGGTCTGTGTGAAGTGAATAAGGGTCATGGTTAGACACAGTCCATTCCCTCCGCTGGCCTCCTATCAAGGTTCGATAGCCTTCGAAACCCAACCGACATGCATGATTCGGTTTCCTTTCGTCTTATCTCGCTCTCTTCTTCACTTTCTCTGATACTCCCCCTCTCCTCTTACCTTTCCCCTTCATTACCTGAATATCAGCTTAAATGGGGAGGTCATGTCTTCATATTCTTTTCTCGGTTTCCCTCCACTATCTCGCTGTCTCTCATTTTCTTTTTCTTGCAGTAACTTTTTTGTTGGAGTTAGTAATAGCCATGCGGCAGACTGCACTTCAAGTTCACCGTCGTTCCTTAGAATTGGTGTCAGTTAAGGTATATAATGTATTGCATAAACCGGAACACTGATAACATACCTTTTAACCTGTTGTACTGTGACCTGATAGTCAACCGTATCTGTGTGCGTACGTGGGTGCCGTCAAGAATGTTTGTCTGTATTTCTCTACTATAACTCTGTAGTTATTAATGGCAGGTGTGTATATCAACCCAAAATTCTAACGATAAAGGGTTTGTGAACACGTTATGCTTTCTGGTGTGATCTATTTCCAAAACACGGGCTGTGTCTGAAAACTTGCCTTGCTCCCTTACCAGGCAATGACTTGGTAGGCAGCGTTTGCGTACGTAGGTTCCTCACAAGACTTATTTCGGACAGGCTTCTGAGGCAGCATAATTGTTTAAAGGATAATTCCGGTATTTAACACTTTGAGTCTATTTTCTAGTTTGTTTTGGATGAACTAGAGTGGTGGACTTAGAAATTTTGACAATGGGTCCTGTCTCGACTTTTTGACTATTTTAGGATAGCCTCTGGGTGCTTCAGAGTGGTTGTCTACGAGCATACTGAAACATGTCCTTAAAACAACACTTAACATTAGCTCTCAAAACTGTGCAACTCACCGAGTGATTAGTGGTGTTCGTTGATGATCCAAAACAAGTAGCGTAGTGGAATACTGTTTCTGTCGTGTTTTATTTGCCATTTTTTAAAATTCCATTTATGTCTGTTGGAGCCTCAGTGCTCGTTGATATTACTGCGCTTACCGGATACCGAAAGGAGTCTGTTTACATTTGGTTGTAGTCTTTTCACTCGGTTCTCCGTCTCTCAGAAGGCTAGCGTGAGCAGAGCAACTGCGGCAAAGTGGTTGTCGCCATCAAGTGGTCGGGAGTGTGCTAACGCTTAAGTTCAGACTCAAATATCCAGCGGAAGTTTATACGCGGTAGTGAGGTATCTGAAAATATAGTTCCACTATAGTAAATAACACGGATTGAAAGCATACATTGCGCCGATATATTTGTTTTTAATCATCAACGAACACCACTAACCACTTGGTGACTTGCACCGTTTTGAGAGCTAATGTTAAGTGTTGTTTTAAGGACATGTTTCAGTATGCTCGTAGACAACCACTCTGAAGCACTCAGAGGCTATCCTAAAATAGTCAAAAACTCGAGACAGGACCCATCGTCAAAATTTCTAAGTCCACCACTCTAGTTCATCCAAAACAAACTAGAAAATAGACTTAAAGTGTTAAATACCGGAATTATCCTTTAATAATCTACAACAAAATAGAGTTAGCTTTGTTGATAACTAAGCAAATATTTAATTGCTACAAATACAATAGTAGTTTTGACTAGGAAGCACATCAAAAGTGGAAAATATTGGTAGAAAAACGTTCATTTACACACAAACTGACCACCAACCACTACTTTCAGATACCATCTTTATTTTTTAGCTGGCACAGAACGGAAAGCACAGGATTGTGGGATATCAAAGGTAGGGAATGATAAATCGATTAGATGAAGGTATCTCAGGATCAGAAAGTGAAGGTAACATTGGATTCAGACTTGCCTTGATACCCTCCTACCTTATGCATCCTCTAATGGCAGTATTTTTAAGCTTTTTTTAAGCTTTCGGAAACCGCCCTAGTGAGCTCCCTGCCTAGGCAGCATTTTAAGACATTTTCTAAAGTACCTAATTCTAGTAGAGTACTGCAGTGATTATGTATTTTTGTAGGCCAACCCAAAAGTTAGTATCATCAGAGGTTTAATCAGAGGTTCCCTCGATTAAAAACACAATATTTTTCCAATGGGTTTTGGATTATTGCAGAAAATAAGCTCTGACCAACAAACGTTTGATTCTTACACATTTTGTTCATGATAATTTTCACAAATTAACAACTTTTATGAAGCCTAAATACGATCGGCAGAATTAAAAAGCTAAACGTAGGCTATGAACAATCCACACCATAGTCGCATGACTTCAATGCCACCGTCACTAAGCCATCCCGACAACCCATTCAGTCTTTATTAAAAAAAAAAAAAAAAATTCCCTGAAATTTGAGTTAGAATAGTTTGCAAGAGCGTGATTATAAACACAACGAGGCTGCAATAGCGTTCTAGTTTACTACTGACCTTATTTCAGGCATTTAACCAAAAACCCTTTCAAGAAACACATTGACTTCCAAACAGTGGAAATGGAGTGCTAAAATGTTAACTTGCTACAAAAATGCACCATTCCTGCAGCACTCTATTGCATGTGTCTATGGTTGTAGAAGGCAATCCCAAAATTAACTGTGGTGAGCGTTTATTTTATTTTTATTTTAGAGCGACTATTTTACTCGTATGAGTGCTGTGTATTTTAAGTGTTGGGGCTGTACCACAGGCAGTCAACACATGCACTATTTTCATCCTTTTCCACTGTCTGGAGAATTTCTCTCCAGAAATTAAGTATGATAAAATGTGTTTGAATTAGTTTACATTTTACACATTTATTCATACATCTCATAACCTACACACACAAGGGCTTGTCAATGCTGGAGTCTGTTGTTGGTGCTTTCTCCTGTAGTTTGTTGTTTCGTCTCTTCAGTTTCTTTTTCGACTGGACCAGTATTGTTACGTTGTGGTCAAACTAATTAGTGCAAAAATGTGCGTGTGTGAGCTGAGCTTACAGTTTGCCCGTTTATGCCGAAAGTATTTGTTGTCTGTGTTCTGCTCCAGTTCTCGGACAGTCTGTGTGATGTCATTTTTGTCATTAACACAGTCCGCTGACGTCTGCTGGATTTTTTTTGTCTGCGCAGACAACAGTGCATGTGCACATGATTTGAGCACTTTAACAGAAATGTCCACTAGGTAGTGTGCATGCAGTGATACTTTGAATAGGCGTGTGCAGCAGGGATATCGTTAAGTAAAACTATTAAAAAAAAATGTTTTATTGAAATAAAGCTGAAAAAAAAAACGAATAAAATGACAAATGATCAAACTAAAATTAACATGAAAACTAAAGCTATGAAAAAAAAAAGCTAATTCAAAATATAAATAAAGCTAAGATAACACTGTTGCGCAATCACCTAGTCAAGTATATCTGGGCCTTTAGAAACATCGGCTGTGCCACATACAGTACACGCACTGTGCTGATGAAGACATTTTACATGCAGTGTACACATTCCTTAGTGCACGCATAACAAAAACAAAGCACTCTTTGGCCTTTCAAAGCCTGCTGCCTATTTAGGGAGCAGAGCAGCAATATAAATAACAGAGCTCAAGTGTGCATGAATTGTGGTCTATTCCCTCTTTTTCTGAGGAGTTTGGATTATGCCTGTGTAGTCAGAGACAGTGTGATCACTCTTAAACTCATCTTGAGTCTACAAGATAATCCTAATCCCCTTAGACAAAACACCAGGCCATCTGGAGCTATCCTGACAAATGCAGCTAATATACACTCCACAGACAGTCAGACTCAGACACTGATAGTAACTTAACTCACAACAAACACTACTACAGACAGACGTGTGGGCACATGCGAGAGTTTGTTGATTCCAGTTAGCTGCCTACAGAACTAGATGTAACTGAAAATTCCACCATCAGATTGTTTTATTAGTGAAAGTACATTTGAAACACTGAAGAGTGGATCAGTCCTTGTTTTTGACCAAAAGAGCTTACTTGAAAGCATGAATAATATTGACCAGAATTTAGAGTGTAGTAATGCTAAGGCAAGGTTAACACAAACATTGCAGTTTGTAATTGCTCATTTTCACCATAATATGCCCATAATACGGGACTGTGTTGACATTCACAATATCCATGACTTCAGCACTAGCACTTGTTTTTAACACCACAACTGTCGTCAACTGGAAAACACATTATTTCCTGGCACAAGACATCATGTTATCTTTGTAAGGGACCCAGTATCTCTATTTTAGCCCTAACCCAAACACACAGGACTAATGCCACACTTTAACGAAGGTCGGGCCCACTATCTTTTCACATTCATGCTTCCAAGGTTGTAATTTGTGGCATTTCATCACATTTTTCTCAGCTGGGTTCCTGACATATCTGAGCTATTTAGTCTGGTTTGAATGTTTCTCATGTTGTTGCCTTGCAGCCGAATGAGATTTGAATGGAATCTGGACAGAAATAAATTACAAACTGAGGGAAACGCATCAGAAGTAGCAAAACTCAATTGAATGTGCATTTAAACCAATGTTCAGTTGCTTTTTGTGCATATGTGGTGGTCCGATGCTGGCAGGGTGGTTGGACGACCCATTTCCTTGTTTGAGTTGGCTGCCGGCCTGTCTGCTACTTTGTGCCCCCTTTTGACCTTGATCCATAGGTGTCCTGCTACTTAACAATGCATTTACGTCTATATACGTTTGCGCTCTTGCCTGCAATTCCCTAAACGCTCTATGGATCCTGTTATTCGAGCCCACGGTATCTTTATCAGAAAGCCTCAGGGTGTTGTTATCTGGACTAAAACACGGAACTTGAATTCCACACATCTCTCAGCGTGAATGTCATGCAAAATAAGCAGGGAGACTCGTATTTATGAACTTGTATCTCATTCCTGTGGTGAGGGAAGGACCTTGCCTGGTAATGTCTCAATAACACTGGATTGGACACACTGGTGCGACTTTACTTGGTTTATTCGATAAGAGGCCATCAGTTCGCAATAATAGCCTTTACCAGCAATACTGCAGGGAACCATCTTGGCCATCACTTAAGAGCACAATGTTCCCTTCTAAACACCTAGTGGTTTGTCTTGTCTGGGGGTGGTTTTTCCCTTCGTCAGCACTTACTCAACATAAACCGTTACAGTATTGTTTTTATGGTCCCAATGTCTGGTTCGTGGAACCTGGTGAAACTGCCCTATAGGCGTTCCTTTGGTCATTTTGGATTTGCATGAAACTCATTACAACCATAACGGTTAACTGGCTTCCCAGGAATAAACACACCCTCTAAACGTTTGAGATTATCTGAGATGATGTTGCGGAAGGATAAACGGGAAATTTGCATGCTACTAGACTTTTGACTTGTTTGATCCACATTGCTAATTGTGACTTAGAACTGCCACTGAGTCAAGAAAAGTCTGACATGTGAAGTGACCAACAACGAGTGATGAAATAACTATTTGCCACTTTCACTATTCGCGGTTTCACAATAATGTTTACTAGTTACATAGTTTAAAATGCTATGAATGATTTGATAGAAACCTGGAAAACTTTGTTTATACATTTTTTTTTTTCCTCTGAATTTTGTTGGACTGCTTCACAGTGGATTGCATTAAAATTTTGGTTGCAAAATAGACATGAATTTTGAGAATATACACTAATGTTCAAAAGTTTTAGGTCAGGAATATTTTTTCATGTTTTTATAACAAGGCTCTCATGGTTATCAAGGCTGCATTTGATCAAAAATACAGTAAAAACTGTTATTGTGAATTATTATAAAAATGTAAACTTTTTATATTTGAAAGTAATTTATTCCTTTGGCAACTGAATTTTCTGCAGCCATTACTCAAGTCACATGATCCTTCAAATATCATTCTGCTATGCTGATTTTTCTGCTCAATTGACCATTATTAATGGCGCTCAGTTATTTATATTAGTTCTCATATATGTTGAAAACCATTTTTGTGGCTTAATATTTTGGACACACACGTGTGTGTGTGTGTGTGTGTGTGTATATACACACACACGTGTACACTCATACGTGGCATAAAAATGTTTTAAATCCCCTGGACTAGATTACATGCAGCTGTGACTAATGGATGATGAACAGTAGCTTTGTTTGAATACGTTTCTGAGTCCTTGGCAGGAGTAGAATAACAAGAAGTTGCTTTATGTAACAACTCTCTTTTAAAATCACATATTTTTTATGAGCGCAGCCACTCTCCCACAACTTCCATTTGTTGTACTTCCTTTTTCTGGCCACTGTTTGTGTCCTTTTTGTCAGTTAATGTTGTTGAGGAAGCCTGCTGGTCTAATGCAGGATATCTCTGGACTTGTGTTTGTTGTCAGAAGTCCTCTCAGGCTTACGGGAATCAGCCACCTGTTAAACAAGCGTCTGACTCACTCTGGTTTTGTTTGACAGGATACACCACTTGCATATGTTCTCGTTCCTATACTTACTGCCAGCTGGCTGGGCATTAGGGATTCTCAACTCTCACACATGTGAAAATGCATACTTGGATGTGTCCTTTTTAATCTCTTTTTTCCCCATATCGCTCTCTCGCTCCGTCTTTTACTGAAACAAAACCTCGTTTCATTCCTGCTTCTAGAGATTTTGGAGGATGAGTCCGTTCAGCAGTGGTGGATGTAAATAGGCCCATGCTAGACTGAACGCGGCCTTGGATGTTTCAATAACGTCTTGGCTCTCTTTTCTTTACAAGACTGACTCCACGTCTCCACTTCTGTTCTTTCCAAGCTCCCACTTGCACCATCAGAGAAAACACTCCTCCATCACAGATTTTTTATATCAGCCCAAAAGCAAGTGACATTCTCACATAACTCTGCCTTACGTCAGCATGCTTCACATTCCCTGTTGTTTACGCTGTTAATTATGCAAGAGATTTCTTATTCTGTCAGAATAAGCATTAGCATTATTCAGATTGCACTGTTTAACCTTCACACTCTGATGCATGTTTTTGAAAGAAGTCTCTTATACTCACCAAGGCTGCATTTATTTGTTAAAAAATAGAGTAAATAAGTAATATTGTGAAATATTATTACAATTTAACATAACTGGTTTCTAAATTGAATATATTTTTATATTTCAGATTTATTGCTGGCATTACTCCAGTCTTCAGGGTCACATGCTCCTTCAGAAATAATTCTAATATGCTTTTTTGGGGCTCAAGAAACATCATTATTATAAATGTCAAAAACAGTTTGACATTCATAATTATATTTGACATTCAAAATTATTTGAATAAATAGAAAGTTCAAAAGAGCAGCAATTATTTGAAATAGAAATCTTGCAACATAATAAATGCCTTTGCTGTAGTTTAACTTTCTAAATAAAAGTATTACATTCTTAAAAAAAAAAAAAAAGGTACCCCAAACGTTTGAACGGTAGTGTATTTATAAAAATGTATATAAATTATTTTTTTATACACGACTACTTCAGAGAATATCTTAGTTATATCATGGTATTTTATTTATTACATTTATTTTATATAATTATGTAATTATTGATGGGAAGAGCATGGAATAATTGTTAGCTGTCATTATACAACCTAATCAGAATCAAGCATTCCAGAGAGATTTATGCAGCTCTTTTTGAAACTTTGGTGCATGTTGTTGCAATTTTGATAATTTGGTGGTGTAATGGCTTTTAGTAGCTCCGAGGTGTGCAAATACTTGCTTTTTAATACGTCATGTGTGAATATGTAAGTGTTTTCTGGAGGTGTCAGAGCATTACGCTATCTGATTGGATGATGGCAGATGCTTGTTGGCAATGTGAAGTGGAATACTTCATTCCCCGGCTAGGTCAGAGAGGACACATGCCGCTGATCTGATGTGAGAGGCCTGCAGGGAGACATCTGAGGTTCTGCTTTCTGCTTTGTGTGTGTGTGTGTCCTTGTGTCAATGCTGCTATTAGGAGGAAACTAAGGGCAAAAAGTGCAGTAAGTTCAGATGCATTTACCGATGCGTTTCTTAGTGAGCTTAATTACCTCGTGTTTGCACACTTAAAAAAATGTCTCCGTGGGGAACAGTATGATCACCTAACAGTTTTTGGCTAGCCAATTTGCATATTAATGTCGCGTAAGAGCATGTACGTGCATCTAGATGCTGGCTTTCATGTGACTTTGGCATAGACTGTTACAGCTCTGCAGATTTCCTGCCGTGTTATGTAATCCGAGGGCAGTGGGTTTTTTCCTGCATTTTTTTCTCCCTCTTCCCTGAGCAGCTCAACTCCTCTCTTCCAAAGCTTCCTGTTTTCTCAGTGGCCCACTGAACCTTTTTCCCAGACACAAGATGAGAGGCGCTCAGCTGGAAGACACTCCCACCATGACTCACAGAGAGCTGGTTTTCCCCCAATACCCCGGTGTATTACTCAGCCTTTCTCCATGTATTCAAA
Organism: Chrosomus eos; assembly: GCA_036326025.1. NCBI lineage: Eukaryota > Metazoa > Chordata > Actinopteri > Cypriniformes > Leuciscidae > Chrosomus > Chrosomus eos. The sequence goes on from CM070827.1 coordinate 12,088,364, forward strand.
ATTATTTGATCATAAGCTCTTGACTTAGCATAGATCCCGGATATGCCCTGTGCTATGTGTTTGTGTAGGGCTTTTTTTTTTTTTTTTTTTCATGTATTGCTGAGGTGAGCTTCACTATTGTATAATTCTCTATATAATTATAATTAATATAATTCTTTACATAATTAAAATCTTCTTCACACTTAGAAAAATATGGTTCTTTTAAAGAACTGAAAGGCTCTTTGGGAAAACAGAAAATGGTTCTTCTATAGCATTGCTGCATAATCCTCCTTTTTGGATCTTGTATTTTTAAGAGCGTAAGAAAGTGTTTAATGTGTTTGTGTTGAATGAGTGCTGGATGAGGTAAGGCATGTGGTGTGGTTGGTCTGGTTGTGATTGTTGGCCCTGCGGGTAGAAAGTGTGGGAAATAGAGCTGAAGGAATGACAGCACTCCTCTATGCCCAGTCACATTCACTTCATACCACAATACTGTTAAGTCATTCCTACTATGCAGTACATTTGCAGGTCACAATCCCAGTCTTAATATACTGGATGAAAGTCAAATGAGTTTTCTTTCATCACAACTAACTGTACTCAATGGTTTGATTGTAGTGCTTTAGTTTGAACTGATGTTGCCATGTCCCACAGGTGCTGTGCAGCTTATAAAAAAACTGCCAAGTGATTAACTTTGACTCCCTCAGTTGTTCCAAACTAGTTTGACTTTTTTTCTTTTTTTTTTTCTTCTGTTGAACTTAAAAAGAGAAATTTATAGCAGAATGTCCAAGCTGTTATTTTCCATAGAATTAAAGTGATCAAGCATTTCTTCTGTCTGTTCTGTATGTCATGTCACCACGAGACTCGGAATTTCATGCTTTAGTTTTATTGGGTGACTTTTATGATACAATTAAAGTGTTTTTTTAGTCCTGTTGTTGACACAAAATCCTCCTTGATGGCCACCATCTAATTTTATTGTTCACACTTCGCATTTACATGGATTCTTCAAAGCAGCATTTGTCTTTCACTGAAGTCGTACATGTTTGTAATAACATGAGAGTAAATAATGACATAATTTTCATTTTTGTGTGAACTATCCTTTTAATAAATATTCCAGGTATCCCCCCCCCCCCCCCCCCACACACAATATGACTTTACATTATTTGTTTTTGTACAATCCTGTTTAAAAAAAGCCAAGTTCTACATCATCCTCCAGAAGTGACATCACAGCTTTAAACGTAGCGCAAGTACAGAGTGCAATAGTCAGGTTCCAGATATAAAAATAGGAGCTGATGCCATCTTGCACCTCAGTTATTGATTGTATTTCCTGTAAAATGAAATTGGAGGACTTCAGTATCAATAGTACGGTTGTCTTGTTGTTAGACTAATGGTTTTGCACACTGTGATGGATTATAATTATTAAAAAATCAGGTAATATTTTAAAATGTCATTAAAAACCAATATTTCATGTCCCCATCATTATTTATGTGGTGAAAAGCTGTTATAAGCTGAGGTGTAAAGTATTTGAGCTAATGTAATTAGTTACTGTTACTTAGTAAATCTACAAAGTTGCCAAAAAGATACTTGAGTATCAAAGATATTAGCAACTTTTACTCTCTACTTGACCTACATTTTTTAATAAGTATGTACTCTTTATATATTTGTGATGAGTAATGCAATTACTTGTTACATTTTGCATGGCACCTAACTTTTTCTGCAGTTGTTTTTTCTGCTACAAAACAGTGATATCGCCATCAACAGGGCATTGAAGGTACTATATTTTGTGTTTTTTCCCTTACTCACCCAAACTTGTCAACAAGGCTACTTTACCTGAATGCGAGTGCATACGCAGCTAGTTGTGACTTGTAGGCGTTTCATATATGAGATGAGGATGTGGCTGCAGCCGGTTATGAGGCTGAAACAGCACGCCCAGTGCAAGTAACTAGTTTATTTTACTTAACATTATTTCATTTATCAGTTATAGTGAATAGACCTTTTTAAAGGAAATTGGTTTACTTATGCCCGTTTCGAGCATTTGAGCTTAACTGAGACTTGAGTGTTTGTAGCCGTTTAAGAGGCTGTTTATCGACCTTGATTTATTGCAATATTCTGGTGTACAGTTTAATTTAGATTTTTTGAAAAATATTTTCAAAATGTTTCTTGTTTTTCAGTGGCATGTCTCTTAGGTGTTGAGGACTAGTGCATCTTTGAGCCTTACATTCAGTATCAGTGACTTGTAACTTAATGGAGTCATTTTCACTGTACTATTACTCAAGTATGGTTTTCAAGTACTCTTCACACCTCTGGTAATAAGTGATATGAACATTATCCCTTAAATGTCTGTCTTGTTTGAACTTGTTCGTTCTTAAGGCTCAAAGCTGCTTGATGTGAACTTTGCGATTAATGAGCTAATAAAATACTTCAGCTCAAATCAATATTTTGCGTCTAATAATAGCCGTGTAATAAGCTGGATAATGTACATCCTGACGCAAAGCAGAGGGGTCTTGTATCACCCTGAAGGGTTTTATTGTGCAATAATAACCAGCTGGATGTGCATTATTCCTTAATTTATAAACAATTGTTGAAAAGTGGAATTCCAGGTAAAAAACTACATTACTCATCCAAAAAGATGCCAACTGATATGAAGCACTATGAATGACATAATACATTCAGACTCCATACACTCTCAAACTACTTATATATTTGTGTATATATTAATATTTTGCACTAAATGTAAAATTATATTGATTTTTTTATATACATAGTCAGCATCTTTTAATCAATAGTTTTGTTTTTCCATTGCTTTTAATCCAATTGTTGTGCGCAATGCTTCATGGGTTTGTAGTTCTTTCCCTCATTAAAATACATAACCTTATAACTTTTCTTTTTTTGTCAGAGAAGAAAAGATTTTTAAAAATGGCTTAAAAACAAAGTTTCTAATGTTTTGTTTCACTTCATAGCTGGTTGGTTTGGGTCATAACTCTTAAATAAAGATTTTAAAGGGATGGTTCACCCAAAAATCACCTGTTCCAGATGATAGAATTTTCATTTTTGGGTGAACTATTCCTTTAAGAACCCCAATTGGAATAATTCATTTAAAAAAAAAAAAACGAGATGGGCAACAAAGTGGATAAAGTGTGTGGGTATGTTAGTTAATATTTAAATAAGCTTCAAGTTGACAGCCTGATGTAAGATAACTGTCAATGCCGTTAACAATAGTTAAATTTAACGCTTAATCCATCCTGTTCCATTTTCCAGCCTGTTAATTTCCATGCCATTGTTTAAATAGGATAATCTGAGTTTGAGAACCAGATCATATTTCTGAAAGTACCCTTTTTTGCAAACACTTAGTTAAATTACAACACATCTATATTTTTAATGTTACACCGCTCAAACAGCACTGCATAACTGAAACGACTTGTTTATGAAAGACTCTATGCACATTGCACACACACACACACACACACACACACACACACACACACACACACACACACACACACAGGCTCAAGCCCGCAAAATCCTGCCAAAAGTACCTCAGCTGCCCTGATAGATACACTGTGCATTGCAGAAATAAATAAAGGGAAAAACAGTTTTACACAGCCTTGAGATTGAAGACATCACAGTGTTAGTTTGTTCTGTCTTTGTTTACCTGAACATTTTTTTCCCTCGCTGTCTATGTTTAGTTTTGTCAATATATGGGTCAATATGCAGTAAAAGGCACTTTGTGTGTGTGTGTCATCGTCTTAAATAACAGCTCTGCAGTCTCTTTTGTGCCATGTCTTGTTCTCCTCCTGTCATTTAAAATAACCTTTTATTTTTCAGGGTTTTGCGCGCCAAAACCAGAGAGAGAACAATGTGGGCGTTAAACATTTCCTTTAACCCCTGCAGCGCTCTGGTGTGTGTGTGTGTTTCTGATATGTGTGCTATTGCTGTCTACTGTATGAGTCTTTATATGGGTGTGTTTGTTCAACACTATCTCTTTCCTCAAGCCGTGTATGTTTGTGCCAGTGTGTTTCAAGATCAAGGCTGAATGTTTTCAATGGTTGCCTGGGTACGCCGGGCCGTTGGCCACCGGTTGCCGCGGGAGACGGGGGGGATGGGAGTGGCCAGAGCCGGTCTGCTGCAGTTTAGCGCGCTCTCTTTCCCGCCATCAGATCCCGCCATGAGGGAGGGGCTTTGGCACAAAGACAAAGCAGAGAGGGGAGGCTTTCCCGCTAAATGTCTCCTATGCAAATAAGCCCTGGTGGGAGGGGCATTCAGACGTTTGCAGAACAGTTAACTCTTTCAGTGCTGAAACTTAGTAGCAGCATTCTTAACCCATAAAGTTGACTTGCAGAAGCACACCGTCTCACCTTGAGTTTTATGTTTATGTAACTCAAAGAATCTCTAGCTTGCGTATGTGTGTGCACTTCTAATATAAGTAACAGAGAATGTATACTGTGGGTGTGAGGTTAATGACTTTACCATGCATGGACATATATTCTTATGTCTGGACTTAAATGTAAGGGTATTATGGGCTTTATTACACATCGGTGTGGGAAATTTGCATGTGGAATGGCTAAAGATTTTAAGTAGTTATAAGTTTGTAAGTAATGTAAGTTACACTGCTGGTTATTGATCTAAATTAATTTCCATTACTTTTGAATAGATTTCTGAAGATAAAGCGGTATGAAGATTTTGTTGGCCCTCAGAGAGAGAACTTGTCTTTGTGATAATCTTTTCTTTTTTCAATATGAGTTTGTGCTTTCACACTAAAATGAGATCTGAACAGTATAGATGCACAGAAATGAAATGATCACGTCACCTATAAAAAAAAATGTTTTCATGGTTTACGTTGTTCAAATAACAGACTTTTCTTTCTCTTCATAGAATGGCAAGTAGACATTTTAAAGAATGTCCAGACTGCATTTTTCCATATAGCATCTGTTTGTGTGTGTATATATACACAAACAGATGCTATATGCTTTAAATACATTTAAATTTACATTTTAAATTTCATTTTCTTTTCCCTCAAAACTGACACACACACACACACACACACACACACACACACACACACACACACACACACACACACACACACACACACACACACACACACAAATATATATGTATATATAGTATTTATATACACACTAACACATATATTTAGTATATAGTTATACACACTTATATAATTTTTTTTAGTATTAATATGGAAACCTTTAGGCCTAAATAGTTTTAAATGTTTAAAAAAATCAATATTAAAAAAAGGTCTATAAAGTAAAATATTTAATTAAAATGTTTGGATTGGGGCATTGTTTCCTTAGATGTACATAATCCGATTTCCTTACGCCGGGGACACGCGTAACGACTAGCCGAAACATTCTAAGAGTGAACTGAACACACTTACAGACTGTTTCCAATGACTGGAGCAGATTTTAACTCCGATTTAACTCAACTGTCTCTGAATAAGTATCAAATTACATTCATAATCGGCCTTAGTCATTGTGTCCCTGGCATTAGCCACACTGTCCATGTTAATGTTTTGAGTATGATTTGCTGTGTAACCGCTCTTTGTTACAGTTGGTGTGGGTGTGAACAGGGCAGGTGGAGGTGATGACAGTTGGGGAATATAACCACAGTTCATTTGTGCCAAGATTTATCTTGAATACGCACAACAACTGCATTGTTAGTTACCTAGACTCAGGGTTATGGGAGTATACTGATAAAGTGGGTTAACACTAATCTTAATGCAGTAAAATGACATGCACACTTTCATTAACCCTTAAGGGCCCCTGTCATAAAACACAGACCGTAACTGTCACAGTCCGTGCCCTCCGGATAGAAAATCCACACTTTACTTCCCTCTCTTTCTTTTGTTTTCCTATCGATGTCGGGAGTGGCACGCCGGGTGCACGTTGAGCCGGTTTGTGCACCTGCCAACGGACTCGCCCGTCCTCATATTACCTGGAAATCTCTGGAAAATACTGCCAAAGGCAGATCCTCCAACATAAGTTTTTGGATGGAAGGGTGATATAGCATTCTCATAGTCTCAATGGACAGATCTGAGATGATGGACTGTCTGTATCTTTACTGGGTCAGCACTGGACATACATGGCAGTTCACTTCATGACAAGATGATCAGTCACTGCATAAAATATTTATTTTCAAATGGATGCAAGTCTTGAATGTACAAAGGGTTGAAATAAACATTTAATCTACCAATGAATAATGCAGTGCAGATGACAAGTGAGCTTTAATTAGTTAAATTGTAATCACAGTAATCCAGAACAAAGTGGTTGAACCATTAGACGTGTCATTCGTTTGCAGTAACGCAACAGAAAATTGAATACAACGTTATTTGAAGATGTGCATTTAAAGTATGAAAAACATGGGATTGTATCTTTTTCTATATTTTTTCACAGAAAGGTCTGTGTGCATGAGTCATGTGTGTTCAATGTCTTAGTTCTTCACAGTGTTCCAATAATAACCACACACACTTCATCTCATCTCCTGTGTGGTGTTCTGCCCCAGATTATTAATGCTCTCTCTGCACCAATATCCACCAGACCCTCCTCAAACTCTCTGGGCTTCTGTAAAGATGTGGTAACATTTATGTACATATGATATATGTGGGTGTAAATGTTTTAATAAGAGCTGATATGAAGCTATAAAAATTTTAGGGCCCCCTGATACTTATGTGCTGTGAACATAGACAAGAAGTTTCAAATGTAATACTTTGCTGCCCCCTGGTGGTTAGATGTAATATTTTCCAATTTAGGCAGTATTTTCTAATATACACCGTGACCGTTTGTGAACATATATTTCTAACATATGCCTACTGAAAACCAGATGTAGAGAAAACACTTTTTTATTTTCACATTTATATTCAGTGGGCCTGTCCAGATACCCATATTGGCATCTCTGCACTTGACCACTTGTCTGCTTACATCATGTATTTCCTGTATTTGACCCCAAGTGTGTGTAGAACTTTTGAGTACCTGAGTGGGACACACTTAAAGTGTGTAAAAATGCAAGGGTTTACAGAGCTTTATTTATTTTTCAATACTTTGTATTTTAAATTAAACCGGTCAGTGGTCACTAACCATTTCTTAATTGTTGTGCTTCTAAATTAGTGATAAAAAGCAGTTGTACAATATATGCCAGTAAAATGTGCAACACTTTTACTACCACATGTAATATATAATTATTTTAACTTACAATGGAATGTTTTCCTCAACATCTCATGACATCGGGGCACAGAAGTTCCTGAATGTGATGCATGATGGGATATCCTTACCACGAATACCATTCTGAAGCGCTATTGAGATAGTGTAGGCTTAGTGTGCACTGTGCATTAATGGCATGTTTTTAAGACTTGGGACAATCTTGCGCACTTACATCTTATTGCGTGCACAAGCTCTCCGGAGTGGCCAAGACTATAAGTGTGGGAATTACAACAGTGGGCAGTTTAACTGCTCAGGACAAACAAGGGGTTCATGAACTGCTATCACAAAACATATTTTTATAAATTATTTCATCTTGTGGATTAAATTCATATAGTCTCATTTGTTAGATTTGAATTTCACAAGTCTATTTGCAACTTGTTCATACTAGCCAGCATCCAGATCCTAAAATATTTAATAATATATTTTGTTTGTTGAATCTCAGATTTTCTGATTATTATCAATGTTAAAAGAGTTTTACTGCTTAATATTTTTTTCTGGAAACTGTGATACATCAGATATAAATTTTTTTAAAATAACATTATAAATGTATTTACTGTATCTGTATCTGACCATTGTACGGTACTGCAGATAATCCAACTTTCTGATACACCTGCGTTTAGTTATTAATACATGGCACCCATTGTATTCATATTTTTGGCCCATATTAATTATCTGAATAAATTGGCTGTCCTTTACAGTGATCGGCATTAATGGAGATCAGAAAACAGCACCATGGACAGCAACACACAGCACTTATTTACTTGAGTCGTGTGATTCAAAGCATTATTATATATCTGACATCATTTAAGCTGCTTCATTTGATACTGAAGATGGATTAACCTTTAATGTGGAAAAAAAATCAGAGAACAAAGGTCAATGACAAAATGCCATGTTGAATGTAGTAAATGACAAGTTTATTTCTTGCACAAAATGTACAAAATAACAAGCAAATGGACAACCCCCCCCCCCCCCCCCACCCTCCTCCCTGCCCTGTTTGAATTTCCCCGCTGATATGAAGTTGAAGATCTGGAACATGTCTACGGCAAGTCCGATGGTCCAACCAAAACGCATGGTTTTCTTAGAGACAACACATACCCAATTCAGATTCACCGAACAATTAAAAATGAATAAAAACACCATATTTACAGTCTTGTCTGAACTTTTACAGCATGCCATCTATATATTCATACAGAGCTTTTGTTTTGCAACAGAACCCCATATAGAAAACATTAGAAGATCAAATTAAAGTTCGACTAATGGCGAGAGACACTCAAAAGTACAGCACTGCGTTTGTCGCGGTATAATCTTTTTGATTCCTTTTTGTTTTTCAACCCACGTCTTTTTTTTAAATTCTGTAATTCTAACAAAGAATCTCGATGGAACATTTTAGTCCTCAACAAGAAAAATCCTCTTATTTACACCAAGTCAAGTGTTTTGCACCTTCAAGCCTGTTATATATATATTTTTTCAGTTTTCTTATTTCAGGAGATTGTGTTCATGACAAAACGAATCACTCGAACATCACACAGCGCATCACTTCTATTTATCTAAAAGGCAAAGTTGCAGTCTCATTTGGCAATGATTTGCTTTTGGATACAGAGGAAAGCATATCCACAACGCTGTGGTGGTTTTGGTTTTTGTTTGTTAACTTTCTACTAATGTTCGTTATATGTCACTCCGTCCTGGACTGAATGTGACGCAGTGGTACAGCAAGCAGCTATGGCACAGGGCAGAATGTGTGTTTGCGTCTGAATTACAGTTTCATGGCTTACTCGCTCCGTTTTAACGTCAACTTTACAAGAGCAAAAACAAAAGAAATCAAGCTTTTTAAAGGATTGTTCGTCTAATGATATGTACAACTGGCCTTTAAACTCCACAGATGAGCTGTTCGCATTATCCGGCGTCTCATACATTGGTATGAAGGCATTTCAAATGAACGTGTTTGCAGTTGTCACCTTGGTGGTAGAGTATTGCTGTACAGCACTAGTGAAGAAGTCTAAGAAAACGCTTCATTTCTTTACAAAACTATCCTGTGCTTTCCGAGTATATACAGCTAGAGGATTATAGTTTGATTTCTGGCGATGTCAGCAGAGATGTGTCTCAAGTATGTGATCTTTACATTTATCCTTTAACAGACTTTGTGCCGAAGATGAAATGGGACTGGGAAATAATCGGGAAACCGATTATTTTTTTCTTCCCAGAATGCATTAGATGAAGCATGACGAGGCAAAGGCATTGCAAATCAAATCCAGTCTAAACGCGTGAAAAAGGATTCTGAACTATGCAGTTTCAAGCCATGTTAAAGTCTTTCCTGTGAGGTGGGATTCCTTTTCAAGTGTGCAAAAATACTCTCAGACGTAACTTGGAATATGAACCAGTTTTGTTGGTGGTTTTAACTACCGCTTTTTAATTCAGTTCTTGAATATTTAATATGTTTTTGAAAGACCTTTATATCCACACCGGGTAGTTTTGTTTAAGTAATGAATTTTAATATACATATATATCTCTATTTTTCCTGCTTTTATAAAATGACACACGGTGATGAACCATCAACAATCTCTCTCTCTCTATATATATATATTTATTTTTCGTATTCCTTTTTCTTTTCTAGAATATCTTATTTAATTTGAGATCAAGTTGCTCTTGTAAACAAACAGGTTTCCGAGGATTGCCAGCCACCATCGCTTGTTCTCTGACAGTCTTTTTCTCTGTGGTTCCTCCCTCTCCTCCTGCTCTCATTGAAGCAGAGCCCTGTTTTTGTTTAGAGGTGCTGTCATCATTTAAATGTCTTGTTGTATACCTGGATGAAAGAAAGTACATTTTCAGGTCATATATGTGCTGCACATTCTTTGTGTGAAGTGATCTGTGCTGCACACTCACCTCAGTGCATTCAACAGTCCCTCCACGCTGTTTGAAGGCTGCTCTTTCAACACCTTGATGCAGCCCTTCATCTGCAAAACACACACACACACATGCATGCATGCGAAAATACAGCTTTAAAAGAAAGGTCACCCCTTTTTGTCCCTCACCCCTGACTGTGATCATGGAGAGTCCATATGTAGTCCAGCTTGCTCATTTCCATAAACTGAAAGCCGGGACTGATGATGTCAAGGTCCCAAAAATGCCAAATAAGCACCTTAAATGTAGTCCACCTGAGCACTATATTGCAAGTCTTCTAGAGTCATACAATAGCATTTATGTGAGGATCTGAGAAAAATTGAAGTCGTTATTTACTGAAAATCCCTGCAGCTCTCAAATGTCACCTGCATTCAAAAACACTACCAGTAAAAAGGTTGAAACAAATATATTTTGAATGTTTTTTTAAAGAAGTCTTTCTTTCTCGCCAGCTGCAATAATTTGATCAAACATACAACACTGTAATATTGTGAAAAACTGTTAGAATTTTAAAGATTTATTTTCTAATATAATTCAGCATTGCCATCATAAGAATAAATTACATTTCAAAATAAGTTAAAGGGCCTATATGCGTTTTTCTGAAATTTCAGACTGATCTCATGAAACTGCGTATGTATGACACGCCAATTCGTATTTCCATTTTTGGCGTGCTATCAACACGCATAATCGCTTTTCAGCGTGTTTATGAACGCCGTTGACTTAACGTTACATTACTGTATATATAAATATATGACCTACCCCAACCCCGTCCCTAAACCTACCCGTCACTGGTTAATAGCATTTATGAGTCTTTCCCTACCATCCTAGTAAGAAAAATATCGCTCCCCCAGATGTATATCAAAATTTGGCTTTATTTCGCTCGGATTTTTAACAGCGTGTACATACACGCGGAATCACTCGGACATAACGGCGTAGATATACACGCATACACGCGGATAGCTCAAAATGCGTATAAATAACACACCACTTGACTTGAAAGTGGCGTGTATGTTTACGCAAAAGTCATGATGTCATGTTGGAAATTTAAACTTGCGACTGACACCTGTGGCCAAAAAACAGAACTGCTCTTCCTTTCTGCTCGCTCTCGCAGCCAGGGTTGCCAGGTCTGCACAACAAAACCAGCCCAATTGCTCATCAAAACTAACCCAATCACGGCCAAAAATAGTCAAATAGCGTTCCCGGGTGTTTCCCCGGTAACAATCATGTTCCAGTGAGTAAAACAATCGCGTCAACCCGTGTACTACACAAACAACCCGCAGAAACAGTGCAGGCATACGGACCTGGCAACACTGCTCGCACCGCTCGTACATGCGTGCACACTTCACAAGTCATCTGCTGCCTGCAAGGAGGTCAACATTATGTTTACAGAGGTAAGAACAGTCAAAAACATATATTGTTTGAGATAAGTTTGCGAGTCAGTGTAGGCTACTTGCTGACTAGCGGTGGTGGCAGAGTGATCTGAAACGTTTAACATGAACGCGCTTGACGTCACATCCGCAGACAGCGCGGGAAAAATCCGACCCGACAGAAAATAGGAAAAATAGGATACAGGCTTATAGGTGCACCCACTGTGAGCGGACAAGGTGTCAGTATGCTCAACAGGAGATGTTTGAGTCATAAATGGTAAAATAAAAAGGCTCTTGTTACGTTTATTTTGGGGAAAAAGTTCCATATAGTCCCTTTAAAATGGAAAACTATTATTTTTAATAATATTTAAATTTTTACTTCTGTTTTTGGTCAAATAAATGCAGCCTTGGTGTTAGTGAGCATAAGAGACTCCTTTTAAAAACGTTTTAAAAAATCTTATTTTGTCCAAATTTTTGAACGGTAGTGTATTTTTAAATATGACATGCAAAGATGTGTAGTTGATGCACATGATATTTCAGACCTACAGCAGAGGGTTAAGATTTTCAGTAAATAATGTCATTTTTACTATATCACACAAAGCTAAAATACAGCTATGGCACTGCTTCAACAAAATTGTGCACGATTTTAACCGGTTTCAAGCAGTCCCTGTTCACTTTCATTCTATGAAAAAGAGTGAATATTCTGCCTATACATAATATTTCATGGAAAAAATGCAGGTTTGAAGTGACATGAGAGTGAGTACATGGGTGGACTACTGTATGAGAGCAGTTCAATTCTATAATATTCTCAAAATATGCAGCAGTTGAATCTGCCTGTAGACACTTTAGCCACACATAAATGTATGAGTTTCCTTGCATTAGACAAACAAAATACAATCTGCAAACCAATTATGCTTTTCCATAGCCTATAGCTATAAACTAACTATTGATTTTGACATCAATTCTCCTCAAGATATAGTTCACATTAACTGAAAGTGATCTACTAAAATTTGACATTTTTTAACAGTAAAAAAGTGTATGTTTACTTTGATATTTTAATATACAGTATAATACAATGACATTCATATATTTTTAAGGTTCACTGTATCTGAAATCAAAAAGTTGGTCTTACATCAATCTTGGAGGTCTTGGCAAAGGCACCCACTGGATGAACGTGGTCATAAAGGATGATGACGCCCACCATCACACGCATGCAGAACAGCATGGTGTCTGTGTTAGTGAAACGGCACCGGTACTCCCTTGGGACAGGACATAGTGATCATTTTTAACAAAAACGAACCTATTCTGGATAACTGACATGAATAAAAACTCATATAATTGAACTCTTTTATTGAGAAGACGTGAACTTACGGAGTCTCCAGCATGACACGGCACACACAGGCCATAGTGCTCAGGCAATCTGTGGTGTCCTCGATTGGCAAAGTCTTATTCTGCAACATGCATGTGAATCAAGATCAGTAAGAGCCTCTAGAGGGTGACAACATTTCTGTTTTCTACATTTACAGAAGATTTAGGCTGTGTTCGAAATCATCCCCTATACCCTCATTCACTATTCCCTACATTACTCCACTAATATAGTCCACTAGTAGAGTGAATAAAAACAGTGAGTGAGTATGGACACTGAGTGAGCCGGAAAGGGCTGCCACTTTTGCATATTTGTGCTTAGCAAACTGGCCTCTCCAGTAGAAATGCAAAGATTTATTAAAAAGGAATTTAAACCTGTATGATATTACACTGCACCCACATTGGACTAGCGGTTTGGAAATGGATGGATGGATAATTCAGCGGCGGGTGCCATCTTCTGGTGTCTCCAGTGCATTGTGGGTATTCTCTAACCGTTGAATGTACATTGGTTATACACACATTATTGCGAATGCAATGTGGGAGTAAATGAGTGCTCTTGATAATGTCCACCATGGTTTCGGACACCACTACAAATGGCTGTTCCCTCAAATAGTGCCCTATTTAAGGGTAACGGGTGATTTCAGACAAAGCCTCTGTGAAAACTTTACTTACCTCCGACACAAACTTAGTCGTGGCATTGCTCAGGGTTTTGAGCATGGGTGTGGCTTCAGCGTAGAAGAGCGACATCCGATTGGCCATTTCATTATTTACTTCATTCTCAGCTTCTAACTGTAATGCAAATGGTAAATGTTACTACATATGTTTCGGTTGCATATAAAGGCTGCTTTTTTTTAAGTAACACATTCACTAACCTCCACATGCAAATGTAATCTCTGCTCAGACATTTATAAAATTCTGAAATGGTTATTTTTGGGGTTGTTCAACTGTAGGTTGCTAGTTGGTGTTCTGCACTATTTTTTCTTTTGATTTGTTGTTTTCATTGAAAACAGATGTGCTCCCAAGTGCAACATCTTTGTTGGTCCTGGATCAACATTCATTTCAACCAATCAGATTTGAGGGACAAGTTTACAGTTTATATCAAGTTTAGGCTCACAACCAAGGTTACAGTTGCTTCTACATCAGTGTTCACCCAAACATTTCCCTCTCATTTTAGGGATAACTTATGGGTAGGCTCAAGGGTAGTTATGATTAGGACTACATTTTGGAAAAGTAATGTTGTTCCAGGATCAACAAAATATGTTGACCCAAGAACGTGTCTAACTCAGTGGTAGAGTGAACACTTCTATAGAAATGTCGGATCTTACCTGCTGGTTGTTAAGACGATTCCTGCTGATGGTCCTCCTATAGTAGCTGAAGTCATTCTGTATGGCTGGATTTGTCATCTAGTAGTAAAGACAGGATTTAGATCAAAGCAGTCGTCAGTGCATATTATTTCTTAGACGAAGAGAAGGGCTTTTCACACTTAAAATAGTTAACCCACATTGGACCAGTTTGGAAAATGGATGGATGGATGATTCAGCTGCGAGCGTCATCTTCTGGCGAGACGTGGGAATTAATTTGCTGTGACTGTCATAGTGCATTATGGGTATTCTCTAGCCGTTGAGTGTACATTGGTTGTACACTCGTTATTGCAGTGCATTGTGGGATTGAATAAGTGCACTTGAAGATGTCTACTATGGTTTTGGACACCACTACTAATTACTTTCCTCTCAAATAGTGCCCTATTTAAAGGTATAGGAGCGTGATTTCGGACACAGCCGGAGTGGTGCAGGGATGACATTAAAACCTAGAAGACTAATTCACCAGTGGTTCCTTCAGGATTTTTCTATGGGTTAATATAAGGCATGCAATTAGTTTTCGGTTGCTAGCATCTAACATTCTAACACCGTATTCGTTCCACACTGTACACGCTTGGCACCGCAATGCGGGTTTGGCAACTCCAGAGCAGGGTTTTATAACCCCAGGTTATAGAATGTACTTTCCAGCCAATTCACCGAGCCTTGGTTCAATAAGTGGATTCTTCCAACTTCAAGAGGTTACAGAAAACAATGCATCCCGTTGTGGAAAAATAATTTCTTACATGTAAATGTCCATTCTCAAGGGTGCCTTTTAGAGACAGCCCAGCTAATAGTGTTGTCATTTAGACATTTTGCTTGACGTGACACTCAGAGAACATCAGTTGAAGAGGCTTGACTGAGTGCAGGGCTAACTATTTTAGCAGAACTCATGCCACATGAAATCAAAGTGAGTAATGCGTGAGAAACACTCACTTTTAGCTCATCAAAGCTGAGAGTGAAGTGCAGGATTTCTGCGAACTGTTTGGCGAGGGCCTGTTCTCTCTCCAGATGCTGCATGGGAGCGTAGGGTGGGCTAGTTAGGGCCTCCAAAAGACTGCGCAGGGCGTTCTCTGCAAAGAGATATTGATTACAGATTTTTTTAGTCATTTTCTTTGTAGCAATTCATTTTTTCAAATTCATTCACATTGAATACTGTTGTCGCCCCTCAAGTTTTCCTAAGCTTTTTATCATCTCTCCCACACCTCTAACCTTTAATCGAATTTGTAATCCACGCAGCATAATTCACCAATAGCGCAGCACTGCAATGAATTTCATCTCCATGGTTACAGCACAACAGTTATCATTGTTACCTCTAACGCCTCTCTTTTGTATTTTTGTAATTGCTGCAGTTTATCACAAGAACCTGTAATCCCATTAGTGTTGCCTAGATACTGAAGCCCATTGGAATCCGCAGCTGATGCAAGCATTAATGACACCAAACTGCAGTATATGACCATGATCACAAATGCTGGTTGCTTTTAAAACTCCAGTTAAACCTGTGTATTAATAAATAATAATAATAATAATAATAACTTTATTCTTATATAGCGCCTTTAAAGCAGCTTCTCAAGGCGCTTTACATAACAGAACAAGCAAAATTAAAATACAACATTAAAATACAACACTCAGAGAAAAAAAAAAAAAAAAAAAAAAAAAAAAGTCAAGGAAAAGCTAATCTAAAACAATGCGTTTTTAAAAGAGATTTGAAAATACTTAAAGACTGTGCATCTCTGATATTAGGAGGGAGTGCATTCCAAAGCCTAGGAGCATAGGATGAGAAAGCCCTATCCCCTACAGTACGCAACCGAGTCTGTGGGACTGCCAATAGACCAGCTTGTGAGGAGCGTAAATTACGCTTGGGTGTGTATAAAGTTAAAAGCGCAGACAAATACTGAGGTGCCAGACCATGCAGTGCCTTATATGTGAGCATAAGGATTTTAAAATCAACTCGGAACCTGACCAGGAGCCAGTGCAAAGACTTTAAAATCGGTGTAATATGCTCATTTCTCCTGCTTCCAGTCAAGATCCTAGCAGCAGAATTTTGTACACATTGTAATTTGTTCAGTGTGGTTTTAGGAACCCCAGCAAGAAGTGCATTGCAGTAGTCAATGCGAGAAAAAACAAAAGTATTAATAAGCCTTTCAGTCACTGAGAGGGATAACATAGAGCGGAGTCTAGCAATATTTCTGAGATGAAAAAAAGAGTTCTTAACAATGTACCGCACATGAGAGTCAAAGGACAGACTAGAATCAAATATAACTCCCAAGTTTTTTAACTTAGACTGTGCCTCCAAATCAGAGCCATCTATGTTTAAAATTAGTGAACCAGCCTTTCGAAGCTGATGAGGAGTGCCAATAAGCAAGAGCTCAGTCTTATCACTATTGAGACACAGAAAATGTTGGGACATCCATGTTTTTATCTCAGAAATACAATGTGTTAAAAAGGGAACATCCAGATTTTGACCAGGCTTAGAGTGAATATAAATCTGAGTGTCATCTGCATAACATGTGATAATTAAGCCCAAGTGATCTTAGTAGCAGTCCAAGTGGAAATATGTAAATGCTAAAAAGTAAGGGGCCTAGAATTGAACCTTGAGGAACACCCGTACAGACAGAGCCGATCTCAGACCTAAAACCACTCATACAAACAAACTGTTTACGATCAGAGAGGTAAGATCTAAACCAGGTTAAAACAGTCTCAGAAACACCAAAGAATAGTTTCCAGACGGTTCGATAAAGATTGTGATTAACAGTATCAAAAGCGGCACTAAGATCAAGAAGGATAAGAATAGACAGAGAACCAGAATCTGAGGCTATTAACAGATCATTGGTGACCTTGACCAAGGCTGTCTCAGTACTATGAAATTTTCGAAAACCAGACTGAAGGGGCTCAAAAAGATTATTTGCTGTGAGATGACTGTGTAGCTGCAAAGCCGCAACACGTTCCAAAATTTTTGCCAGAAATGGAAGATTTGATATAGGGCGATAATTATTTAAGTTATCCAAATCTGCACCATGCAGATAAAATGAGTGACTGACTGAACATTATTCAATCATAGCGGCTTACCAAATGTATCATGCATGGATGAGAAATATAGATGAATTTAAATGTAAATTAGTGCTGTCAAGTCGATTAATCGTGATTAATCGCATTGAGCATAAAAGTTTGTAAATGTGTGTGTGTGTGTGTATATATATATATATACACAGTACTGTGCAAAATTCTTAGGCACATTAGTTTTTTCACAAAACAATGGTTTTAAGCCAGTTATTTATATATTTTGCTTTAGTGTGTCAGTAGGAAATATCAGTTTACATTTACTTTTGCCATTATTGTAATAATCCAGTTAGATTTTTGTATGTACAAGGAGTCTGACAACAGCTGGTATGATTACATGAAGAAACAGAAAAAACTCACAGAAGAAATCCAGAAGAAAATCTACCTGAAAAACAATGTCTAAGTGTACAGAGGACAAAAGCTGTTTCAAACGCAAAGGGTTGTCACACCAAACATTGATTTGATATAGTTAATAGAAGTTAATTGATAAATAAAATCTATTAATGACATTATTTTTGAAGGCACTGACACTTTACAGCATTTTTACACACGTGCCTAAAACTTTTCACAGTGCTGTAGCTTTGCAAGTATTTCTTCAAGCATCTTGGAGATGTTAGCGCAGTTCTTCTGGATTTAGTTTCTTTCTGTTTCTTTTTTGTAATCCCAGATGGACTCAATGATGGTGAGATCAGATCTTCATGTGGAGCACCAGCTGTTTTTAGACTCCTTGTGCATACAAAAATCTCACTGAATTATGGCACTTTTGACTTTTGTGGAAAATTATAAGTGATCTTCTTTTGACTTATTTTAAAAACAAATCTTACTGGCCCTAAACTTTTGAACGGTAATATATATGACCACTCAGTGGCATTATTGATCTATCAGAATCAAATGAGTCAAGTCATACGCAGTGTTATTGCAGTATCATCAGTATTATCACTGCATTCATTTTATCTAATGAGAGTGAATTTATGCTGTATGTCTGTGCTGTACGTCTTACTGGTGTAAAGTTTCCTGTTTGGTGACTAAAAGACGTACAGCTACATCCTCAGAGCTAAGCCATCTCTGAATTGTCATTAGTTTGCCTATAAGCATGTCTCCAGACGGGAGCTATCCTTTCCTCTCATGAAATATGCAGCAGCCCTACTATAAATAAGGAGCTGATATGTTTTATCCGGAGACCTACCGAGAAACCTGACTCTATCAGCCGGGGACCAGATATTGCGGATGGCAGGATGTGTTGAATAGGGTGGAGTCTCTTTTTCTCATGAGTCACTGCGATGCCATAGTTCGGCAGGGAAAGCTTATCTGCATGCTATCTGTCTGGCCAAAGATCTGCGTTTCTCACTAGTCAGCACTGCCGTGGAAAAAAGAGGCAGGCGATCGACTATTGCAAACTGAGTTTACTGAATTGTCAGCCTCCTTTAGGTTCTGCTGCCACGGTTGCCATGCCAACTCTTTACGAGGTCAGCTGCAGAGGAGGACAGAAATGGATGCTTGCACCACTCGTTGTACGCGCGGTCAGCGCGTTGGTTGACTCGTGCATGCATGGCCTATTATATGACTATAAAAAAGATAACTGGAAAAAAAAATGGCCACCCACTTACCTAGCCTGAGAGAAAATTCATAGAATCTCTTGAGCTTGGCCACAAGAGGGCAGACTGCATTCCAGGCTTTCTCCTGCAACTGGAGGTCATTGGGGTTCTGAATCGCCTGGAGAGAAGGACGAGCAGGAACACTTGAGACCGACAGTCAAACAAAATTATTCATTTACATTGACTAAACTCAAGGTATGCTGTAGGGCTTCTTCAGCAATTTGAAACATTCACAGCTGAATAACTCCTGCACATCTGCTGTTTATGAACCAGAATGATTCAAACCAACAAACTGCTTAAACGAATGCATTATAATGCCTATGTGCTTTATAATAGGCTCTGGATGATTAATTCTTAGCAGTGTTTTTCTAATAAATCAACACCACTAAAATATATATATAGGTTACGCTTTATTTTAAGGTGACGTTGTTACATTGCACTTATTCAGATAAGTAGGCCTACTGATAGAGTTATAATACTATAGAGTTAGGGTTTGGTTTAGGGTTACTTGTAATTATGCATAATTTACTGTTGTTATTATTATTATGGTAAGTACATGTTGTAACGTGTAACTACATCATCTTAAATTAAAGTGTTGCTGAAATGTATACTTTATTCAGCAAAGATGCATTCAGTTATCAAAAGTGACAGTAAAAACATTTGTTACAAACTAATAATAGCTATTCAATCAGTCAAATAAAAGCTATTCTTGAATCCTGAAAAAATAGACTTCTTTCAAAAACAATACAAATTATACTGCCCCCAAACTTTCCAACGGTAGTGTATAGATCATGTAATAAATAAAATAGATAAATTAATCAAAGTGATTTGCAAAAGATTTTCCAGTTTAAAACAATTCAAACAATTGTACTGGACGTGCATGATAATAATTCAAACCATGCAGATTGTTGAGAAGATGTATGCTTACAATAATAACCTGGAGGATGATGAAATCAAATTCATACTTCATTCCAGAATAACATGGGCTTATTTAACTTGAATGAGTAAGCAACCACTCAGAACACCCTAGCACCCCAGTTTTGCACAGGTAAACACCACAAACTTTCTTCAGAAAATGTAAAACTTTAGAGTCATAGCCCTACCTCTCTTATTTCTTGTCCTGCTCCATTGTAAGACTGTAATTCTGCCAGTATCCCATGGGCCTCTTCCAGCACAGCACTAACCTGGTTATACACGGCTGTCTCGGCCTCTGTGGGCTGAGCATCTGTGGGCAGAAATCAGATTGAGTCATTCAAAATGTGATAGTCAAATGCCCAAACGATACCTTTCCAGTTCTAGCTCGGCCTACCTAAGTTATATCACCTCTGTCACACTGCCACACTATTGGGTAAAGTTTTGGATCATCTAGACTGTGTTCAACCAGTCAAGTCAGAGTTACATCTAAAAACTGGAAAATATATTGAAATAAAGCTTCATGGTGTGAGTTAATATGGCGCTAACATTGAATTATCATCTTTCTTTGGCACCCGTGGAGGAAGCTCTTTCCAACGGGCTTTGAAAGATAGGAACCATAAATCCATGTGGATTAATCTGGTAATGATGATGGTGTAATTGTGAGTCAGAAGTACATGAGGAGGATTTAGGTTGTGTCGGTGTATGTTAGGATTTGCTGGGCTTCATATCAACAGCTCTAGTGGGAAGTGTCGACGAAAGGCCGGCGGCTCCATGTGGAGTTGCTGGCGAGGCTAGGATGGGTTTAAAGAGTCCTGTCAGCTTCCAACACAGCGAGTGTCACAGACATTTGATTATTAAACTGATGATAGGAGGCAGGAAAGTCAAAGGTAAACGAATACCCTACAGAATATCGCCCCCTGGTGGACGTCAATTTCTGTGATGGACCTCTCCAATTAGCTTTTAGTTTTCAATCACAGGATACACTCTTAAAAATAAAGGGGGTTTTCACAGCAATGCCATAGAAGAACCATTTTTGTTTCCCCAATGAGCCTTTCAGTGTACAATTCTTAAAAGATCTAAATAACCATTTTCCACTTTAACATGGGAAATGTTCTATGGATATTGAAGGTACTTTATGGTACCATAGACGCCAATGAAGAACTTTATTTTTAAGAGTGTAAAAAAGGGGCATCTTGGGTAGTGCTGTCATTAAAAGTCTTTCCTAGATCAGATTTCTTAGTCTCCCATGTACGATAAGTGGTGCTTGTGAAGCAGGGGTCTCTCTGCCTAATTTACAAGTGCACTCCCGTATACCGTATCCAAACGGAGGGGCTGTAATGGATATAGATGTTTGTGCTATCAGCTGAGCAAACACACACATTACACCTCAGTGTAATTGCCAGTGGCTCCTCCCAATCATGCCACCTTCGGGTCTGCTTGCTCAGCCTGCCTGTGATCTTCAAAGAACAGAGTGTGTGTGTGAACATCAGTGCTACAGTGCTACTGTAATGATTGCCTTTTGCACACTTTTATTGTGCGGTGCACCATTTAGACCTTTTGGTTCATCACTTGTATCAGCAATTCAGTAAAACTAATCTGATCTTGAGCTCAAAGCCTATTTCTACAAAAGCTTTTTGTGTTTTGAATTTGAGATATAATCATTTTATGAATGCCATTAGTGGCACAGTAACCCCATTTTAGAGCTAAGGAAATGTAAGTCAGTGTTGTGTAACAGAGGTGATCATTGTTTTACTGTCACAAATTCAAAAAGTCAAGATCAGGAGAGCGGATGTTGTCCAAATGTTTTGCTTGTGTAACGTTTTGATATTACTTCTTTATATTTATAGTCAATGACAAGTAAGAATTGTCAAGGTTTTGTTTAAAACACATGTGCCATGAAATGTAATATTTGTGTTCTTGTACATGTTTTCAGTTTGACTTTTGGCGATCGAAATGTTTTGCCTTCACTTTGCAGGACATGTGCGGCACACTTGACCTGAACCAATCTATGTCTTTAAAACGTCAAATCATCTGATATTTTTAAGAAACTTACTTCTAAAGTTATGAAAGTTAAGGAGTCGTTGATGTGATTATAATTAGTTTTTGTTTACACCAATTATAACACTGAATCATGTTTAATTATGTTAATGATATTTTATTAATAACAAAAAATATTTTTATTTTAGATTAGATTATGCCAAATTATTGTTATTTGGAAATGTTTCTTGTTATGATTTGTTACACCAAAGACATTTTTTAACTATAAGCCCCACAAATAAATATCAAAATAAATTTGAATGTAAAAATGTCCATCATAGAAGAGGTGTATTTAAGTCAATTAATCAATACATGAGCATGTGTCATTGACCCTATAATGAATTACAAGCAAATGCATTGAACTGTATGGCTTGTGTCACTTTAAAAACATCTCCTGCCAATTTAAATATTCTTTAGAGGAAGGACAGCCTACATTTGGTATATACTGGACAACAACCACTCTAAGTCTTACAGGTTCTCACACTTGAAGGACAGGTGTTTTATTTCCTCCATAAAAATAGGACATGTTAGACATGTAGCTGTTAGTGGTGTCATAAAAGGAAGGATTACTCAGGAGAGAGAGGTAAGGTTAAAAGGGAACACGACATCAGAAAACAAGGAAATTGAGGCTCCCCTTTCAAAAGGCAGCTTCTATTCCCACTTCCTTAAATCCTCAAACTTGTTAATAATGCATTCACACACACACATCCAGATGTACAAGGACATACTGGAACAGATAATGGCGCCAACACACTTTACAAGTCTGCAAAGTTTTGGGTGAAAAAGAGGAGATAAGTGTTATGTGATTATTTCCATCCCACTCTAACTGCTAAAAAAAAGCGTGGCATTCGTATGACGACCTTTAGTTCAGTGGATCGAAGCTGACCTGGAGATAAGCGCAAAAAAAAAGGCACGTCACAAATTGAGGTCACCAAAAAACCATTGAATGCCAAGCATTGATGCACAAACAGAGGGATGGCAGAGAAAAGGAAGTGAAAATGTAGAGGACAGCGAATGAGGAGGAACCGTGATGATAAGGGAAAGAAAAGCAAACTCAAAACATAAAAAGCTGATGGTCTCACGTTCAAAGTCAAGGAAAACTATTGGGCCATGCTCAAGTTCGGTGCAAGCCAGCAGTTTCAGGAGATTTCCCATGATCCCCCTGGAACAGAGAGAAGGGAGAAGCGTGTGGGTCATGGGAGGTGTGGCAGACGTGTCTCTGGTGTTTGGTGTGTGTTCGTGTGAATGTGCGTGGTGTCTGGGGATGAGGGGGTTGGGGCGTATAGGGTTTGGGATGGACTTTCGATGTCGCTCCGGACACGAGATTCTCGGGTGATGTTAACATGGTCACTTGGATCACACTTTAACTCTTTCTCTCCGCTCCCTTACTATACATGAAGGGAAATGAATGAACTTTTGGTTTCCGTCTACATTAAGAGAGAAAAAAGAAATAGTTTCCAAATACAAAAGTCTGTCTTAATCTACCTAGAGGATGCATTTAGATCTGCTCCAACCCTGATACTTCCATCTCCAATCACACACATATACATCTGAGCACACGTACACACACTGTACACCAGCGAAACACTTACTTTCAAAATCCAGGAAAAAATGAGGACAGTTCTCTAAATCCTTGCCAAGGACTTTAATGAGGTTCCCCATGGCCGGCAAACCTGGGCAAGGAAGACAAATACATACAGTACAAAGAAATACAACCTATATTATATTCATTAGCAAGAATTTTAGACTGTCAGTGTGTGTTTTTACTGTAAAAGCACTGGATGATACACTGTAGTAAGAGGCCAGAATGTGTATTGTGAAATGCTGGAAAAGAACAAATGATGCTAGTTTTCTCTTGTGGTATGTAACAAAAGGACTATTTGTGTCAGCATCCGTAAAATAAAGGTTTGGGGAAGGTTTGGATGAAATTGTTATGCTTACATCTGCGTACGAGTACGAGTGAGGTTGTATGAATTCGTACGAATTAGCCACCTCGTAAAATTCCTACGAATTTCCGCGAGATCGGGTTGGCTCCGACGTTCTTCCGAGCGAATTCCTCACTCTTAACACACTTCACACCACAAGAAAATCGGATAAGATAATCTGTAGTCATTTAACCAGCTAGACTTTCAAACATCACATTTAGGTCTAGTGGTATGAGTGTGTGTATGAGCAGTGTTTTCAGCTGGTGTGTATGGAAATGCAGTGAGATGGGAAGCATTCCATGTCTTTCCATCACTAAGTCTTTTGGCAACCGTGAAAGGATCAGGAAACTTTCTGTGTCCCTTAAGGACATGCAAGGGGTCCTGTACCCTCACTTTATCCCCATCCTGGAAACAGTGAGGACGAGCACCCCACTTAGCATCAGTGCACTTTTTCATTTTGTGTTACAGCCGCGTAACTCTTCGGCGAAACAGTCATGTCAGTTGGTGAGTGCACCGGAGCACGTAGACTGTACGTAGAGTGAAATGGCAGCCCCACAGAGAGTAGCAGATGGCTAGTTTTTGGTGCACAGGTGTGACTGTTTCATCCATCTGTATGCAGTGTATAAAGTTTTTAGCACATCCAAACTCAGTTGACTCATCAACAGAGCACTGAAAAGATCACAGGAAAGGCGTTTCTATTGTTTTCAATCCAAAATCCTTTCAAACGTATCAGGAACTGGGTGGTCATGTACGGAGACATTCGCTGACAAACACCTAACCACTGGATTTGCGCTTTTGAATGCGTCAAGAAAACAGTTGCAACAGTTACTGAAATGGTATTAAAATGCTGTAGGGCAGAATAGATAC
Organism: Chrosomus eos; assembly: GCA_036326025.1. Taxonomy (NCBI): domain Eukaryota; kingdom Metazoa; phylum Chordata; class Actinopteri; order Cypriniformes; family Leuciscidae; genus Chrosomus; species Chrosomus eos. The sequence goes on from CM070827.1 coordinate 12,112,932, forward strand.
GGAAGATCCACTGTCAACCATCAAATCAACGCAAGGATTTAGCCTGATCGGCAGCAAATTCAAACTGGCTTTCTATAACAGCTCTGTCCAGTGTAAGATCACTTTCTAGTAAAAGTCTCTCATGTATTCATGAGCTAACCCACATTCTCTACTAACTGATCGCGTATCATTCCTTTAGTACTGGCACCGAACTCACACGAAACAACAAGCTCTCGCAAAGCAACACTGTAATGTCTCATGAAGCACCTGACAGCTTTTACAGAAGTAACAAAGTCACGAAATAGGCTTTCAATGCATTTGTACATCGTACATGTGTTAGGCAAAGAGTAGAAAATCCATTGTCCCTCTGTACCGAGGCATTGAAGCGGTACAGCTCTTCGTCTTTTGTCTGGGCAGGCATACCCTGCATCATCAATAACCCATGGGTAATTTTCAAAAATCCGAAGCCATGTGCTGCACGGCATAGCAGGCTCACTGGGGTAAGGCAGGAATAAATTCGGGAAAGGCACGTTAGCAACAACCATCTTCGTGACCAACAATGGCGGGAAAAAAGCCGAAGCCTAGTCGCCAATTTGTGGTGTCTGTCAGGAGTTATTAAGTAATGAAGCACACGAGACAGGAGTAGTGAACTTCATCCATCTTTACACTTCACTTGCGTTGTCCACACATTGTCATTGCACAACAGTTCAACAGATGTCCTTTTTTAAAATAGCAGTCACAAAACAATTAAATGTTTTTTTCTGTCGTCATATTGTTTGTTGCAATGCAGCATTTGCATGTTGCAGGAAAATTAGCAGAAATAACTAATCATGACATATCACACAGGCAGATACAAACACCTTTTGCTGGTGATTTACTATTGTGTGACTTGTGATGTAACTATATATTGAATGAACAGAACTCAAACTTACACTGTGTAACCAGCTGTGACTAATAGTTTCTTCTGAATTTGATTCATACTGAAAGCAAAATTGTTATGTGACATGATGCAATAATAGAAAATCAGTTATGTTGTGCAGGATTTTGACCCAATGAGATTTCACTGTGGGTGGGGCTACCCAGGGTGACATAAATAGAAATTGACAAAATGTCTTGTTGCTTGTCACATTCACTGCTGGTTTGGATAAAAACATGCTTTTGGTGCGTATTGCTTTATTACATTGCATTTGGTTAGAACATTATGTTCTACTATCAACATAACTGTTCTGTTTGTTCTGTTTGTTCAATTTGCATATGCTAAATATCAATTGCAGTTGGTAATGGACACCAAATGTTGCAGCTTCTCTTGATAATAGCTTGCATGAGAGGAATAATTCTGGACACAATGCTATTTAGAAACATTCAAGTAATAAAATAGCTGGATTATCATGGCATTGGTAATAGCACAAACCTATCATTTCCCAAGAGACACGAATGTGCAAATGGACAGTGTTTGAAATAAGATTAGAAATAAAAATCTGACTGTTTCATCCTTCAATCCTTCAATCTGACTGCTAAATCTTCCCTATGAAGCCCTATTCTTTGCGTATGGCACACAAGGCAAAGATGGCTCCTCTCAGCCTGTTTATCACTTAAGAGGCAGTATCCCCCCCTTCTGCCTGTCTCCTGGCAACCACCAGTAGAGCCCTGTTTCCATGGCTGGACCACATTGCCTCTCCCGTCTATCTGAGGCTTTCATAAGCTACCAGCCAAATCCAAGTCTAAAGTATACAACAGTCTATTAGAAGACCTCAAACATATCTATCTATCTATCTATCTATCTATCTATCTATCTATCTATCTATCTATCTATCTATCTATCTATCTATCTATCTATCTATCTATCTATCTATCTATCTATCTATCTATTTATCTATCATCTATCTATCTATCTATCTATCTATCTATCTATCTATCTATTTATCTATCATCTATCTATCTGTCTGTCTATCTATCATCTGTCTGTCTGTCTCATCTATCTGTCTATCTATCATCTATCTATCTATCTGTCTGTCTGTCTGTCTGTCTGTCTGTCTATCTATAATCTATCTGTCTGTCTGTCTGTCTATCTATCTATCATCTGTCTGTCTGTCTGTCTGTCGGTCTGTCTGTCTATCTATAATCTATCTGTCTGTCTGTCTGTCTGTCTGTCTGTCTATCTATAATCTGTCTGTCTGTCTGTCTGTCTGTCTGTCTGTCTGTCTGTCTGTCTGTCTGTCTGTCGGTCTGTCTATCTATCATCTATCTGTCTGTCTGTCTATCTATCATCTATCTGTCTGTCTGTCCGTATGTCTATCTATCATCTATCTATCTGTCTGTCTGTCTGTCTGTCTGTCTATCTATCATCTATCTGTCTGTCTGTCCGTATGTCTATCTATCATCTATCTATCTATCTGTCTGTCTGTCTGTCTGTCTCATCTATCTGTCTGTCTGTCATCTATCTGTCTGTCTGTCTATCTATCTGTCTGTCTGTCTGTCTGTCTATCTATCTATCTATCTATCTATCTATCTATCTATCTATCTATCTCTCTGTCTGTCTGTCTCATCTATCTGTCTGTCTATTTATCACCTATCTGTCTGTCTGTCTGTCTGTCTGTCTGTCTGTCTGTCTGTCTCATCTATCTGTCTGTCTGTCATCTATCTGTCTGTCTGTCTGTCTATCTATCTATCTCTCTGTCTGTCTATCTGTCTATCTATCTATCTCTCTGTCTGTCTGTCTCATCTATCTGTCTGTCTATTCAGCGCAGTCTCATCCCAAGAAGTCATATACTGACGTCTTGGGACGTCTTTTGACCATACGTCAATATCCGCCTTTTAAGGGTACCCTTAAACGTCGGTTAGATGACGTTATCGGATCCTAACTCTACCCCAGACCTAAACCTACCCCTAAACCTACCCCGTCACCTACTGACGTTAAAGGTAAGCGTCAGTTGTATGACGTCCCAGGATCGTCATTTACCGACGTTTAAGGGTACCCTAAAAAGGCGGATATTGACGTATGGTCAAAAGACGTCCCAAGACGTCAATATATGACTTCTTGGGATGAGACTGTGTTAGTCTATTTATCACCTATCTGTCTGTCTTTCTGTCTGTCTGTCTCATCTATCTGTCTGTCTGTCATCTATCTATCTATCTGTCTGTCTGTATATCTATCTATCTATCTGTCTGTCTGTCTGTCTGTCATCTATCATCTATATATCTGTCTGTTATCTATCTATCTGTCTGTCTATCTATCACATATCTGTCTGTCTGTCATCTATACATCTGTCTGTCTGTATATCTATCTATCTATCTATCTCTATCTATCTGTGTGTCTGTCTGCCTGTCTGTCTATCATCTATCTATCTATCTATCTATCTATCTATCTATCTATCTATCTATCTATCTATCTGTCTGTCTGTCATCTATCTATCTGTCTGTCTGTCTGTCTGTCTATCTATCATCTATATATCTGTCTATTATCTGTCTATCTGTCTGTCTCATCTGTCTGTCTGTCTGTCTATCTATCATCTGTCTGTCTGTCTCATCTGTCTATCTGTCTGTCATCTATCTATCTGTCTGTCTCATCTATCTGTCTGTATGTCTATCTATCATCTATATATCTGTCTGTTATCTATCTATCTGTCTGTCTCATCTGTCTGTCTGTCTGTCTATCTATCTATCTATCTATCTATCTATCTATCTATCTATCTGTCTGTCATCTATCTATCTGTCTGTCTGTCTGTCTATCTATCATCTATATATCTGTCTATTATCTGTCTATCTGTCTGTCTCATCTGTCTGTCTGTCTGTCTGTCTGTCTGTCTGTCTGTCTGTCTGTCTGTCTGTCTGTCTGTCTGTCTGTCTGTCTGTCTATCTATCTATCATCTATCTGTCTGTCTCATCTTATCTGTCTGTCTATCTATCTGTCTGTCTGTCATCTATCAGACGTCAATCGTGTTCCATCAATCGTGTCTAACCAAAGCTCTCACTCAGAAAAGTGTCAACCTGCAATTAATCTTCTGCAGCTGTCATGTCAACAAAAATTCATACAGCTGTCCATTACTTACCAGCCAACAAATGTTTGCCTTCCCTCTTCCAACTTCCCTTAAAGCCTCACTGTGCTAGTCTTCTCCGTTTCCCACTCCTATCTCAGTCTCTTCCACCCAGTACTCCTCCTCCAGAGCTGTCCCTGAGCCCAGCTGTGAAGAGTCCGTCTTAATGCGGTCGGTGCCGTACAGCCCCACAGGAACCCTCTCAGCCTTACCAACGGTCCCCTCTGCAGCTCTGCGTTCAACATCGCTCTGCTCTTTTCACACTTCTCTTTTTCTGACTGCTATTTAAAGGCAGGGCTTAATTTAAAAGAGCCTGGTTAAACCGTTTCTCTGTGGTGCCACTCTATGTGTACGCTTGGTTTTGATAGAGTGAGAGGTTAGAGAAAAGGTGGCTTGTACTAGTGCATGTGTTTAACGATGCCTTGAACTCTCTAGCTGCAGTTTCCTGTGTACGAAACATCTCCTCTACTGAGTTTTAAAAAGCACTGGTGTTTTGTGCTCTGCAATAAGAGAAAGTACCCAGTCTTTTTGCTATTTTCTGGTTTGAAATAAACGGTATATTAAAATTTGTGTTTGGGCTTAAACTAAGAAATTCATTAAAGCTGACTTTGTAGAACTAAATACAGAGAACAGAGCCCTGTACTTAGTTATTAGGAAGTAACCCTGGTGGAAGTTTGTTGGGCTGACCAAAAACAAAGCAAAAATAACCGATTGCAACTGACTGAGGTAGAAACTAAACTGAAAATCTTGTGCTTACATAGTAATGTCACACTGTCTCTTTCTGATCTGTTCAGAGTCCAGACCTGGCCAGGGAAATGCATATTTATTGTAATATCATATCCAGGATGTTGCACAAGTTTAACAGTAAAGCTTTTGTCTCAAATATCTGTTCATGATTTTATTACTGCGTATAAAGAGATGAACGGACGAAACGAATGCCTATTAATGTTTCTGCATGGCATCTGTTCGTAGGCTATTTTTGATAGGAGTTGTACTCTGCTGTTTGTGCTGAAACCGATAAGAAAATCTGCACCATCACAAAGTGGGCACACAGAATACAGTTGCTTTCAGACACTTCTGAGGCTTTTTTTGCCTTCTATCACACATGCTGCCATATGGCTTGGCGAATGTGGCTGCATTGTTTTTTGGTTCATACCTTTGCTTGCGATTTTCCTCAGAGCACTTCACTGCATCAAATGATAGCCTGTATGTTTCTCTAGCAGTATCACAGCATCAGCCTCCACTACCTGAGAGAAACAACAACAAATAAAGACAGATTAGTTGAATTCAGAGAAAAGGCTCAGAATTTGAACAATATGGCAGGGTCATATGTAGATCTGAGGTTATGGCTGTGCTTACATACAGAGGCTTGTTTTAAAGCAGTCACTCTGGCAGACAATAAACCTCTGGGAAGGGATATATTATATATATTTGACAGGTCACAATCTGATTCATTTCTTGAGTGGCACTGCCGGCCACCAATCTATCATTACATTCAGCAAACACACTCGCCCACCCCAGTACAACCCTCCAAATAGAAATGGTTAGCTCAATGCATTATGCGGCAATGTCTCATAAATCTGAGGCAGTGTGCAGCACATTGTGCATCACGCAGCACACAAAGCTATCTGCTCACTGCAGTGGCTTTATGACTGATCTGATACTTCTACAAGAACATGTGGGGATCATTTACCACACCAACATGATTCAGGCGGACTCAGAATCCATTCTACTGTTCAAAGTGTGAAATTTAAAGTTGTTAAAATACTTTTTAATCTTAATATGCTGAGACAATTATAAGACAGTTTGTAGATTAATTTTCCCAGGAAGTGGAAACATTGTGTCTTGTGACTCAAGCTATGAAATTATGCTTTACCTTTAAAAAACAACAACACACTGATTATGAAAATATATACAATACCGTTCAACTGTTCAAACTTTTAAATGGTAGCGTATAACAATTTGTTTTTCTATGAAGTAGCTAGTAATATTTATAACCGTGTTGGATGCATGCTGTGGAATTTCAATATAGTCCAGCGGTATATGACCTGCAATTAAATTCACTTCAGCATTGGGGGACTTCAGACTTAATGACCATGCTGAGGACAGGGTCATCCAGGGTCACCTGGGACCATGAAATGTCTTTGAGGGCATACCTAGTTCATAGATCAAACCTGTCCACCCCTGAAGAAAAAGAGTGTTTAAATGTAAGAGGATAAAGTTGTAATGATTTGTACTATGTAGGTCTTGACTGATACACATGTCACAGTGAACAATACACAAGGTCAAGAATTTCTTAATGAACTCTGACCTTCCTAACAATGCCGTGTCAGGTCAAAGTAACTTCAAAAGGACTTAATCTAAAGGACTTGCATTACAATAAAGAGCTCTCCGAGGAAACTGGAACAGATGTTCTCTTCTGCATTCAGTCTTTACACGAGGCTCTTTAGTTATTTTAGCCCATTTATAGTTCCATTTGCACTAATGTCACCTTTATTTTCAGTTTTTGAAGCAGAAGCTTTAGGCTCACAAACGAACTGGAAATCTCATTTCAAACAGTCTGCTCGACAGCTTTTCATTGGGGCAGTACCTTATCTGCCCCTTTAATGCTTATATCAGTACCTTTTAGGGGAAGTAATATGTACCCTAAAGGTACTACTATGAAACTTTTAGGGGTAAATAAGGTACAAAGTTGTCCCTTTAAGGGTACTGCCCCAGTGATAAGCTGTGTAAACCCTAAAGGTTCAATTTACACATTCTGTACATAAAAAAACACATTGGCCTGGCATTGTGTTCTGCAAATATTTTAAGCTCTTATGGTCAATTGTTCCTCATTTGTAAGTCACTTTGGATAAAAGCGTCTACCAAATGAATACGTGTGAATAGGTAGAAACCACTTTTTCTATTCAGAATATTGTCGCAACGAACATTCAGGCTTGATGTTAAATATGTACTGTTTGCAAATTAGAGACAAACTAGAGTAAAAGCCTCCAAGCCTACACATTATCAACCTTGAATGAGCCATCTGTTTGATCGGAATGTACCACTCCACCACTCTACTCTACCTAATCCTATCCCTCTCACTTTCCTGTCTATGACATGTCCAACTTTTTAATGGGCATCATTATAGCTCTTACAGTGTGTGGAGACAGCATTAGCCTAGCACGGCGGGTCCTCAAAGAGAAATCGGTATTGACAGTGGGCTCGCCTCTGGGTTGATGGGAGATGGCAGCAGCAGAGCCGAAAGAAGCGAATGAATGGAAATCCAATGCAACAGCTGAAAGGGGGTTGAGGATGCTCGGCCATCATCAGCCCCTTGTCACCTACGCCAATATTGGAGAACAGCAAAACATGCTAGTACAGGAACTGGAAAGAGGAGAGAGAAAGAGGGGAACAATTCTCCACCGCCACCCCTCCCCCACGCTCTCTCCATCCACGGCGTTGGAAGAAAAAAGGCTGAGACCGGAGAATAGCACGGAGGGCAATTGCAAATTAGCATTGTGTGCCTTTGCTCAAGGGCTTGACAGGAGACAAAAGTCTTGATCGTAGAGAATCTCTCATCTATTTGCTCATTCCTTTTGATGACTGGAATTTAATTATAGAGCAAAATTAATCTTTAGATTTTGGAATTTTCCAATGAATTGCATTTTTAGAGCCTTATTAGCAAAAACACAATGCAAAACAATGAGCTAACATCAAACGAACAGTCAGGAGTGGATAAATGGATTTTGATTTCAATGTTTTGCTTCATTGTCCTCTTAATAGAAATGCAGTGGCAATATCCAGATCCGTAATAACCAAATTCTATCCTCAGGCTCATTTTTTATCACTTGTTTTTGAAAGATACAGAATATCCCCTGAGAGAATAGCTATTATGTTTTTAGCAGCAAGTTTGTTAGCAATTCACTGGAAAGTATCATTAAGAGAATGGCCCACACATTTTAACACTGGCACTGTCTTCACCCTTTGTGACGTTTAAACAAAAGACCCTTACACATCGTCACTGCTGTTGGTGTGACTGAGCCATTCTGGCAGCACATCAAGCAAACAATGTCTACATGCCAGTTTGTGTCTGTTTTACCCATTTCTCTTGCCGCCTTACTCCCCTTGTGGAACACACCTGCTCAAGGTCAGGGAGCAAAACCAGGCGCTAAATATAGTAAGAACACTTGTAATCTCCTTGGAATAAAGCACCCATCATGCCTGATGTCTTAGTTCAAAACCATTTGGAAAAGACCAACATGAATTTCCAATGGTCCAAGCTGGTTTATGCTGGTCGTTCTAGTTGGTGGAGCGAAGTATTCTTGCTGGGACATCAGCACACTAGCAGCCCGAAGATCAGCATCCAAAGCAAACATCTTTTGCAAGGTAGCCACAATTAACCTGATCAAAATGTCTTTGCAATATGAGAAATAAGAATCATAAAGGAGTGATTATCAGATGACTTTGCTTTAAGATGTAGTTTTATACTGGTGAACAAGTTGCGATCATCACAGTTTTTTGTATAAACGTTTAAAAAAGTTTTTAAAATCAAACCTTTTGCAATAATTATTTCTATTTTTATTACTATTTTGTATTACTTGACTTTGTATTCATTTTAAATGAGTTATACATATCGAATACATAAATGATTTGTTACAGTATTTTATTAATGTTAATGTTTTAACGTTAATATATAAAAAAAATACAACTTTTCATTGTTAGTTCATGTTAGGTCAGATCCATTAAATAATATTAACCATTATAAATTTAGTATGCACAGCTTGACAACAATGAGGCTTCTGATACCCATAACTAATGACAATTTCAATATGACCCAGTTTAAAAACTTGGAGCGAGGATATTTGGGTTTGTGTTAGCTTGCTTCTGATTGCTCATTAAAGCTTTTGGGGTGATGTCTGGCAGCAACTTTCATTTTCTCGCTGCTTGAATTTTGCAGGGCAGATAGACAGATAAGAGGAGATGAGAAACCGGGTATCAGCTCTACCATCACTCACTTTGCCTCTGCCCCTCAGAGCCTGTATACAAAAAAACAAAAGTCTTGTACAGCAGTCTAGTTCTCACTGCCCCAATAGTTTGAACCAGCTTTTAAGGGAAGTCATTTTTTGCTATTCTGTTTGGTAAGTGAAGCTAGATATTTTAATCACTTAATCATTTAAGTATTAAAATGTATGCAAGGTTTAGGGTTAGGGTTATGTTTCCTAATGTTTCCATAACAGCATGCTAGAACCCGGTCACACTAAATGCGTATCTATAGCACACATTGTGTTTATCGTGCCTTTTTTCTACGTGAAAATTTGTTTTTACGTGCATATGATACGCATGGGTAGGTTTAGTAGTGGTGTGGGGTACGTATGTATTATACGCAATAAAGTGCGTATATCATATGCACGCGAAAACTGCATATCATATGCACGTAAAAACACATTTTTGCGTATAAATTGCACAATAAACACAATGCGTGCTATAGAGATCAGAGATCAGGCTGGCGTGCTAGACATCAGGACAATCGACACTGAGTTTAGACATACCTCTGCAACTCTCATATTCACGAAAGTGGTGATGCACTGATCATAAAATGCATGCAAAAGCATAAAAAGGTCATGAAACTATCTTCTGTCATCTAGACACATTATTGTCCTTCTGAAAGAGATTTCTGAGTCTGCATCAGTGTTAAGTGTCTGGCCTATATGCAATGGGTGTAGATAGACATACCATCTCACATAGCGCTGTCTCAGCCTTTGCTCTCACCTCAGGCCTGTAGGAAATCAAAATGTGGACGTAGGTCACCATGACCTAATATAGTATATGTAACCATTTCCTCTGACAGCTGTTCTGAGTGATGTACATATTGTATATGTACGTAAGAAAATGGAGCTTAATTTATTTGAAGGATTAGTGCCAACATGCATTTGAAGCGAGACACTGATCTTGAAAATGGCAAAATCAATCACAATTACGTTCCTTCCAGTTGAACGCATTGAGGGTAAATGAAGTTGCAAATTCTTTCAATTAATTATAAGCATTAAAAGAAAGTTTGATAAAGAGCCTGACCTCGTTTAGCGAGACAAATTTTTAAGCTTCCTTTTGAAACTTCATTAATATGCCATAAGATCCATTGGCAAAATTTGTGATATTATTCCTGTAAGTCATTAAAGTCATTAAAGTGAAAGTGTAGTGGGACTTTAAGAGGGGATCAGACGGATAAAAAAAAAACCCATTCAAAAATAGTATGTGTGCCTTTCCACTTCAGAATATGTAATCCCTCATCTTTTTATTTGAAATGTCTTTTGAACTGAAGTTAGTGGTGTAGACATTAATCCAGCATTTTGATGGATTTAGTTCGATTTTATTCATATTATTATCGAATTAGCCTTGTGTTTTATTGCGGTTTCAAAGTTAATCCATTAGGCCTCTCATGAAAGATGTCAGCATCCTCACGGAGATAAATGGCTCAAGCTAAAAATCGCATAGCAAGGTGTTCTTTTTAAATCATACACGACTCCACATATATACAGATACGTCTGTTTTTTTGTCCATACAATGGAAGTCAATGTGATCTGCTGTTGCTTGAACCCCAACATTTTTCAAATAAATCTTGTGTTTTGAAGATTTGTCGAGGGTAAATGACATAAATGATATCAAGAAATTTCATTTTTGGGCAAACTGTCCCTTAAGTAATACAAAATGAAGTTCTTTGTATGAATGGAAAACCTGTTTGATAACAGTAGTTTTTTTCTATTTTGTTTGGTAAGTGAATCTAGTTGAAGCTACACTTAATGATATCAGTATTAAAAGTATGCAAAAGGTTTAAGTTTAGGTCTAATACTACACAGTGTTAGACAAAAGAAAGTTCTTTGTATTCTGCACGATTCATCCTCCAGGCTTGATACATATGCATTATAATGAAAGCATGGGTCAAGCTGCAGTGGAGATGATGGAACCTTGTGGCAAGGTTAGCAAAGACAATTCAGCCCCCTTCTCTCTTGATTCCCACGCTCTATGACTGTCCAGCTTCAGGCCACTTGCCTGAGACACACATGTCATGCCACATATTCTACACTGACCCACTTACAGTACAGCACATATATAATGCTCAAGTGAAGGTGGGGGTCAGAGTCTTTGCCACCAGCACAGTCGCAGAAATCACACATCAGCCGAGAGCAGAACACTGAGAATGAACTGCTGCTGTATTGGGCTTTAATGTTTTTCTTTCTTACAGCCATCAGATTTTTTTTATACAATTTTCTGAAATAAGAATACAACAAAGAGAAACGGATCCGCACTGTAGCATCCCTCTAGCCATCTAGCCTGATTAAAACAAGATGGACACAAGGTTCAGACGGTCTATGACATGGAGGTATAAAGGAAAGTAAGAAATGCAGACAGGCATGTTTCCATGGGCGAAGGGGAAAGATTTGGGGTGAGAAACTTGCATCATTGGCTGCAGCCAATCAGAGGCCTCGTATAAAATGTTCAAAGGGAGTGTCCTAGCAACAGTCAAGTAAAAACATTTTCAGCCTCAGATTGATTTCATGTAAGGGTAAAGCACATATTTTTGCTAAACTGACATCTTGATGTGTATGCGGTACTGACACAAACTAATGAGGCTTATAGTGATTCAATGATAAAATTCTGAACTTTTTTTGTTTAAAAAATACATACCTACGCAATATGCACATATGCATTATATTTTGCTGTCAACTGCATTTATGTGCATTTTAACAGTGATCAGGCTCATTTTGAGTAATTGCACATCAAATGTTGTATAATTCAAGTTCTTTAATTGACACTGAGTGGGGTTTTTTTTGTAATTGTGCAAAAAACAAGGATTTTTTATAATGATTGAAAACTAAAGCTGTTCTTTACCCTTGCAGTAAAGATTACAGATCTTGTATCCACCCAACCTGATTTTTTTCCTGACATGTCAGGGTTTTTTTTAAAATCGAAAGCATTCATTTCCGGACATGTATGACCAGACTCCATATTCTAGGGCTTCATTCATACATCTACCTCTTTCTCCCTCCCCTCAGGTGTGAATTTCCTCTCCCATATCCCGCTCATGAGAACGAGAACTAATCGAAAAAAGGAGTGGTTCATCTCTCCATTCATGATTTCATTCATTTCTCTCAGCCGTTCACATGCTACATGTTTTTAGCTAAAACAATGCACAAGCTGCACACATACAACCGCATGCAACCTAATTAGCCCTGTGTGGTTTATCGTTTACAACAAATGCCTCTGCATATGTCACCGGGGGATAAAATGTCATTTCTATGAAGATCACTCTGCCTGAAGGGAAAACGCTTCTATGTCCACAAAAGGGTTGATCAACGAGAACATCCATAACTATTCACCCATAACACCTCCTTATGCACCACTGGCTTTGGTTAATATCAGAGGTTGAGTATTGATTAGTCTAATAGGAGCGTTAATTATCCTTACTAAACCAGACGGTTAGTTTTACAGGACACGTACGTGTAATACAACTGGAGTGTTGTGTGTTAGTGTGTGCATTCTGCCATGTGCTGCAGTGAAAGAGGACGAGCCCCAGTTGACCGATCGTGGGGCTAAAAAAGTAGAACACCCCCTTCCCTTCCCTCTCCTCCAATCCCTCCTTCTTCCGCACCCAGTCCCAGTATAAGCCGGCTGCGATGGATGGATGCCGGTACAGCATCCCCTAGGTATCATGCTAGCACATCAACAGCATCTCTCTCTACCCAAGCAATGAGGATGAATGAAGCAGAAAAAGATACACACAAAAAGCTGGAAACAGAAATAGTTAGCGTGCCCTCTTACCGGCTTGGCGTGTTTCAGGGAGAAAACAGTGGTCCAGCGCTTTCCGTAGGCAAAAGGAAGAAGAGAAAGGATGGAGGGAGTAAAATAAAAGAATGAAAAGGGGAAAAGGAGCAGGGCCAGAAACTCCTGTATCCCAGGGAGCTGAGACTGTGGGTTTCCCTAAACGCACGGCTAGTGTCTGTTTAAACCACAAGCTCACGCTGAGTGTGTGCGTCTCTCTCTCCCCCTCCCTCGCTCGCGTTCAGGCACCAAATGGTCTCTCTGACTGTCTCTCTGCTTTCAAGACAGTTCCTCTGCCCTAGAGCAATAGTCTCTCTGTTCGCTCTTTCCTCTCTCTCTCTCTCTTCTCTCTCCTCTCTCTCTCTCTCTCTCTCTCTCTCTCTCTCTCTCTCTCACAAAGACCTCCGCTAGCCTCTCCCCTTCACACCCCCTCCCCCTAACTAACAACTGACTGCTGGGGGGGTGGGAAGGGGGTGCGAGTATGCAAGCGGATGATTTGCACGAGTGTTGTTTGTTTGTGTATACAACGGTGGGGGGATTTAACCCTTCTCCTTCAGGCTACAACAGCAGGTGTGTGTGTTTGTGTTGGTGGGTGACATGGACGTGTCCCCTCCGAAAAGGTGATGAGTCGCTGTGCTTATGGGGAAGGTGAAATGATGCATGTCTAAGTGGCCAGAATAGCTATTGTTTGTGGTCGTCACACGATTCAAACCACTGATGTATAGGCTACATAAAGACATTCAGCCATGTAGACTAGCACAGGACTGATGTTGGCGCATCAGGGAAGGTATAAAGATGTCCTCGGATGTAAAATGCATATTAAATTCATTCAAGCAATTCATCCTGGGTACTGGATTTACAGTACTCGGTAAAAAAAAGATTTTTGTTGTAGTTGTAGGTGAAACAAAGATTATTGGAATATGTTTTTTGTTTTTTTGATTCAGCTGCGGGCGCCATCTTCTGGTGAGACGCGGGAATTCATTCGACCCGCAATGCGCGGGAATCCATTCGACTCGCACTATGGGTATTCTCTATCCATTGAGTGTACATCATTTCAGCCCCTTTCACATATAGCGTTGATCCCAGAAAACTGCCATGGAATTGCTAGAGTACCTTACGTGTGAACGCAAACACGCCCAGGGATTGATCCCAGGATCGATCCCGAGATGGGGACCTAGTAACATTGTTGGGATCAGTCCTGGAACTCGCACTGTGTGAACAAAAGGCAGGGCCAATGCCATAAGGGGTCTGTCGTAGTGATGACGCTGAAGCTGAGATCATTCACCAGCTTAGTGGAACAATATACGATGCGCTAGTTTATGATTGAATCAGAAAAAAAATGCACGAACGTGGTTTCTCAAGAGATAAATCGGAGATCAAGCAAACTTAAGAGGCTGCAGAGACATTACAGGTCCCATCGATGTCCCTTGTCTTTGCGGGATGTGTGTGAATGCACACACAGATTCCAGAAAATCACTGGCAGTGTAAATGAACCAAAATCAAACGATCCCAGGACAAATCCGAGGACATATTATCAGTTTATTTTCCGGAATCTCTGTGCGAAAGGGCCTCTATACACTTGTTATTGTGATGCATTGTGGGATTGAGTGAGTGCACTCAATATGATTTTGGACACAACCACAAATGGCTGTCCCTTTAAATAACGTCCTATTTGAGGGTATAGTGGGCGATTTCACAGCCCAGGACTGGCAGCGCGTGATAAGGTACACCTGAATCGAATAGAGCCTCATCACTGCCACTGTTAAATGGCGTGCGTACCTCTCCTCGAGAGACCATGATGCCCTCGCAGGTCCAGGAGAGGAGCGGAGAGGGATTCCCGCTCCGCCAAGCCGTGAGTCGCCCGACCCATATGCCCGTGCAGGGATGCATGCTTCGCTGCCGCCAGGCTGAGAATGGCCAGGCCGTCTTACCCCTCAAACGCTATGGCGTTTTTCTTTTTCTGATGAAAATGTTCCAGTTTAACAGTTAACTTTCAATTCAACAAAATATTCAGGTTCTGTCAGGAGACGGCATAGTGTTCAGATACGTCAGTGGATGACTCATGCTTTGTGGAAAAGTACAAGAAATTGTGTTGTCAAAATTGAGAAGAACAAGAGTGTGTGGAGGAGTGCATTGTGTGTGAGTGTGAAAATACTTTTAGACATGCCTACCCCTAGTGTGAGCCTCCACCAGTAATGGTAGTGCATTAAAAAAGAGTCAGACAAATGTATATCTAATAATAGATATAAGCCTTCCTGTCAGGCTGCTCTTCTCAATAAGAGGATGTTGTGAGGTTTCACTTTCAAACTTGCTCACATATTCTTTCTGTGTTAATGTGCAATTATCTTGTCGCAGTCTGTTAAAGGGATAGTTCACCCAAAAATGAAAATTCTGTCAGTAATTACTCACCCTCATGTCGTTCCAACCCGGTAAGACCTTCGTTCATCTTCGGAACACAAATTAAGATATTTGTGATTAAATCTGAGAGGTGGTCACTCCTCCATAGGCTTCTAAAGGATTGAAACTTGACAGCCCCGAAAAGTCATTAAAGAAATCGTTAAAAGAGTCCAAGTGACTACAGTGGCTCAATCTTCAGTTTATAGAACGACGAGAATACTTTTTGCGTGCAAAAAAACACAAAAATAATGACTTTATTCAACCATCTCTTCTCTTCCATGTCTTTCTCCTAAGCTGTTGACGTAGTGTAATAGCGCAGCGCTTCTGTGTTATACGTCACACGTAAGCTCACTATTGGCTGACGCTGGTCATGTGTGTGATGTGTGTGACGTTGAACCAGAAGCGTTGTGCAATAACACTACGTGAAATCTCCAGGCCCAAAGAGAATACTTGAATAGAGTCGCTATTTTTGTTTGTTTTTTTGCGCTCAAAAAGTATTCTCGTCGCTTGATAAAC
This sequence comes from Chrosomus eos, assembly GCA_036326025.1. NCBI lineage: Eukaryota > Metazoa > Chordata > Actinopteri > Cypriniformes > Leuciscidae > Chrosomus > Chrosomus eos. The sequence goes on from CM070827.1 coordinate 12,128,657, forward strand.
TTAAAATCTAGCCACTGTAGTCAGTTGGACTCTTTTAACGATTTCTTTAATAACTTTTCGGGGCTGTCAAGTTTCAATCCTTCAGAAGCCTATGGAGGAGTGATCCAGCTCTCAGATTTAATCAAAAATATCTTAATTTGTGTTCCGAAGATGAACGAAGGTCTTACGAGGTTGGAACGACATGAGGGTGATTAATTACTGACAGAATTTTCATTTTTGGATGAACTATCCCTTTAAGCTGTTTCTTCCTGGTTGTGAATGCATTCACAACTGACTTAGATACCAATGCTTAATCTTGAAAATATATTCATTATTTATTTTAGATGCATGTGTAAAAGACACCTGATTCTAGGTAATTTAACTCGGCGGCCATCTTTGAAACGCCTCTCGGGGATGCAAGTGCAGCTCCTATCTTTTTGAATAAGGGAAACATCAAATTCTCCAAAACTGTTCGCCAAGCTTACGATTACATTTCATATTTGAAATCACCAATGAAATCTGACAACTTTCTCATAAATTTTGTTTCTAAATGCTCAAATCATGACAGAAAACTAAATTTTTCAGCCGGGATCAAGCTAATGCGCATGCGCAGTGGAAGCGCACGTCTGACTGACTCCTGAGCTTGTAACGGCAGCTGCAGTGACACGGTGACTTTACCAATCGCTGATTGGTTCTTATTTAGAAGGCGGGACTTATACCACCATATTGAGCATTGCACTTTTGCCTATACAAAACAATATGAGTGACCCGTCTTGTGTTTTCTTTTTGTAAAGTCTTTTTTGTAGTCTTTTTTCTAGGGTATTCTGGGTGGTTGCTAGGGCGTTGCTATGGTATTGTACATGGTTGTTGTGTGGTTGATAGAGCATTGCTATTTGGTTGTGGGGGTTGCTATGCCTATAGCCTCTGTGGAACGTCCTGATTTTGCAAAGTTAAAGTTGTTCATCTGTCAGTATATTTGGTTGATTCTTGAACAACATTCCTGTTCGAAAATGTAGTCCCTATCTGTAAACCTAACCCTACCCATAAATTATCCCTTAAGTCAGAGAGAAATGAATAAGCACCTAACCTTGGTTGTAAGCCTAAATTTGACATATACTTTAAACTTGTCCCTCAAATCTGATTGGTTGATTTACATGTTGTTCCAGGATCAACAAAAATGTTGATCCAGGAACATGTTGCACTCGGTGAAATCAGGTTCGGCAAGCTCTGTGATATTTTGGTCTCTAGATATTACTCTGGTCTCTTCTTCAATGTAAGTCCATGAGATTTTTTTACTGCTACTTTTTCACTTTTACTGCTAATAAAAGTATTAACTAGTATGACTGACAGCCACAGTGGCGCCAAATCAGCAGAGTCTCTTCCTGCTGATGTCATAAACAGACCTGCTTATTGCCAGGTGACTGAGATGTGCTGAAAAATTGAGTGGTGAGATTTCACCTGACAATTTCCTGAACAGAGCGACCATACTCTCATATTTTTATTTCCGCTCTTTTATGTTTTCTTATAACATATTCAAACTTTGGAGGTGAGACACAACTGCCTGTGAATGATAGGAAATGAGAAATGGGCTTTATAAAAACAAGCCGTGACAAGACAGAATCAAAATATTCACATAATATACTTATTTAAAGGATTAGTTCACTTTTTAAAAAACTTTTGCTATCAATTTACTCACCCCCATGTCATCCAAGATGTCCATGTCTTTCTTTCTTCAGTCGAAAAGAAATTAAGGATTTTGATGAAAACATTCCAGGATTTTTCTCCATATAATGGACTTCAATGGTAGCCAAAACGGTTCAAGGTACAAATGACAGTTTCAGTGCAGCTTCAAAGGACTTTAAACATACTAGACGATGAATAAGGGTCTTATCTAGCGAAACGATGCGCCATTTCGAAAATAAATAAAACAGTTTAAGTATTATTAGCACAAATGCTCGCCTTGCTCTGTTCTCCTGTTCGAACTCGTTCATCAAAATGAACAAATCTTTTTTCGAGTCATTTTATTCATTCAACGAACGAAATGACTCGAAAAAAGATTTGTTCATCATTTTGATGAACGAGTTCGAACAGGAGAACAGAGCAAGGTGAGCATTTGTGCTAATAATACTTAAACGGTTTTATTTATTTTCAAAATGGCGCATCGTTTCGCTAGATAAGACCCTTATTCATCGTCTGGTATTGTTTAAAGTCCTTTGAAGCTGCACTGAACCTGTCATTTGGACCTTGAACCGTTTTGGCTACTATTGAAGTCCATTATATGGAGAAAAATCCTGGAATGTTTTCATCAAAATCCTTCATTTCTTTTCGACTGAAGAAAGAAAGACATGGACATCTTGGATGACATGGGGGTGAGTAAATTATCAGCAAAAGTTTTTTTAAAAAGTGAACTAATCCTTTAATATATATTTAGCAAATAATCACACAAGTTTCTTGTTTTGGGGTGTTTATTAGTGACAAAGTTGGAGATTGGTTATACTTTATTTTCTATAATTTTTAGATGATGTACTTTTAAAGTAGACTTTATTTAGAATTTATGCTAAATTTAATTTGACATTTGGTCATGTCAAAATCTATGTTTTCCAGAGTCTTTTATTGACAGTAAATTTGTGGTAAGGCACACTTCCTTTCAAAAGTTTGGGGTTTGTAAGATTGTTTAGGTAAGTTTCTTATGCTTTTTAAATGTTAATTTGAAATATCTTAATTACTTTTTATCATGTAATTTTTAACATTTATAGAAAAATGAATTTTCAGCATCATTACTCCAGTCTCCAGTGTCACATGATCCTTCAGACATCATTCTAATATGCTGATTTGGTGTTCATAACACATTTCTTTTTATTATCAATGTTGAAAACAGTTGTGCTGCTTAATATTTTTGTAATATTTTTGTTCTTTGAAATAAAAATTATTTTGGAACATTATAGATGTCTTTACCGTCACTATTGATAAATTTAATGTGTCCGTGCTGAATAAAAGTATTAGTTTCTTTCTATTTAAAAAAATACTTACTTGCCCCAATATTTTGAACAGTAGTGTATTTTCCATGTTTCATCGGCTGAATTATTGACATCAATAGTCTATTATAACACAAACAACACAAAACCTGAAAATGTCATACAGTATAAATATGTTTACGAGAGAGGGAAAATACTCTTTTGAAGGTTTCAGAATAATACCTTATTTCTGAGGTCGACAGCTCATTACAATCCAACTATTTACTATTGCATCATGCCTTTATATCTCAAGTAACAACCGTCACTCAACACCCCCTCCCCCTCCCCCTCAACACCCCCTCATTCAGTAAACTCCACTTCCTCTTCTGTTTATTATGCGAATATTAGCCCAGTGACCTAAATCTTCCAATGGAGGGTGGAACTGCTCTAGTGAAGACGGCTGTTTGCCAACCTGCCTGTTAGTGTTGGTTTGGTGAACATCTCCAGACATGTCTGAATCCAAGGGAACAGCTGTATTCTTGAACTCCAACCACTCTGTGAAACATGTAAGCATTGAATACAAACATGTATTCAGTGTGTGTGTGTGTGGGAGAGTATGCATGTCTATGTCACTATTTAAAGAGGGAACCAATTACAAGATGAATTCGACTGAGACAAATTAGTTTGGGATCCTTTTCTTATGCCTGACAGTTTAAGAATAATTTGGTGCTTGAAATTTGAGATTGTTGATGGTAATGAATGTGAAAGTGCGACCTGCAGCGTTTACATACGTAGCATAATGCATTCAGGTCTACGAATGGATGTGATGACTCATGCTAATTAGCATTTAGTCGAGTTTGACCTTTGCAGGAAATCATAGCGCTCTGGCATTCACCACTCCAACACTGAACAGTACAAGCAGCCACCATCAGGCCAAAACTGATGCCATTATTAGCCTTTAACTCTTAATGCAAATGATCCAGTTGCAAAATGCGATGACAAAAAATTGCTGAAATGTTCTGCGTAGGGCGCTACTTAAGCAAACTCATTTTGAAGTTCTGAAGTATTTAATACCATAAGTTCAGTGGGTTTTTAATAGGTGGAACTGTATATTTGTAGGTGGACAGTAGAGCTACTGTATAGCAGCACGACACTGACATTTCGTGATAGTATTGTAATACAGATTTCCCTTTATGCCATTAAATCCTAAAACAATAACACAACTTTGAAGGCTTTTTGGCAACACGTCAGTATGTGTTTTTTTGTATCTCTATAAGCCACGACTTAAGGCTTTTTAAATTTAAATAAATCCTACTTTAAGTTCTTTGGAGTGCTATTTTTTTTATTGAATAACAGGATTAGTTCACCCAAAAATTCATCCAAATTCAAAAACTCATTCTCGTGTTGTTCCAAACTTTGGTTCATTACAAATAAAGATTTCCATTGTCGATATTTGACGGGGTCCATATATGTGCATCGATCAATATTTATATGTGAATAAAAGACAAAATTAAATCTGTTTGTCATATAAAATGATCGTGTCTCTTCAGAAGACTTCGATTGTGTTTTGAAAATGAACATAATGAGGTTTTGTAACGACATAAGGGTGAGTCAATGATGACAGGATTATTATTTTTGGGGGGGAAATATGCCTTTTAAGTAATCTTTTAGGGCCCCTCTGAAGATCAGCATAACCCAGTGTAGCCCAGCAGAAATGATGCTGGTGGACCTGTACTGACGATGTTCACCAGCAAAATTTAAAGGTAAATTTAGATATTTCAGGTAAAGTCTACCAGCACACCATCATTCCATGTCAGCCATCCCAGGTCTATTCATCGAGGGAGGATGGATTTTAGATTAATTTGGGGAACACAAATTCAGCAGAAAAGCCTAACCTCTATTTGCTGAAATATTTATATTTGAGCAACATTTTCATGCAGTTCAAAGCTGAGCCGTCCATAATTCATACCAGATCTATTATTTTTTGGGTCGATTGTGTCATCCCATACAGTTGCCTTGAGCTGTGGGCAAAAATAAAGTAGTCCATAAATGTCCAGCCAACCGAAAAAATCTCATGTAAGATACTAGAGCCCACTTTAAGGCTTTAAATGCATGTGAAATCATTGCTAGCATTCTACCGGCATTATCAACAGATCTCTATACCTGAAAACTGACAGCATGTTTGATTGATGCAGGGTTTTGTGACCTTGGATTCTTCTGGTTGTATTCTTGCCAAGGGCTTTTGTGATACATTTAAGTCTGCACCTGTCTTAATGTGATGTATTTTATCTGTGACGCCTGCAATGACATTTGGTTTGTGCTTTTGTGGGGGTGGTGAGAAACACAAAGAAAAGTCTTCAAATGATCCCACTCAATGAATGATCCTCAGTACAGGACTGACGCCACAGTCATCTGAAAATAACTCTCACAAACATGCTGTAACATGCTATCATCCCACAGAGAAATCCATAGGCATATTAATCACATCCCTCTCTCTCCCTCCCTGCTCCTAAACCTATTTTTGTCCTTTTATTCGGGGCCACTCAAAGAGGTGCCGTTATTCACACTATCTCCATCACTTGCCCCCTCCACCTCCCCTTACTCCTCTAAACACCCCCTTAAAACGTGTGCAGATAGTACGGTCCAGCTACACTCTTGCTCATCCCTCTCGCCACTCTCACTCTCTCCATATAAGGGCAAAATACATTGAGAAAGAGCGGGAGATGGGGCTGTACCAGCTCTCAGAGGCAGGCAGGGGGACCGTTGCTCTGTGGAGAATGAGAGAGAGAATGAGCAGAGGTAGGGAGGGAATCAATGGTTCTGAAAGGACAGCGCCTTGATGTTCCCTATAAGAGCAGGATAACATTTAGTACAGATTCAGAGCTCTAGTTTGAATAAGTGAAACGGGAAGGACACTAATAGTGTGGCTAAACGATTAGCCCAGACTGTGAACTTTTGTCAGCTTCTATGATGTTTTCTCAGTTTCTATGTTCATTTTAGTAGCAGGCTTTGCTAAGGCAAGCATCACTTTAGCTATTGTTCATACGTTAGTGAAAGCCTTAGGGTTAGTGAATAGACACTAATTTATTAAGTTATCAGATGAGAGGGGGAAAAATCCCATCGACATACTTTGAAGGATGGACTCTAGCAATATATGTAGACTTTGAGGTTGGCTCTCTTGACTAAGGCCACCCAGGACACCTGAGCAACAGCCTAGAATAGCCTTAAAGGGTTAGTTCACTCAAAAATGAAAATTATCCCATTATTTACTCACCCCCAAGCCATGGTGTATATGACTTTGTTCTTTCAGCCAAACACAATCAGAGTTATATTAAAAAATATCCTGGCTCTTCCAAGCTTTAATATGGGAGTAACAGCAACTAGCAGGAAGAGTGACCTCTGACCTATTTTTGCCCTATTTTTGTATGCCGTATGACGTATTGATGAAACGTGGAAGCATAGAATATAGAACACTGGTCACAAATTCGAAGTCGAAACAAGAATTTTCAAAGTGAAATGTCAGAGGAGCATGAGTTTGTTGCCCAGTCCTATTAGTTTGAACTACTCCCACCTAAGCTTACGGTACTCCTACATCTTTGCATACGTCAGGTCAGAGCTCACTCTTTTGCCAAAACTCAACACGCGTATGGCCGTTACAGACTGATCTCATGAAATGGCACACGCCAATTCGTATGTCCATTTTTGGCGTGCTATCAACACGCATAATCGCTTTTCACGTTACATTTCTGTATATATAAATATATGACCTACCCCAACCCCATCCCTAAACCTACCCGTCACTGGGGTTAATACCATTTATGAGTCTTCCCCTACCATCCTAGGAGAAAAAATATCGCTCCCCAGATGTAGATGTACATTTTGCTTCGTTTCGCTCGTACATTTAACGGCGTGTACATACACGCGGAATCACTCGGACATTTAACGGCGTAGACATACACGCATACACGCGCGTCACGCGGATAGCTCAAAATGCGTATAACACGCCACTTGACTTGAAAGTGGCGTGTATGTTTACGCAAAAGTCATGATGTCATGTTGGTTACCGGAAGACAGTGATCACAGTCATTTTTGGGTGAACTAACCCTATAATGACCAAAAACCATAGCAACTGCTTAGCAACACCATAGCAACCATCTAACTCTGCTAAATCAAGACAAGCTGCCAATTGCCCCCGAGGCAATCATCATACCAATACAAATTCTCACATAGGCACTTGTTTCAAATACTCCTACATCCTTGCATACGTCAGGTCAGAGCTCACTCTTTTGCCAGAACTCAACTCGCGTATGGCCGTTACCGGAAGACAGTGATCACAGTCATTTTTGGGTGAACTAACCCTTTAAAAATACCATATAATGACCAAAAACCATAGCAACTGCTTAGCAACACCATAGCAACCATCTAACTCTAATAAATCAAGACATGCTGCCAATTGCCCCCGAGGCAATCATTATACTAATACATATTCTCACATAGGCACTTGTTTCAAATATGTAATTATTATTGGACTCCTCCAAGGCAAATGTTTAAAACAGTATTTACATATGTGTGTCTTTGTGTGTGCCACATGCTTTTACAGGTGGATGAATGCCTGTGTGCCAGCACATTTTGTTGTGACAGATTGACCATCTCAAATTAGACCTCACTGTACTGGCTACGTCTTCCCACGTAACACTGCTGAGATCAGACACACATTAGTGTGGATAATGAGGGCTGCCCTCATTGTAACACCTGAGTGCTGACAGAATCTTTTCTCAGATGCCAGACCAAAAACGACCTCATCATTCATACATTTCAGCCTCACATAGAGCACAAATATGGAGTTCATCTATATTTTGATATATGCAAATACATTCACATACAATTCTTGAAGGGATTGTTCATCCAAAAATGAAAAGTTTTTCATCACTCACTCACCCTTGTGTAATTTCAAACTCTTATAACTGTCTTTCTTCTGTGAAACGCTCAATGAGTTATTTATAGCAGAATGTCAGAGATGAAAATAAAGCAAGATTTTCAGAGGACACAAAACTATCTTATGAATTCACATGACTTGGAAATTAGTGCAAATACACTCTTAAAAAAAGTTTTTTTGTAGCAGAGAACCTTTATTTGTAAGACTATGGTTCTATGAGCACGTTTATGATGATTTTATCATGTCTTTTGTCTTATTTTCCCTTTTATTAATATGACAGTTCCCGCTCTCCATATCTACTTTCATTGTTTGAAATAGAGCGGTGTGCTTATTCTTCTAATCTTTTACTGTGTTCTATTAAAAAAAAGTTACATGAGTTCATTTAAGGTTGAAGTACATGAGGTGAGTGGCAGTGAACTATCCCTTTAATCATTTAGAAAAGTGATACAAATATTAAAATTTCAAATTCTTCTAATAGTGTGACCAAATAAATATCCATTTTTTCCCACAGATTTATGTCACACATAATGGACATAAGTTTTGTGGATATTGTTCTCTCAATCAGGCTTGGACGCAATTACCAAAACTGAGGTAAAACTCAAACAGGTTTGCTTGCAGATATGGCAGGAACACAATGCATACATGAGATGAAACTTGAGATCGTCAGCAGATGAGATAGACTTGTATTGTTAGCTTTGAGTCTTCGCCTTACAGAATTGTTGGAGTACACACACACATAAGGTCAAACGATAGCTGCGTCCCAATTCAGAGGCTAACTCCTTCAAAGGCCGCATTCGAAGACCGATTACATCACAGCGGCGCAACTAAGGCTGCCCTAATTCGAAGGCTCCTTCAAATGCAGCCTTGAAATGCATCCTTCGTTTCCTGGGCAATGAAGGATACAACAGATGGATCCTTCACAGCCTACCCTACCCCAGAATTCATTGCGCGCCGGTGAAGACAGGATTTGTTTAGAGATGTTGCCGGAGTGTGTGCTCCTATAGTGCTGGTGTTCGGTAAGTTATACCAATAGGATTATGTGTTTTGATTGATGGAATGTGTAAATCCTCTTCAGCGAAAACTTGATAAGGAACTGATAAGACTATGTGAATCATCTTTTCACAGTCTGAAGGATTTTATGATTTATAGATATGGTCACCCAAAGAATTTAAGCTTTTGTTGCCGTTTATTTCACGCAGTTAATTCTTGTAAGCACTTATTGTGACTGACCTTTGAATAGTGTATTCAATGATTCTCCTGTTGTAGGTTCTGCTGTATGCAGTTTAGTAGTATTCAGTTTCCTCACTGTATTATTGACTACTGGAGCTGGCCTGTGAGAATACAGATGGGATTAATGTTACTGCACCAATATCATCTCTAGTCACCCCACAGCATCTCAGACTGCTGCTGAGTCTTTGTGTGAGAGTCTGTCTACAGTTAAGGCTTGTAAGTGTTGCATAGAGTATTTATGTGTTTATCTCATGCTTACACGTTCTTAATCCTCTCTGTCTGAGAATAGAGTTCAGTAATTGCTTACTCTATAAGAAGGCTCTGATAACTGACAAACCAGAGTTATGGGTTGTAGAACCCCCCTTTTTTTCTTGATAAACAGCTCCTTTTGTATCATGTTTGACATATTCCTGATTCGACTGAACCCAGAGTTGCATCATCTTTATACTCTTTCAAATGCAAGTAGCTTTTGACCTCCTCACATATCTTTTTTGTTGTTTTCACATTCATCTTCTGTTGTTTTTATTGACACTTTCTATTTTCTTAGTGGACCCACCAATTAATGCAGGCAATTTTGAGCTGCATTGTGTGACAGACATAGCGGCATGCAGCAAATGAACAAATTAAGTATGTTGAACTTTAAAGCGCTATTTTAATATATGTCTGAGACAGTATTAACTCTGTTGGAGAAAAAGATTTTCACATTATTGTTTACCATATGGGTGGGAGAGGAATATGAGGAACTTGTGTGAGGCTGAGCGTGAATTGCCACTGTGGGTGTAACAGTGTATGCTGTTGTTTTCTTGCTTGCCAAGTGTTTGATTGTGGGTAGTTGTAAAATGGAGACCTTGGAAGCTTGTTTGTCTAAGTTGGTTTGTGTGTAATCCTGAACTGAGCTGAATGAGAATGTGTTGGGTGGTTTTATTGTGGTGAGGTAAGGGAACTAAAGCTTTGGGGGATCTCAGCTATAATGATGCACTACTGATGCAAATCTGTTTAGTCACAGGTTCCATGAGGGAGCCAGCTAGAGGAGGTCTGGGAGTTAAACCTCAACTAACTCTATTAATGTGTATTATCTCCTTGGTACGTCTATGTGTGTGAGGGGGGTGGGAGTGTGGAGACCTGGGAGTTCCTTATCTTGGCAAAACATCTGCTCTACTAATCTCTATTAAACTGTGGGCTCTCCAAATTTACCCACATCTTTCTGAGCTTGCTTCGAGCCTCCAGTAAGAGTCCTGGATTTCAGCGAGACCCTCTAGGGAGACCAGTCGCTGGGAAGAAATATCAGGGGGCTGGAATAATGGAGCATTTGGAGATAAGCCTTGAGTTACCTTCAGGAATTGCCTGTAAGAGACATAGTCATATACTCTTATGAAGAAAGTGTGGATTACTGTCAGTACTTGAGAAGTGTGAGGAGAGAGTCATGGGGGTATTTAGTTAGTGATGCTTGTTGAGGCAAACATCACTATTATTACAGTATTTCTCATACTTAACATTCTTAATATTCTTCATATCACCCAGACCTACCACCCTACCAAACACCTAATAACCAGTGAGAATATAGCAACCATACCAACAACCTATACAGTAACTGCACAATATCATGTTAATTGCCTAGCAATGCCCTAGTAACCACCCAGAATACTCTAGCAACATTCTAGCTACCACCCAGAATACCAACCATCTAACAATGCAGTAAGATCCAATTAGACCACATACTGTAGCAACAAAACCACCTATCAATACATAGGCATCTTCAGAAAAGGTAAAATTGTAGTTCCTACCTATAGTTGACACCTATAATACTACCTACTTAGATGGTACTGTGTGTGTGTGTTATTGATTAAGAAGAGATCTTCCACCAACAGCGAGTATTTTATTTAGTTACTTAGAATCAGCAATCATTCAAGATGTTATATCATGGAAGAAATTTGACGGAAAGGCATGATGTTCACAGTAGGAGCAGGCACGTTTTCATTCCCATGCGTGGAGAAAGAGGGGGAGATAGACATTTGTACAGTGACTCATAGTGTGCTTTCATACATCATACCAGCTATAGCTGCCACGGGGTTGGACACCCACGTACTGAACTGTTTCGAATGCAGAAAGCCTGAGTAAACCTCTGATCATCACTGGAGCTCCTGTTGTAAAATATGCACCTTGACACAACATAAATGAGAGGTGGGAAGGTGAAGTTAAAGGGAGGAAAACGAAGACAGAGAGAATAATAAGGGACATTTTTTTCTGAATCGTGAGATGTTGCTCTGCGTACAACAATTTGTGTGTGTGCTCTCATTCTCTCTAGAGAGAGTAAAATACAGTCTAACAATGGAAATGCGCCGCCTACACATTTACACTGGGAAAGAAACTGTGTGTGTGTTTGTGTGTGTGTTCAATTTTGTGTGTATGTGCTTCATTGGTCACATCTGCAAAACCCTGCTTGAAGAAGGAAGATGAGTAAGATGATTTTTGGTTCTTAATAAGTACATGTGTTTATGTTTGCATGCATACACGTCTGTATAAGTGAATATGTGCATGGATGAATGTAATTGTTGGAGTGTATTTGTGTGGAATGTATGTTAGTTAACTGACTGGAAAAGGCCTGTGGTGAGTTTAGGAAAAGCAGCTGCTCCCATATTGAAACAAACTCAGTTTTGTGCTCCACTTCATCATCACTGCTGTGATTATAGACCCAGGCCTGACCTGAACACTAACTGGAGCACTGGGTCAACAATGATCTGCTCATCTAATAAAATATTTTGGATGTTACTTTAATAATAATAATAATAATCTGTTTTAATTTAGTTTTTACTCTTTTTACAATATAAATTGTTGTGTGTGACGATCTGCGGCTGGAGTGCCCGCTTCAGCCTCTGGGGGGCACTCCTTCCTAGTTTATTGTTTTACCCTGGACTGATTATGGTTGATTTTATGCACCTGTGTTTTATTATCTTGTTTAGCGCACCTGCCTTAAGCCTGAGTTTTCCCTTTGTTCATTGCTGAGTATTGTAAGTGTCATACTGCATCCTGAGCGTTTTGCTAGTTCCTAGTTTCTTCGTGTTTTCAAGTTTCACAGTTCCTGGACTCCCTGCCTGTATCTGGTTTTCCCGTTTGCCCAATCCCTGCATTGTATGTTTGCTGATCTGGACTGCTTACCTGGTTTTGACCCCTGCCTGTTTCCCTGTACCTGTCTCTGGATTCTCCTCTCAATAAAGCCTGCATTTGGATCATCTCTGTCCTTGTTCCACCATGCAGTTTCATGACAGAATACTCAGCCACCACTGATCCAGCGGCTGAGAGAAACACGGACCTCGTCATGGATCCTACAGCGCAGATTGTAAGCCTCCGTCAAGGAGAACGTCCTCTCAAGGATTTTGTGACGGATTTTTGGAAGCTATCTCGTCGTCAGTCCTACTTAGATGATTTTTGTTTAATGATGTTCTTTCGGGGAGGACTGTCTGAACCGCTCGGCTCTGCTATACCGTTTCCGAGCTCAAGCTGGACTCTTACCCAATATATTGATCTGGCCCTTTCCATGAGCGGTTCGCTTTTCACTGTGGAGTTTTTGGAACTTTTCCTTCACAAAGGACCCGACGATTCGCCGTTGTACAAGGTAACGTTACCCACTGAATCCACGCATCAAGTGTCTCCCGGAGAATCAGCGCTTCACACGTGCTCTACCGAGTCAAGTGAGTCTACCGAGTCAAGTGAGTCTGCCGAGTCAAGTGAGTCAAGTCCGCCTGCCGAGTCAAGTGAGTCAAGTCCGCCTGCCGAGTCAAGTGAGTCAAGTCCGCCTGCCGAGTCAAGTGAGTCAAGCCCGCCTGCCGAGTCAAGTGAGTCAAGTCCGCCTGCCGAGTCATGTCCGCCTACCGAGTCAAGTGAGTCAAGTCCGCCTGCCGAGTCAAGTGAGTCAAGCGCCACCGAGTCAAGTGCCATATCAACTGAATCAAGCCCAGTGACTCGACGTCGCAGGAGGAGGAGGAGGACTCGTTCGGCTCGCCAGGCTCCGGTGAGCATACCCAGACTCCACGCCCTGCCGGCCCCGCCTCTGCGCCTCGCCCTGCCGGCCCCGCCTCTGCGCCTCGCCCTGCCGGCCCCGCCTCTGCGCCCGCCCTGCCGGCCCCGCCTCTGCGCCTCGCCCTGCCGGCCCCGCCTCTGCGCCTCGCCCTGCCTGCGCCCTTCGAGCACCTTCCTCCTGTGGATTTCCCCAAGTATTTTTGGGGGGGGGGCAGGAGGTACCCTGTGAGGGCCATGGAGACGACGTCGACATGGACCTCGTCCGAGTCTCCTCCGCCCTGGCTCCCTTTCGAGTGTGCTCCGCCCTGGCTCCCTTTCGAGTGTGCTCCGCCCTGGCTCCCTTTCGAGTCTGCTCCGCCCTGGTCGCCCACGCTCCACGGCCCAGGCCCGCCTTGCCTGTGTCCTGGTCCCGTTCCCCTGCACGGGCCTGGCCCTCCATCCCGTCGACCTCCCTCCGGAACTCTTAGGAGCGTCTGGAAGCCGCTCCTTAGAGGGGGGTTATGTGACGATCTGCGGCTGGAGTGCCCGCTTCAGCCTCTGGGGGGCACTTCTTCCCAGTTTATTGTTTTACCCTGGACTGATTATGGTTGATTTTATGCACCTGTGTTTTATTATCTTGTTTAGCGCACCTGCCTTAAGCCTGAGTTTTCCCTTTGTTCATTGCTGAGTATTGTAAGTGTCATACTGCATCCTGAGCGTTTTGCTAGTTCCTAGTTTCTTCGTGTTTTCAAGTTTCACAGTTCCTGGACTCCCTGCCTGTATCTGGTTTTCCCGTTTGCCCAATCCCTGCATTGTATGTTTGCTGATCTGGACTGCTTACCTGGTTTTGACCCCTGCCTGTTTCCCTGTACCTGTCTCTGGATTCTCCTCTCAATAAAGCCTGCATTTGGATCATCTCTGTCCTTGTTCCACCGTGCAGTTTCATGACATTGTGCCAGTATGTGGCATTGAGAGACTATTTATGAGTAGCCATTGAATCATTCATTCAACCGATTTGTTCTAATCAGGAACAAATCAAGTGACTGAATGCATCCGAATATGCCTACTTCCCTGCTTTATAGTAGGCAAAAAAAGTATGTCAGAATTCATTTAACAGTTGGATAACATGGATAAGCTTCCGGCGAGATTCCAAAGTACACATCCAATGGACACTTTACTATCCCATGAGGCCATTGTGAATGGCAGTAAAGTGACGCAACTGATACTGCAGGTCACAAGACAGCATGACGAATTTAGTATGTACAGATTACATTCATCCTACAAACTTTTATTCTATATGGAACAGTTTTTAATCAGTCGTGAAGCAATTACTCATAGCCACTTTTTTATGGGTGAATCACCGATTTGTTCAAAAACACTGATTCAATTAAAAAACAAATCAAGTGACTTTCTTTGAGTGAATAATTGAATCCTTCACTCAATATATTTGCTAAAAAACACTGATTCATTCAGGAATTGAACTGTGTTGACTGAAGTCCTATGTTTCATGTGAGTGTACATGGATTATAGGTGTATATGTTTGATTATGTCTGATTCATTTTTTTCTCTTTTAGGGGATCTACAGTCCTGCCTACATGAATATGACATCATGAAAATAACTTGCATTTTCGTGTGTAAGTGAAGCACTGTGTGTTTTTCAGGACAGTACCCACAACCTCTTTTTTCACATTCACTTCCCCCTGGGGAAAAACAGCTCTCCCCTGCTGTGCTGGAATCGGCCCCGGCCTATGAAAATCTCAAGTCATGATGACTGTGGGAGGTCTTTTATACAGCTGCAAGCTATGAGAATCTTGTGTTTGATGTTGCTTTGCAAAAACATAACCCTTTGAAGCACATTAGATGCATCTCTCTATCAGATCTGAGGATGGAATGATGGGTACAGAGAGGTATTAAAGCACAGAGGATAAAATAGGGAACTGAGAAATAATATTAGGAAGATTGCACATTCTCTGTCCTCTATGTCCCTCTCCATTAAGCGTGTTCAACCACAATGAGAAAACACACAAACATGCTAAAACACACTCAAACTGAAGTTTAAAGCCATTGTGAAGTCCTCAGAGGAAAATTGTATTGCTAACAACTCAGGAGACTTAACTCAAATGAAACATACTTTAACTATAAATATGAATTTCTCAGATGTTTCTTCTTACCATTCTTAGGGGAAATAAAAATGAAATTCTTCAGTTAGAGGAACTTATCCTTTGTTCCCCTGTTTTAAAAAATGCTCCATTGTCTAGTTCTAAAGCATTTTCGCTCTTTAATTGTCTCCCTATTTTGACTTTTTTTTATAGTGGATTTACAATACATTTTTTGCACTTTTTAAAACATATTAAAATTAATTTCATATTTGTAATCTCTTTTACAAAGAATCACTTCCCCCAATACTGTTATCAATAACGAGAGAATAGGGACAGTTTGAGAATCACGAATGTCATTATTTTAATATTTTACATACTGATCTGAGAGAAATGCTATTATGCTATGTTCTCTTCTGATACTAGATGAAAATGTGAGATTACTAGGGTCGATTTCTACTGCAAAATGAGACACAATTGAAATATTAAAGAGATATCTTCTGTGTTTTTTCCTCTTTTTTCTCTCATCTGCACGGACAGCTTGACTGCAATTATCTCTACTAATATCACACACAGCACTAAATTCAGCTTCCAATAAATGGGTCCTAATAATACGATCATTAATATCCATCAAGTTAATTAAGCCCGACTGCATAAAACAGATGTAGAGTTGATATACACATACACGCACCGCTGGTCTGACGTTTCTTAAAGGTCAGTGCTTAAAAGCCAAGTGTAATGTGCCCTCCTGACCCTGAAGCAGTCTGTCAATGAATAAAGGAGGATAAGAGAGGAGGAATGGAAAGGCACTCTTTATGGCTTGTTCAGATCAATACTGTCTTTTCTTTAACTCGCTACTGTTTGACCAGCTTATGTTTCCTTTTCACTTGTTTATCTTATCTGTTTCATCACTCTCTTTAGTCACCTCTGACTTTAATCTCTGGTTGTTGTTAGTGACTCCGTCCATTAAGAATCTCTCAGTCGCTGTCTTTCTTTTCTCAGGACAACTGTCATTGGCTTTCTGGGAGAAGGTGTGGGACAAGGAAGAGAGAGAGAGAAATCTGTTCAACATATAAAGCGACCGAGTCTCTTTAGAATATTTGGACTAAACCGCTCAATTCATATGGATTAGTTTTACGATCTCTTTATGAAATATTTGAAGCATCAAAGTGGTAGTTGCTGTCAAAGGAAGGACAGATAGTTCTCCGATTTCATCAAAAATATGAATGAAAGTCTTATGGATTTGGAACGACATGAGAGTAATGTCAGAACTTCACATGGTTACAATATCTCCAAAAACTGTGTATGAATGTCTAAAAGTAAAATTGTAGTAAACCAAAAAAAAAAAAGTTTTTATATTTTTATTTGATCATTTTATTTTTTATTCTATTTTTATTTCTTTTATTTTATTCAGTGTTCTGTTTTGAAGATTTAACAAATGCCATTCATTTACATTTCTCAAGCAAAGCATTTAAAAATTAATGAAACTTTTGCAATTTTGAAGTCATTGTTTCGAACTAATTATACTGTGTCATTTGTTCAGGTACATTCTGTTTCTTTCCTGCTGCATGTCTGTGTCTCGTTGAGCATCTGCGTTTAACCTTATTAGGCTTATTTTCTTATAATCTGCTGTTGCCCTAACAGCGTTGACCCTAGCGCTGTTTGGATTTGGTGTGGTTGTGTGGTTGTGTGTGTGGTGTGGTTGTGTGTGTGTGTGTGTGTGTTGTGTGTGTTGTGTGTGTGTGTGTGTGTGTGTGTGTGTGTGTGTGTGTGTGTGTGTGTGTGTGGTGTGTGTGTGTGTGTGTGTGTGTGTGTGTGTGTGTGTGTGTGTGTGTGAGTGTGTGAGTGAGATGAGAGAGAGAGAGAGAGAGAGAGAGAGAGAGGAGAGAGAGAGAGGAGAGAGAGGAGAGAGAGAGAAGAGAGAGAGAGAGAGAGAGAGAGAGAGAAATGAAGGGGTTCAGCCTGAGCCCCACACACAATGCTCCATATGGTGACCCGATGGAGAGGAGGGAAAAGAAAGACACAGATGACCAGAGAGTGACACACTCAGTGATTCACACAGAGTCGTAGCGAGCAGCTCCTCAAGGCATGTTATTTTGGGGCGAAGAGGTCTGTTCTGAGATGGAGAAGGCCTGGAATTAGACCAAACACACACACACACACAAACTAATAATCCACAGTCTGCTTTTCACTGATAGTGTTCAAAGACACACTCTTCTGCAGGCCCAGCAGGCGGCCGTCCTGGCACCGCTCCACCTGTGTGTCTGTGTGTCTCCAGCCGGGGAGGGAGGGTTGTAAGACAGCTGCCCTCTTTGCCACGGCCAGCCTCCTCCTACCGGGTATCAGTCATGGCACCATCCCTCGCTCTCTTTCATTCTGAGCTTCTCCACGTGGCGCATTCACTCTAAACGTACTCTTCCTTTCTCTTCCGCACAGACGTCACATAGAGCTATCACCAAGGCAACAACTGTGGTGTAGTGTACGAGCCTCATTGAGCTGGTTTCTGTTCACGGCCCACGCCCTGAGCCCACACTCGTACTCACCACAATCAATCAGCATGTGAGTTTTAGCTCTCATAATACACTCATAGTTTAGCACAGCTGCAGATTCGAGCCATCAGAGTCAGTACACTGTGACCTAGTGATGCCAGTTCAGGGTAGAATGAACTTAGACTGAGACTGAAAGATATTTAAAACTGTTGCAACTGAGGTAAAAAAAAAAAAAAAAAAAGGAGGATGCTATCAGTGTAGTATATAATTCTTCCATATGCGTTAAATGCATTAAATTATGATGTTAATAAAAAAAAATGCTGTTAATTAATCCTGCAAAAAAGTATCATGGTTTCCACAAGAATTTAAAGTAAAAATATTATACCAACATTAATGATAAGCAGTAAAAATAACATTCTGAGCAGCAAATCAGCATATTAGTGTAATAAATAGACAGAAATGTAAGATATTTGTACTATTAATTCTGCCCTGTGTTGCAGCTCTCAAATCTAATTTGTTTACACATATTCAATCTTGTAGCATGAAGGCACAAGTTGATGTCATAGTGATGGCAGATTCCATTCCCAGTGTCATGTAATTGTATCAAATATCATGTTGCACCAATTCTGAATATAATATGTATAGTAATCCTACGTCCCTGGATTAATATTTCACAATTATTCTTATAATCTAATGTATTTACTCACTTTACTTGATTTACAGTATTTGATTGTCTATTTGCACATCCTGTTCATTTGATCAAGAAAAGTTATGCTTGATTTAATTCTAAAGAACCCATGTGAGTACCGAATATATTCATAAACTGATCTTTAGCTCTCTCTAGTGTTCAGCATCAAATATGACATCTTTCTCTGGTCCCGTTTTTGATCATGAGCCAACAAATACATTTTTGTGCCAATATATGCGGGAACCAAACGCACACAAATATGCATATGTTGAGTAGTTTCATATTATGCTAAAGTGTATTACCGAAGGAGGTAGTACATGTTGTGTGATTTATACTGGCTTGTTCCACTGGATGGCAGTCTTTTCAAATGATCTAATTTGCAAATACATTTTGAAGTAAAATGACTGAAACAAAAACAAAATTAAAATTAAGCATACAAATGTAATGTTTCCAGTGCATTCTCCATGCAGCGGAGACAGAATAAAGCTGTGTTTGTGTGTTTGTCATGTTGTCTGCTAGAATGTTATTGCATATCGTTAATATAAACTCAATACGAATGTGTGTGTGAGTATTGCATGTTTGCCCACAGGCTTCTGTATCATGCTTAATGAAGCCACATAGCTAGTATCCTGTTGCTATGGCAACCTTCAGTCACTGAGGCCAAAGTGTTTTGTGGAGAGACAGACATGTGTATCATCTCCAAGATGATGTAATCATCATCAGAAAATCACTATCCTACACGGTTCATGCGGAGCTGATCTGACACATAAGCACACAGTAAATATGAAACACACAGGTGTGGCTCCGCTTCAACGCCCTCCCATGCTTGTTTTACACCCATACATGGAGTGGTGCCAGTCATGGGATTTACCATCAAGTGTGGGACATGAGATGGACACACACTTGTCTGTCTCTCAGCATATTCAAAGTTACAGTGACCCTTTTCATTTATATAGCCTACATCTCCTTTCCCCGCACATTTATATTTATTTTTGCAGGAAGATTTAATCGCAGGCCATTTTTTCCAGCAGCACTGACTTTTGACTTCCCAGGAATTTTACAGCCCACTGGTACATAGTGCCTGTTTGAATAGAGATATTATCTTGGAAGCTGTTTCCAAACCTGTTCCTTGGGTTATCAAATTGATCTCAGTGCACATCATTAAACTTTAAATGGATTTTACAAACAGTAATTTGGTAGCTTATACATTACATAGACATATTTTTTATGGCGATAATCATAATTTTCAATTGAAAAAAGCATGTAGCTACTCAGTCTTTTGATCGAGATATACCTAAACTTAAAAGTATAATTAAGTATTCTAAGTATACTTGGCTTGTAGTTGTGTTTACTCTTTCATTACACAAATGTATTTTACATACTGGCTAATAAACTTGCTTTATAGCACCCAATACAATAGATTTATTTGAAAATATTGATTTATAAAGAAAGAAATTGTGTTGTCTACTGCTAGTGTACATACATATGAATCTACTTCAAATGTACTTAACTCTTTCCACAACATTTACTGAATTTTCTGTAATTTATGACAACGCTTCCCCATTTCTGAAAATTTCTGGCAATCCATGTTTTCACTGTTATGTGGTAGGGGGCGCTATTACGCATCTTCTAAAATAGTTCAGAATCTACACACATATCAAAAGACACAGATGAAGAAGAAACAGCAACTATAAAAGGATTGCTTATGAACATGTTATCTAACACGACCCTTAAACATTAACAGCATAAACATCAAAACTGCCTAACATTACTGAATTAAATGACGACCCAGGAAAGGTAAATTAAAGGGGGGGTGAAATGCTGTTTCATGCATAGTGAGTTTTTTACACTGTTAAAGAGTTGGATTCCCATGCTAAACATGGACACAGTTTAAAAAATGAAGTTGTAAGTTTGATGGAGTATTTCTGTTCCAAAAATACTCCTTCCGGTTTGTCACAAGTTTCGGAAAGTTTTTTTTGAATACGGCCCATTGTGTCGTCAGAGTGGGCGGAATTTCCTTATACGGGTCTTAAGGGCAATTCTCCCGGAAGGGCGCGCGCAGCTGTAGCCTAGTGCGTGCTATGCCCGTCAGAGCGCGGCTGGGCTCGGCTGCGCTGCAATCAAAAAAGTGTGTTTTTGGTTGCCAGGGCAAGACAACACTGCACAAACTTCCAAAGAACCCAGCGTTAAGGAACCTGTGGATGGATTTTGTTTTTCCAGAGCAGCAACGGAGTTGTGCAAGTGTGCTTGTTTGTTCCCTTCATTTCGACGGTTATAGTTATAGGCCCAGTTCAAAGCCGGATTTGCAGATCGCCTAATACTTAAAGATGGAGCAGTCCCAACGATAAAGGTTCATGGTCGTGCGTTGGAACCGCATGCGGTGAGTAAAACTGCTTCAAATGTCTGTGTGTTGTTAACTATCGGCGTGTAAGCACAGCAAGTAAACAACATGATCACGTAACGATGGAGCATGCGATGTATGGTGTGTGTGTGTATGTGTGTGTTTGTGTGTTTAAATACATTTGTTTAGCTGGCCACTGTAGGTGTCCGTTTGTTTATTGTAAAAATATATCATGTCCTCATAAACCACGAGTCTGTCTGTTTACAACACACGCAAAAGCTTCGCGCGCTCGCCGCCCACACGGCACGCCTCCACCCGCTCGGGTTTTTCCGGAAAGACTCGGTACAGCCTATATTTCTTTTATAAATATAATAAAACTAAAGACTTTTTGGAGATATGAAGGATGCAATACTACTCTATAGGTACTCAAGATTAACATGAGATTGAGTGAAACTGAGTGTTTCACCCCCCCTTTAAGCTAGAATTTTGCTCTGATCGTTCTTTTGACTGTGTGTTCATAACCTAGAAATCTAGACGCACCCTAGCGGCAGCAAAATGTATTTTGCAGCAAAGGTCTAGCAACTCTCTGTTGGCATTCGAGCTGGAAAAAACAAACTCTGGTCAGGCCAATCACATCGTGTATAGAGTTGGTGGGCGGGCTTAACATATTGACGGCAGAGTTGTGACGGTTCCGCGTGATTGGTGATTTCCCTGCTACTACTTGAAAACAAAGCTGCTGGCGAACAGCGGTCTTTCGAATCGGCTTTGGCCGCGACTCTGGATGATTTGCAGTTAAGAGAACGTCACTTAAGTCACACTTAAAAAAGGAAGATGTGTTCGGAGTTTTGACGACCGGATATGGCAAAAGTTTAATATATCAACTAGCTCCGGTGGAAAAAACGCATGGGACTCACTCAGCCACAGCCGTTCGTTGCTCTGGTTGGTTGGTTGTAGCGCTATCCTATTGCGTGCCGAGGAATTTGAAAGACAACCGTTTATCCCGCCCCTTGGATTGAGGTATGCCAATTGGGAGTTCCCAGACCTAACATCTTGATGTAGGTCTGGCTTGCCAGGCTAGTGTGCTCAGATATGCATACAACAAACTAATGGGGGCCATGAAAATCTTGCTGGTGTGGCCTAGCAACTTGTGCATATTACAGCGTTTTAGTCATTTCTGCAGATCCCTGTGAATGGGAATCATTTTGATAACGTTTTCGTCTGTACAGAGGAAAAAACCTTTGTCGGGGAAAAATCGTTTGTTGTGTCGATGAGGCCTTCGCAGGGGATAGTCTAGTTGATACTGTCTCTACTGGCACTACAGGGCTGCGTTGTGGTTGTGTCTAGAGGCAGGTCCTTCATCTGATCTGGATACGGCCCAGGTCCGGTAAACTTTGGGATAAACAGAGAGACTAATATTAGCGTATGCCGTTTTTCTTATGATGTAACAAGTACATCTGGTGTTATAGGAAGTGTTCCCGGTTCCGGCTGACCTAATTTATGTAGCCTATCATTTCACATGATTTGAATTATAGAATAATGTGTTATGTGTATGCCAGGTGAAAGAGATGTGTTTTAGTCTAAATTTAAACTGACAGAGTGTGTCTGCTTTCAGAACAATGCTAGGATGACTGTTCCAGAGTTTAGGCGCTAAATAGGTAAAGGATCTACCGCCAGCATTGATTTTAATGTTCTAGGTATTATCAACTGGCCAGAATTTTTAGATCAAAAAAGAAGGACTATGATGCGTTAAGAGCTCACTCAAGTTCTGGGGAGCTAAATCATTTAATGCTTTGTGAGTAATATGCAAATTTTTTAAATGATTTTAAAATTGTGATCCTGGACCACAAAACCAGTCACATTTTTTTTTTAAATTGAGATTTATACATAATAATCAGCTTTCCATTGATTTATGGTTTGTTAGGATATAACAATATTTGGCCGAGATACAACTATTTGAAAATCTGGATTCTGAGGGTGCAAAAAAATCTAAACATTGAGAAATTCGCCTTTAAAGTTGTCCATTTATGTTCATGTTTTACCTGTCCTCTCGCAAAAATGATGGTATATATTTACGGTAGGAAATTTTCAAAATATCATCATGAAACATGACCTTTACTAGGATTTTTGGCATAAAAGAAAAATCGATAATTTTGACCCATATATTGTTGGCTATTGCCACAAATATACCCGTGCGACGCCGACTTGTGACTGGTTTTGAGGTCTAGGGTCACAATTAATGATATTAAGAAGAGGATCTATGACCTCTGGAAGCATCTCTTTCAGTAGCTTAGTCAGTATTGGGTCTAACATACATGTTGTTTAGATGATTTAATTAGTTTTGACAGTTCTTCCCCTCCTAGTACTAAATGAATGGAATTTTTCCTCAGGGACACTACAATGCACTGTCTGATGCGATGCTGTAGAAGATGGTTGCATGGTTATAATTTTCTCTCTAATCAATCCTGACAACATAAATACAGGTGTTCACTGTTCAGCCCTATATGTATGAACCCGAGAGACCCGAGAGGCAGAAAAACAACTTTGAGAATGATAGTTGTGTAACAACACTATGCAGCTCTGGCAGATACACAACAGAGTCTGTTTGGCAACCAACATCCCTCGTGCTACTGATATGTCACTGTGCTGGTCTGTGAAAAAATACAAATACATTTTTAGTCTCTTATCT
Source organism: Chrosomus eos (assembly GCA_036326025.1). Taxonomy (NCBI): domain Eukaryota; kingdom Metazoa; phylum Chordata; class Actinopteri; order Cypriniformes; family Leuciscidae; genus Chrosomus; species Chrosomus eos. Next base: position 12,152,052 of record CM070827.1, read on the forward strand.
ACAGAAAACATACACAGTGTTTAAAAAGACAATCGCCTTATACTGTTCATAATAAACGTGCGGTTAAGAAGTCTATTGGCAATAAGCATTTTCGGGTTTAAAATGTAAATGATGACATAACTCTCCTCTCTGTGACTAGCAATTTGGAAAGGCGATTTTCACGATCTACGAGTAACACCTTTTTTAGCAAACCGGTTGTATTCGACCCCTGTTTACTAAATCAGTTTGGTCGTTAAATCAGTTTGAAGATTAGCGTAGACATGGAACAATCTTAGGTAACTTGAGGGGCACATTCCCATCATAAACAACATTAATCCACTGCGTATTCAGTGCCTCAGTTGCCGGGAGTCTTATTCTCACTCTTACATTCAACAACAACACACCTGACTTTCTTAGTATGAAACTGAGACATTTTTCTTATCAGTACAGCTGCCCCGCTCGTAGAAAATGGCGGACTGTGTACAGCTCACTGAGGGCAGAATTCGTCAACAGTTGTGGGCGGGGCCTAGACATGTTGTGACGTCACAAAGGTAGAATCTGCAAACGTCTTGTTTTAAAGGAGAACTCCGGTCAATTTTAACATTGAGCTCATTTTTTTTACATTTGAGTGCTGTCAAGATATGAATAAAAATGATGTTTATTCAGCCAGCTCACATACCTGTATTTTCTTCCTGTTTTCGGTCGAAGTCCACAGTAGTCGTTTATCGAGTTCGCAGCGCGCGATCATTGGTAACTAGATAACTAAGGATCGTGCGCGCGCACTCGACAATCGACTACTGTGGACTTCGACCGAAAACAGGAAGAAAATACAGGTGTGTGAGCTGGCTGAATAAACATTTTTATTCATATCTTTCACATCTACTGCAGTCAGATTCACCGTGTTCACTCTTAATAAAACCACTCACATGGCTGTGCACTTGTAATGATGACACATCAAGGATGTTAAGATGCTAAAAGCAGGTTTAGAACTTGCCCCGTTTAAGTCAACAGGGTGCGAATTTTAAAAAGAGGATAACACGGTGTAGGAAACACCGATTTTTGTCGTTGTTCTCTGTACTGACAGCACTCAAAATTTACAAAAAAATGAGCTCAATGTTAAAATTGACCGGAGTTCTCCTTTAAGACTTTATAGTGATTGGATTTTCACCATTATAGGATGGTTGTGTACACATACTGCTGGTGACACACATTTATGTTCAAACTGAATTTTGCATAATAGGTTGACTTAACCAGAAATAAAACGCTACTTAAAAAGCCATTGTCTCAGAAAAACATCAAAGAATTAAGTGTTTGGCAGAATATGGAAAGTTTGATTTAGAGTGGTTCAGCAGAGTCGTGTTGAGTGATGAATCACAATGAAACATGAGTTGATCCAGAGCGGTGTCTTTGAAAATCTGGTGAGAAATATAATATATATGCATCTCTAGTGGAGCATGGAGGAAGAGGCATCATTGGGAGTACAGGAGAATATTGCAGAATGGCTTGCTTCCTACAAATTAAGTTGTTTTCTAAAGAGGAATGATCGGATGTTATTAAAAAAAAACAATGTTCCTGCCCAAATTGCAAAGACAGCCAAGAAGTGGCTTGAGAACAAGTCCATCAGGCTCATGTTTTTGCCTGGTAAGGATTTGAAACCTATAGTGAATATTATTTGGTCTCACATTAAACTCAAAGTGTACACTGACAAACAGCTAAAACTAAAACCACTGTAAAACTAAAACAACAGAAGAGCAATTAGCCTACTCAATTACTCAATATTCAATTAACATTTACACATCAAGTTTCAATAAAATGTGTGTGGTGTGTGTGTGTGTGTGTGTGTGTGTGTGTGTGTGTGTGTGTGTGTGTGTGTGTGTGTGTGTGTGTGTGTGTGTGTGTGTGTGTGTGTGTGTGTGTGTGTGTGGTGTGTGTGTGTGTGTGTGGTTTAAGAATCATGAAGTTCACTCGGGTGTACTGGTTCCCCCTTTTCCTCTTTTCTTCCTCTACACATCATCATTCACTCTAACCCACCTAAAACACACACACACACACACACACACACACACACACACACACACACACACACACACACACACACACACACACACACACACACACACACACACACACACACACACGACCATTTAGTCTATAAATAGGACTAGGGAGCATCAGTAATACATGACATTTCTCTTCCTTCATACCGTCTGTCCTCTCAGGTCTCTTTTTACTATTTTTCTCTTTTTTTCTTCACCCTCCTCTTTTTTATGTCTGTCTGTTTCTATTTTTTTTCCCGTCCTCCCTTCATCCCATTCTCCCACCACTGTGGTTTGTCAATCAATAGCTGAGTATTATTAATCCAGATATCGGATACAAATTCTCTCATGTGGCTGATCCTGGGTCTCATCGCAGCTTTGTGAAGTGGGGTCAAATAGCTCCACCCACAATGCTCTCTGTCGCTCAGGTGTAGCCTTGTTTAAAACCAAACGAAAGAACGGGGATCCTGAAAAACAAAAAATATACATAAGGGAATTGTTTGGGGTTATGTGCAACAAACTCCTATATTCTGTGAAACAGGTTGCTTCGCTTCCGGTTCAGGTATTTTGTATGTTGTACTTTGTTAAAGGGTAGAGTGAAGTAAAACATTTGGGGTAAAACACCCCCCTACTGTTTTTTTTCCAAAATAACCACTAGATTAAGTCAAGATACGTTCTGTTGTTTCTATGGACTAGTGATGTAGAAGTATTCACCTTGAAGCTTACACTAGTGACACACACCCCATTATAACTACTGTAGTTACCATGTTTTCAACGTCCCATCCTTTGTTTTTCCATCAAATGTAATTTATATGTGAAATTTATATTTAAAAAGTACCTCAAATTAGCACCAGCTATATACAGTAGTTAGCTAGCCAGTTATCATCAGGTAACAATATTTTTCAAAAAGGTTGATTTTCAGCATGGTTCATTAATAAATAATCACATTTATCTACTGTTGTTTTTGCTTATCTTTTTCATTTTAAGGTAAAACTGCTTGTACTCTGATTTTAGCGTAAATATATAAAACAAATTGCTTTGTCAAAGTGGAGGCATATTGCCCTCAGTACAAATAAATGTTTTGTTAAAAATCTAATATGAAAACTCTGACAATTTTTCATACTTGGTTTATAATTTTTGTAGTTGTCACTGAAAACGAACTATTCTAGACACATTTAACTTTTGTTTTACAGAAAAAAGAAATTACACAGTCCCTTTAAGCTTTTAGTATGAATATGTTAGCCTTAAGGTTATGAATAAGCTGGTGTGTTCCAAAACAATGACAAAATTCGCATTTAGGAGGTAGGCCTATAACGCATTCAAAACTTGAAAAAATTGAAATTTATTGAAACACCGAGACTTTATCATTTGTCATCAACCTAGACAGATCTTGCTATGTATGCTTCATAGTGAGGTGAGGTAAACTAAACGCTATTTGCTATTTGAAAAGGGGGAGGAGCCATTCAATATGTCGTGCCTTAGCTACATGTTTCAGTGGAAATTACGTTAAAGGTGTCTAAGCAGTCGGGTGACGTCACTTCTTGTTGACATTTAAAGTATTGTCAAACAAAATGGAGGCTAGCTAGACCCTCCCTCCTCCTCATCCACCACTAACCCCCAAACCCCACCCCCATATCCTTCTTGTCGGTTATTGGCTGAAATAGTTTGTTATGTTTCGTGGCGCGGATTGCTACAGTTTGTTTTTGTTGCCGTTTGTGGAGCCTGGGGTGTTTGCAGAGACCGCGTCTTTTTACAGTGTGTTCAGGGGACAGGCAGCTAGCGGATAGTGAGGAGATGTTTGCTGTAAGTGACAAAAAAATTGTTGGCCTAAAAAACGCGTGACATCGCTTAGAGCACCTTTAAAGCATCATACAAAGCTGGCGTTCCAAGGCACTTCAGTGGGCCTTTCAGGGGGGGCGGTTTCCCCCACTCTACCCAATATGGAGCTGTTTTATAAACTTCTTTTTCATCTCATCAACATTTAGATATTTAAAAAATAATAAAACACCAACAATAAAAATAACTAGGTAGGTTACTGTAGCTGGATAACCTAAAAGTTCATAGATGTCCTCTGTGTCAGTTCGTAGGTCTACTGCTGTTAACACTTTCTCCGACAAGCGGATACAATGAGACTGGTTTTCATGTTTGTTCGACACTTCGACATAAAGCATATTGAGTGTCATTCACAGAAGTGCAGGTGAGTGTGTTTTTAAGTAAAGGGTACATTCCTCTAAAAGAGGAAAGAGCTTGTGTAATTAATGGATGTTCAGCGGTTGAGTCACATCTTCAGGAAGGTACGTCTGTGTCGTGACATCCGCTCGGCACATCACATATCCTTGATGTAAGATGTAGGCTACTTCACATCGATCAGGTGTATGGGCTGGTCATTAAAGTTTAACGATTGGACTATTGGAGAAGGGTGAGAAGATGCAAGCTCTTCATGAGATAGAGTTATTGTGTTCTTCCATCAGATCAGCAGTGCACTTAACCTTGCATATGTCATTAAAGTTCTGTAAGTCCCTCTCGATAAATGTCTGTTAAAAAGCAAGTTAGTGAATAAACTTCTGGATAGTGATAAAGGGCATTACAGCATTACACTAGATGTTAATGCAACAATGAAAATTAAAAAAGTTATGTGCCTTATCTTTGATAAATGTGGTAAACTCAGCAAGTAACAATGTATGATTGTGTATGGAGTTTATGAACACAATTCCCTCGATTTTTTTAATTGACTAAATAATGTTTCACTTTTTACAGTTAAACGTTTGGAGTCTGATTTTTTTATGTTTTTGAAAGAAGTCTCTTATCACCAAGGGTGCATTTATTTAACCAAAATACAGTAACATTATGTATTGTGAAATATAGGCCTACTTCTGTGCTGCTTAATATTTTTGTGGAAAATGTCCCGTTTTCAGGATTCATTAAGAAGAAAGTTTAAAAGAACAATATTTATATGAAACAGAATTTTTCGTAACAATGTACAAGTGTTTACTGCAACTTTTTATAAATGCAATGCATCCTTGCTGAATAAAAGTACTAATGTCTTTCTTTCTTTCTTTCTTTCTTTCTTTCTTTCTTTCTTTCTTTCTTTCTTTCTTTCTTTCTTTCTTTCTTTCTTTCTTTCTTTTAAAGTCTTCTGACCCTAAAAGTTTGAACAGGAGTATAATAGCTGAAAAAAAATTGTAAAATAAAATTTGCAACAAAAAATTAAATGTCATAAACTGTTCTGTTCATTATTATTATTATTATTATTATTATTATTATTTTTGGAGTAAAAATTCCCAGACGTGTTTGTGTGGAATACTCCTGTCCAAGGGTCAATAACAATAGGTATTCTCACTTTTATCAGCAATTCTCATTTCCTCACATAATCATTTCGTAGTCATTTGTCCACATCATCATCAATACTGTACTCCTTATACCACCACTGACACATGCGCACACAAACGCAGTTGTGTGGGGACACCTGTGTGTTGTTGGCCACCTGAGGGGCTTTGATACACGCTGGGCTTTAATCTCCACACTGGGCTCTTGTGCCTTTGAAGTGTTAATCTGAGGCACCTTCCCTTCCTCCTCACAACACGGACACACATGCATGGTCAGCCTGTGGTCAGGCCTGCTCTGAGCCAGCTGGCCTGTGTGCAAACCCACACACATGCACACAAAATACAGGGATACACGCCACCTGTTATTGGAGCAATGTTGAAAACACCTGTAGCGCCTCTAGTAGGATGTTGGAGCCCTTCCTGTAGTTTACTTGTTGTACCATGGTTTTTTTACTTATACCTCTGCAATATTGTAGTCTTCTTTGAAGTTCCTCAGAATATGATAATCATTTTGCTTCATGATATTACAGATTTCACAGTTCTTTTTTTGTCATGTGAAATGTTTTCAAAGTATAAAATAATTGAATCATTTTATCAATAATGTTCGCTGCTATATCCCTTACAAAAAGCTACCATGGTCAGATGATTGTATCAGAGGGTTATACTTGATATATAAAAAAGTCGACGTTTGGATTTAAAAAGGCAAATGCTTAAGAGTCTATGATTGGATCATTATTGCAGTGATTATTATGTTTCTAGCATGTTATATGTTTGGCAATAGTTCTTCTAACCCTGTGTGTGTAACCCTGTGTGTGTAGCTTTTAATTTATTAAACAACCATGTAGGAAGACACATCATAGCCATAATCATTCCAGGATTACAATGTCAAGATTCACCAGGCTCAAATTGTGAAAGAATCATTTTCACACATCAATTGGCACCTCTGAGTCCAGACCTTAAATTCATTGAAAGTCTTTGGGATGTGTTGGAGGAAACTTTACAGAGTGCTGGACTCTTGCATTGTCAATACAAGATATTGACCAAAAATTATGATGGAAATAAATGTTGTGATGTTATTTAAGATTGGAAATTGGAAAAGTGCTTCAAATTGATGGTTTTCTGTTTGTTTTTTTACAGAAAGAACAAGAAAAAGGAATTTTGGTTGGACTTTATTTTGCAGTACGTGCACTTACGTGTACTTACAGTATAGAAAATACTGGTTAATATAAGGTAACTACATGGATAAAGGTTAGGTTTAGGGGTAGGATCAGGGTTAGTACCTAGTTATTGCAATTACTATAATAAGTACATAATATGTACATGGGGAACACGACTGTAAAATAAAGTGCTATCGAAATTGTCCACTTTATTAGCAGTGGATGTGAGGTCAAGAGAGATGAGCTTGTTTGAGAAAGGCATTGGAATGAGAAAGCGAGAGGATATTTATAGTTGAATGATGGAAAAGAAGACGTTAGATAAAATTAGATAGATTGCTCTGTTTGTTTTGTGCTTTCTCTTTTTCCATACCTCCCTCTTATTCTCACCAGCTTCTCTGCAGATGAAAGAAGAGAGGGAATCTGCAAGGTGGTTGTCACAGGCCTTTTCTTTGCCCTGGAGGACCTGTGTGGTTGCTATAGAAACTAGGTCAGGGTTGCTGCATCCAGGGAGGCAGAATGTGTTCGTGTGTGACAGGTGTATGAAGAGGTGCTGAGGAAAGGAGGGGTAAACGAGGTAAAGCGGAAGGAAGACTGACAAGGATGTGAGATGAAAAAGCGTGTTCGTGTGCCGTCATTTGACTAAACATGGATTGTTTGTTTAAATTAAAACTCACAACTTGCATAGTGCTCCTGCAAACATATGCCCAAATCAGGTCAGAAATTAAAGATTTCAGGAACAGTTATTTAGAATGTAGCTGCATAAACAGTAGACAGTCTGTATAGAGTCCAACAGCAATGGGACATTTAACCGTTTGTATCTCTTCCCTTTGTTTGTGTTTGCAAGTACCAGATACACTGCATTAGTGATGTGGATTTATGATTTTTGTAATTTTATTTTTTACTCTTTCTGTAGGTTAGGTTAGTGTCTGTATATGTGAGTGAATCATTGTATAATTAATTTAAACCTTTTGGTTCCAAAGTACTGATTAATCTAGGAATTAAAAAATTAAGGTATTTGTGAGTCATTGAATCATCCATTAAACCGTTTTATTTAAAAGCACTGGGAAAAAAACTGTGTTGAAGGCGGTTGATTCTGCTTTGATTTTTAAATTTTCCATTGGTGGTGCAAAAATGTTGCATAATAAAGTTAAACTTTTTTTAACTGTTCTATAAAAACCTTTAATGTGCTGATGTGACACTTAAAAATGAGTATAGCTTTGTATCTAGTTTATGTTTGCATTTTATTTATTTTATTTTATTTTACGCCAAGCCAACAGACTTAGAGCAATACAAAACAGGGTTTCATACAAATATGCCTTTCTTTTTTCCTTAAAAGCACAAGACCACCTATTTATAGACCTACAGTAATAGCATAAATAAAACCTAATCTAATCTTTAACAATAAGCACACACGCTCCAACAGTATCTAATCATTTGTATAATAAATAAACATCAAGCATTCAGCATAAACATAAGCATTTAGATGTTCCAGTTGCTTTTCATCTATTCTTACTCTCTATTTATGAATAAACTCCCAGTTTAGCACAATAATATTACCATAATGGTGTAGGTAAACATTTACATTTAAAGCTTTTAGCTGATGCTCTCATCCAGACGTACTAACAAAAAGTAATGTGCATGAGCTAAAATCACCCTAATGGACGTGTGTGTTCAGAGTCAAACGTCTGAGACATGGTTTGTGTCAGGGTGTAGATTGCTGAAGGCAGATGTGCACATGGACGTGCAACAGATGAGCTAACGGCCACTAAAACATCAAACATCAATGTCACTGCCGGAGACTGTCTGTCTACATGACAAGCTGAGAAGAACTGCCTCTGTGTCCTTGGATCACACTGACTGAGGTAAATGTTAACAGAAGAGCAAACTGTTTGGACTACACACCTTTTCTACCTCAGGTTTCTCTGTGTTTCCATTCGTCAGAAATAGACTGATACTTTGTAAGTCATTGAGATTTTTCTCGTTAACAACGGAAGGGCTTCAGCAAGACCTCAGGCCATTAACCTCAGTGACTCAGACGTCAGGTCTTTTCTTAGATACCTTGAGAGATGCTTGAGATGACTAAAAGACTTGTTAACTCTGGATGTCAGCACACTCTCAGTGCTTGTTCGTCAGGTCATGGGTTTTTGGCATATATGCCCCTAGTAACACATATTATCATCAGACACACATCTTAAATGTTGCAGCCATCCATCTCCTACAGTAAAATTCATAAATCTCTCTAGCCAGAGCCAATGTGGACATGTTTGCATGGAGCGTCAAGAAAACCAAGACTGATATAAAAAATAATTGATTCGTTTGGTATACCTTGGGTATTTAAGCTATGTTTTTCTTTCAATTCCTTATCCGTTCTCATCACATGTTATTGGTTGTTCTATACCTGTATGTTTTTTGTGTTTTGGTTTCTGAGTTTAAAGTTAAATAAACTATGACTGCCTGTGATTAGATCCTGCCTATTTCACCCCTTTTCTGCAGCCGACGTGACAGCAGAATGGACCTATAGCGACACTACAAATCCTCCTACTCTCGCAGGAAGAACAGTCTCTTGAGAGACACACACAGGCCTTCCTGGAGACCATCTTGTCCACTATGATGACGACAGACTGTGTGTGTTTTTCCGGGAGGACTCAACACAGAGACGGACTGCTTGGGACGTTTAAGGAGTATTCAGAATGGGTGCTTCTACATAATGGTTCCCCCTTTACCATCATGAGAAAGTAGAGGAATTTAGCACACCAGAAATGCACACAGCACAATTTGCATCTGCAGACACCGGCCCAGCAGACATTAAACCTCACTGCAATCAGCACCAGAGGTAATGCATGAGCCTAAGATTGTCCCTGTGCCCGATTAAAAAGTCTGACCAGGTGCACGAGCTGGCAACAGCGTCTGTGCCAGTGGATATATTGGTGGAATGGACGAGTGGAGCCCTGTCCCTTCGACTACTGCGGATTTAAGTGCACTGAACTTTTAATGTTGTTGGAGGAGTTTGAAGAGAGCACTATTGCTGATTCATTGCCCTGCACCAAGCCTGTTTAATCACCCAGCACTGAATTATTAAAGTCTGTGATGTTCCCGCCCTGCCTCCCACTCACACCTCTTCTACCTATTACGAATCGACCAAGAGAGTCTGCCGGCTCCACCGTGGCTCCTCGCCCCTTTGGCTCCACCTGGGACTGTCATGGCAAAATCCACTGGGCTTCCTTGTCCCTCTGGCTCCGCCTTGATCAGTCATCACTCTGCCTTCATCATGGACTTACGGGTCGTTTCTCCACCCCTTTGGCTCCTATACTGGCTTCACCTCAGTCCTCTGCACCCTGGAGTTCTGTCGCCTGTTTTACACATGTTCTCCAGTTCGTTTATTGGTTTGCCCTGTGTATTTAAGCTCTGTGTTTCTTTCAGTTATTTGTTCTTTCTCATCACGTTATTGGTTGTTCTGTTCCTGTTTGCTTTTTCATGTCTTCGTTTCTAGTTTGAAGTTAAATAAACTATTACTGCCTGTAATTGGATTCTGCCTATCTCACGTCTTTTCTGTAACCGACCATGACAATAATCACATAAACTTAGGAAAACAGAGAACACCTTATAGCAACCACATTGCAACATGGTAAAATCAACTTAGCAATACCTAGGCTACCTAGTTTTGCACATGCTAAAATCACATACAAATTATTTTGAAAATGTACAAATCCAGTTCTTACTTGTATATGTTTGTCACGAGAAGATTGTGAATAGATTACTTGCCTGATTTTAATAAGGGGTCCTGAGTAAGGCTCCTTAACCATCATCATGCAGACTCATCTTTTGAGCTAACCTTTCTGTCACAGGATAAACAAAATGGCAAATCATGACCTCACCAAAGAGGGTCAAAGGCAGACATTTGCCCTAATTTGATTAAAAGGCCTCTGATATTAAAAAAAGAAATAAAAGTGTGTTTCTGCTTTAAAGGTCAGGATGTGTGGGGAAGGGAATTGCAGGTAATTCTACGACTGCGCCACACTAAGCCTGATTGGATGCTCTGTAGCACCACGATACCTTTCCCATTGATCCAGCCACGTCACCCCTCTCTAAATGCGCATGCTGTCCTTTCTTTGCTTAATTATTACCACTGTTGATTAGCTGGCTACAAAGATTCCAGCTCTTCAGACTCTAATTAATTTGTTTTCCCTACAATGGTGGGATGTTGGCAGAGAGATGGAGGGAGCGTGGGGAGGGCGCCCTTTGAGACAAGCGGAAAGGTCGTTTAAACTGTTAAACTGTTTTTTTTCCATCATGCCAAATAATGGATGAAGATTAAATGGGGCTGTGTGAGGAAAAACAAAGCTGAGGTTGCAACCTGCTATAGGTTTGTGAATGATGTATTACCAGACGTTTACATACAGTATTTACAGCATTTCCATGAACAGCAGCACCTTGGGACACTAGAACTAGATATGACTTTAATGATATCGGCATGTTATTTTAGCTACATAATAAAAAATTTTCAAGTGCAGTTTATATCGAATGAAAAAAGTAGACAGTGAATTTTATCAGTAATATAAAAGTAAGCCATTCCATAAAGCTTGCAGTTGATTGTGGAGCCATAAAGATACATTTTAAGACTCTCAAGAGCGTCTTGAATACCCCAGTGTTAATGCTTTCTTTTTAAATGTATCTTTATTGGCAATTATTGCCAAACTTATAATATAATAAAGTTATTGCTGTTCTAGAGGAGCTGGTTCATCTACCATCTTTACGAGCATATAAACAGCTGCTTACCTCAACACTCGTCACAGTTTTTCTGTCACGAGTCCCTCCACAACCCCATCTCATGCCTTATTTCTATCTGTTCTGTACTAACTTCATTAATTAAGTAGTGCGGCATGCGGCAAGACTTTAATGCTCAAGTCGATTCTCAAGCTCGAGTCTTCTTGGACAGCGAGCCAAATCTGTTTACTCAAGGATTATATGAATATTACAAACTGGAACTGGCAAAATACAATACTTACAAGCTATTGGTTAACTTTAAACGCTAGTCTGTGTGGCCTTATGAAAAAGAAGTAAATTAGCATACATTTAAAAAGAGTACTTACCGGTATTACAGATATAATACATTTACATTTATTCATTTAGCAGACGCTTTTATCCAAAGCGACTTACAAATGAGAATAATAGAAGCTTAAACTAACAATAGGACAACAATTTGCAAGTGATATGACCCTTCCCAGTTTAATCTAATCTTTAATATTTTTTTAAGATAATAGATATAGAATAGAAGATAAAGTGTTAATATTAATGGATCCAAGTGTTGCCAAAAAAGATGCGTCCAGCCATTTCTTGAATGCGTCTTCAGCCGTTTCACGGACTCAGCAGCTCTGGTTGAGTTGTTTAGTCATTCCACCATCATGGAGCAGACCAGAAAAAGGTCAGAGAAAGAGATTTTGTGCCTCTTTGAGATGGCACCACAACCGCATTCACTTGCAGAGCGCAAGTTTCTGGATGGCACATAAGTCTGAAGTAATGAGTGTAGGTAGGAGGGAGCAGAGCCAGTGGTTGTTCTGTAGGCAAAAGTCAGTGACTTGAACTTGATGCAAGCGGCGACTGGCAACCAGTGTAATTTTGTGAGGAGAGGAGTGACATGTGCTCTATTTCGGCTCGTAAAAGACCACTCTAGCTGCAGCATTTTGGATCAGTTCCAGAGGTTTGACAGTGCACGCTGGAAGACCTGCCATGAGAGCATTACAATAGTCCAGTCTGGATAGAACAAGTGCTTGGAAAAGGAGTTGTGTAGCATGCTTTGATAGGAAGGGCCTGATCCTCCTAAAGTTGTATAAGGCAAATCTGCAGGACCGGGCAGTTCTGGTGGTTAACTGTGTAAAGGCAGCAGACAGATCCAGCAGGATGAGAACTGAGGATTTGGAAGCTGCTCTTGCCAGTCTCAGAGCTTCAATTTCCGAGAGCAGGGCAGTCTCAGTTGAGTGTCCGCTTTTGAAGCCAGACCGGTTGTTGTCTAGGAGGTTGTTCTGTGTAAGAAAGGAAGAGATCTTGTTGAAAACAACTCGTTCAAGTGTTTTTGTGACGAATGGAGGAATCCAGATGTGCTGGATTTTGAGTGGGTTTCTTAAGCAGTGGGGTTACCCGAGCCTGCTTAAATGCAGTGGGAAAAGTACCAGTGTGAAGAGATGTGTTTATGATGTGCGTGAGTGCGGGTATAACTGAGGAAGAAATGGCCTGAAGTAGATTAGTGGGAATAGGATCAAGCGGACAGGTAGTAGGGCAATTGGAAAGGAGGAGTTTGGAGACTTCTGCCTCTGAAAGCAGAGAGAAGGAGGGTAGAATGTGAGGGTAGAGAGTGTTTTCTGGTAAGATGTGTGTGTCAGTTTGTGGTTTGGTAAATTGGCCGCTCATGGTGGTTGTTTTATTTATGAAGAATTTGGCAAAATTGTCAGCTGTAAGGGTTGATGATGGGGAGGAGGAGGAGGAGAGGGTGAGAAGAGAGGAGAAGTTTTAAACATGCAACAAAGTTAATTTTGTTGTGTTAATATACTTATGCAAACTGAATGTAATGTTTTAGACAGTTAATTGTATGTTATTTGCAATTAAATTAAATTTATTATAATTTAAATTTATATTAAATGCAAATATTTATTATGAAATGCCTAACCCTAACCCTAATAATCATAATTTTCCAAAATGTACTGTGAAGTAAAACTTTTAATTTTAAAATTATTACAAATTGCACTGTTCTTAAGTATGTTCAGAAGCAGTCTTGAAAGTGAACTCTCCTAAGTACACATAAGTGATCTTTTATTTCATTAATATATTATCTGCAAGTATACAGGCTACATATACTTTTAAGATTTGAAGTATAGGTGCACATTCGATACAATTAAGCACACTTCTTTTTCACAACAGTAGGTGACATCATCTGAAAAGGGGACATTTTACATTCAATTGAACCCTCAATCCAATTATGCATCACTATCTACTGTGAACCCTGCTGAAAAATCCAGCATGAATTCCATGTTGGTCCTGGCTGGTTTGTTGGTTAGAGCTGGTATAGCGCTGGTCTAGCTGGTGGCACAGGCACTGCCGCTTCCCATGCAGCCTGGGGTCCAGAAAACCAACAAACAGCATCCAATGCTGGTCCCAACATGCAAAACTTATGCTGGTGACCAAATGAATTTTTCAGCAGGGAGATTATACCCCAAATTTCCAATCCATTACAAAGAAAAATCCACAAAAGAGGTCTGGGCATCACAGTGAGATTTCACAGCATCATTATGTGGTCTGATCAACTTCCAGAAGGTGTGCAACAACAGGGTGGATGGCAGAGCAAAACAATTTGAATTGACTGTGACAGCAGCTCACAGTGAGAACCAACTATTACAGCACATCTCTGGGAAACTGCAAGAGGCTGTAAAACAGATCCCTGCTGCTTTCCTCTCAGAACATCATTTCATACTGGCACCTGCCAGTAAAGTGCTGGGCATCCTATTTCCTCTTCTGTGAGAGAGTCTGGAGTGGGAGGACACAGGGAGGGACATGCATGACATGTCTGCTGATGTTCTTTTAGTCTGACCCATATGCGTGAAGGTGAGCCCAGCAAACAATTACACCCATTTCTGATGTGATGCTAAATGGCCAAGGAGATCCAAAGGCACTGTGATGCAGAGGAAGGACAGGACAAGACCGAACAAAAAGATGCAAGGGAGGAAATTAAAGACAAAACACTGCAATGTTGTGTCACAGAAGAAAACTTGCCAATCAAGCAATTGTCCAAGTGTCAATATCGTAATTAGAATTGAGTGCTGGGTATTGGATGCTAAAACAACACAAGGTCAGGTCACCTATGGTATCTTTATAGCATTATTGTACAGTTTTTCTCAGTCACTTTAGCTATTATTCTCAAATGAGATTCTCTTTTCCTCCATACAGTAAAAAGTGCATGAGTTTTGGCACGTGTCCAAAAGAGTAAGTAAAATTGCCTAGAATTTGCACAATAACTAAATGCACATGGCTTGCTTCTCAAAACTGACGAGTTGGTTCTCAAAATCTGTTAGATATACGTATATTTATAAATACATGTAAAAATGTGGAAAAAATGACATGCAAATGTGAGTTTTGTTTAGATGTATCAAATTACTACAAAATATGTTCTGTTGTGAAATTAGCATTTTTCTTTATCTCGGTACTACATGACCTTTCCCAATAAACTTTGAAATCTGTATCTAAAAAGTTTGGGTTGACTCCAATTTTTAACCATATGGCCCAAACAAGGACACACCACACACACACACACACACACACACACACACACACACACACACACACACACACACACACACACACACACACACACACACACACACACACACACACACACACACACACACACACACACACACACACACAACACACACACACACAACTTTTCATTTTCTTGGCATTGGTCATTTTACTGACACAATAGGTTTTGAAGCATGAATTAAGTGTTTTGTGTGAGTTACTACATTTTGTTAACATGCAATATATAGTCATGTCCCATAAAACAATTATTTACTTATAGTTTAGAAAATGAGCAATTTAGAACAACTTAATCTTAAATTTATTGCATTTGATCTCAAGAACCAATTTTATCTGATTTTTTTGTTTTTTTAGAATATTCAAATTCTATTGCCTTTATATATGCATGGTTTTACACTGAGAGTAATACAGTTATGCCAGCTGCTAGACAGACTAGATAGCCTAGATAGATAGAACCTAAAACCTGCTGTGCAAATCTAAATGAAAGCATGCGTGTACTTGCACAGTTCTGAATCACAGACTGAAGGCTGTTGAACAGTAGAATCTAGCCACCATAGATAGTAGAAAAGATAGATAGATAGATAGATAGATAGATAGATAGATAGATAGATTTTACCTGAATACTTCTACAAATGTAATGCAAATTATTTACGCACCTGTTCAAGTTATTATAAACATGCACCTGTTCAAGTTAATATACATGTATATTTTCTCTGTTGGCATGCAGTGATACCCGCAGGAAGGTGCAACAAGCTCTAGTTTATAAGGTATGCGGCAACTAGCTGTTTTTTAACTGACAGTTGATACTATCCATTTAAAAACGAATATTTCTTGACAGTCGCTCTAATCTCTGATATTGGCCAATCAGAGGACGGATCAGGCGGTCCTTATGCAAATGTGTTGGCAAGGGAAACGAAACCGCTCCATTCATCCTCCTCATAGGGAAGAAACAAATAGGTGGCGTTTTTCTGTTGAAGTACAGTTTACTCCTCCAACCGCGAGAGTACAAGTCACTTTGAGCGATTAATAAAAAACCGGATACTTCACTCACGATATTTTGGTAAGTATTATTGTATTTGCATTGAAATAGTTATCTAATTCTTTGTCATTTCATATCATTTCATAATGTGCGCATTGCTCCTTCAAGGTTCGCTGAATACAACATACATATTTTATATTTCATTTAGTGACACTATAACTGATAAATGAACCCACAAACTAAAACACATTATTAGGCTATATATATTTCCTTTGCTGATAGCCTATGTATGTTTTTTCCAAGAATGTGCCTTTACAACTTTTAATAAATGTCATGTTAATTCTTAGCCTACTCATGCATGCATATATTGTGCAGACATATAGATAGAGATGTCATTAAAGCAAGATTAAGCAAAACAGAATACAGCTACATTTATAGGCTACATGCATTTTTAAGCGAATAAGTAGCCTATGTTACGTGATTGTTAGTTTGCCCTTATATTCAAATAACTGTGTTAAGTTGGCTTGTGGTTTGTATGATGACTTGGTCCGCTGCATTTATTTGCCCGTGTTATTGACATAATGACGAGTTGTTAAGGTCTGTTTATCAATAGCGCGGTGCCAGAAAACTTCATGGATGCGTGGATGTGAGTCAGTGTTGTGTCTGCGCTGCGCCACGCATGTATGACATGGCTGTGTCTCCAAACCGAGTCACCTGCCTTCCAAGACAGCATTTTGGGCATCATAGAGAACTGCAGTCATTTTGGGGCATTAGGTGCATAGAGCATTTTTGGGCAATATTGACTTATATGTGGGCATATATGTGCTTGCAACCGTTTTGGGAGTCATGAATTTTGTAATGTTTTTTATTATTATTATTATTATTTTGCATTAGGTGCATGTGCAGCATGCTTTGAGCACCATAAGCATATTTTAGACATATTTTATAGCTCATTTTTGGGCATCACAGAGGTGTGCAGAATTTGCGGCCATCATTCACAAGTGAGTAGAGCATTTTTTGGGAATCATAGACTATTTTTTGGATATCATGTGCTTGCAGCTTTTTTGGACACTTTCGACATTATACACTTGTGCAGCATGCACATCATACGTACAGCATATTTTAGAAATATTTCATGGATAATTTTTTGAGCATCATAAATTTGTGCGGCATTTTTGAGCATCATGCCACATTTTTTTGGCATCATAGACATAGGCTATGCAGAATTGTTTGGTCATCATAGGCCCTTGCAAAAATGTTTGAAGCTTATGTCTTATTTTAGTCATGTAGCCTACAGATTTTTAGGGATCAGGCACAGTGCCATTATCACTGATATACCAGTTTTTTATTAATATTTTTTAATTGTAACTGTTTTAATTTTGTTTAAAGTTTTAGTAATGTTGTTTTCATTTTATTTTGTGTTTAAAAAAAATGTCTAGGCCTATATAATAGTTGTTATTCATTTTTATTTCATTTTTAGTTCTTTTATTACTTTAAGGTCAACTAAAATGTAACTCTTGAAATTAGATTTGTAAACAATAACCTGAAGTTAAATAAAAAATCGACTGCTCTTTGAGTGCTCTGTTCACTGGTCACCAAGTGCTCACCATTGAACTGTCACTAAAATGATCAGCAGCGAGTTGTGAGAGCATCGGCTTGTTGGCACCGTGTTTGTTTGCGTCCATGCTGCCGTTTGGACGGGCCTGCGAGCGGCCGTGAAGCCTCAGTGAGCTCAGTGTGTCTCACGGCCACTGCTCATTAAGCTCAATGAATGGATGCAGATGTGATTATGTATGCTCAGATGAAACACGGCAGAGGGCTGGAGAGATGTGGGATGGTTTAATGATGAGAAGAGCGGAGGTCCACGGCCGCATCACTTCGTCTGACCATGACACACTTCAATTGCTGAATTGCAGGGCGATTGTAAAATATGTTTAGTTTGAAACATCTGAAAAGGTGGAAGGAGCTTTGTCCTTAAACCTGTAAAGCCTGACATAGGAATTAGTCATTTTTTTAATGGAAGAGTTTATTGAACCTTTAGATAAAAATAAAAACATTTAAACAAAAGTTTGCAGAGTGTCATATTTGATGCAGCAGGCAATTATAACTCATATAGTATTATCTAGGAGAATATGGATATCGAGAAGGGAAAAAAACACCTCAACTTATTTCAGAGGCCCAAATTGAGCAAAAATATACAATTTAGTCCATGTTGCTGATATTTATGGTCAAAATGTAAGATGAAATTATGATCGCTTTTAAAGTAAACCAATAAAACAAGTATTGCAGACCATAAAATGCATATAAATATCAGTTCTATATCTCCCAATAATGTCTTAGTCAATTATATTTAAATGCTTATTTAATGGCCAATGCTCTGTAGTTTTAATTATGCGGGCTATGAGAGATAGACATCCCTCAAAAGCCTGATTTATCATATTTAATAGTCACATTTTAACATGAAAATTAACACATTTTAACAAAAAGAAAATGAATGGATAATCAAGTAGCCTAAACCTCAGTTGCTTTAGTCCAGTTAGTGTTCATCTTGAAATATTACTAAAAATATAAAAGTTATTATTAAATCAGTAAAGATTTCACAGCAAAAAGACAAGTGTACCACAACCTGAAGGGGGACTTTTTTATAATTACACTAAAAGGGTTTTCACTTGCTAAAAAAAGTGTAAACTATCAATCAGATGACAGAGGCATGTATAGAAGATAAGAGGCCTTAGATATTTGCATATCAACTATTGGTACAGTAGGCTTTTTTAGTGAACTAGCCTAAAAGATAGTTGTACTAGACTGTGGATGGGGTCAGCACATACACGTCCAACCATCTCCTTGATTTTGTCCCCAACAAGAGCATTGGCCAGTATGGCACTACGCTCACACGCATGACCGACTGACTGATTACCCGTGTCACATGCTCTGGTTTTCATGGAGATGGATGGCCGATTTAAAATGGCTGAGCTCTGGAAGCCACACACAGTTGTCAGCTTTTTGGCGGGAGCGATCTATGACCTCTGGGCAGCTCGACATGGAAAAACAAAGGAATGCCTGCTTGGAAGAACGAATGATGACGATTGTGTATTGTTCCCCTCTCAGATAGGATCGTGTTAGTATTGTGCATGTTTGTCATGTCAAACAGAAGCGCTCTGGCTTGTTTCCTTTCTGTTAATCTTTTTTCGCTGGCGTTGTTGTTGTTGTTCTTTCTCTGCTTCCTGTTCTGAATTTGAATGAGAGGCAAGTACAGTGTCATAACGGAGGGATGCTGTCAGATACATTTAGCAGCTGGAGTTATCGGATGACGCCCTGGGGTGTTAGAAACAAATTGTCCAATGCGCTTACCCAACATGGTACAGCATTTAGATAGGGCATAAAATACAAACCATGATAAGGCTGATTTTGAGAAATAAGACTGACAGTTCCATGGCAAAAAAAAAAAGTGTTGGCATAGAATGACGCCCACTGTGTATCCAATCTATAGATAGTATTGTACAGCACATCCTTTAGCATCTGACTGCTTGTATGTTTCCAGCTTATTGATTTGAACACAAACTGATTTTACATTGAACTTATATTTGCACCTCCCAAGAAACTTTTGGGGCCTCATTTATAAAATGTTTTGTAAAAACCATCTTACATTTGATCATTTCTCAAATGTGAATCCGTGTGATTCAGAGAATGTGCGTACGCCTCTCTCTCAGATGTGGAATTTATAAATCACAAATCATCTTGAAATTGTGCTCAGCTGAATGGTTTCAGATCCCTGCCTTGTAAATGGCACAGAATTAATGTAATTAACATATAAAGAGCACCTGTCAACGTCCAAACGCTTTACTTGTGAATGGTGAGCGGCAAACTTTTCCACGTCAAAGACCGGTTTTATAAATATGATCATTGACGTAGATTTTAGAGTATGCACACACTAAGATGAAATCTGTGCATATAGGCACATTTTATAAATGAGGCCCTGGATGTTTACAATTGATTTGCACATTTTTACACAGGAAACAAATTTAATTCGCCAATGTAGTGCACTTCTTTCAGAGGTATTACAGTGCACTATATCGGCCGCCCAGACTGGTCATCACCACATTTCATAATCCCATTTATTTCCCCCCCCAAAGTGCCATCCTTGAGAGGGCACAGTTCAAATACCGCCTGCCAAGCCACTTAAATGAAATGCAGCACAATAAAATGATCACAGAAAGACTGTGCACCTGTGTGATACGCCGTTCTGAATACTAAATACTGATTGTGCTCAAGTTGTATTATTCCAGCATCTGGAACAGCCGTTTAATGGTACAATATTTTGTTCTGCCTAACAGAGATGGATGGCATACGCTTATTAAAATAACTGTTTATAATGTTGTTGTTTTGTTCTGCCTAACAGAGACGGATGACATACGTTTATTAAAATAATTTTTTATAATGTTGTTGTTTTGTACTCTAACAAAAGCTTTAACATTTTGTTTCCTAAACCACAAACCATAATGATTTTATAATATTTTATTTAGCTGGTTAGATTATATTCTGACATCTTTTTTTCTCAGTAATATAAGGAAATGAAGTGAATGACTTTAAAATTATATTATATTGATTAAATTATAATATAATCAATATAATTTTTGATTAAATATTCTATTATTTATATCAGATTTAACAAGATATTTTTCTGAAGTACTGTATGTGAGTTGTGAATGCCCATGCAAAACTTTACACCACAATTTTGGTGTTGTGGTATAGTTCCGTCTTTGTTGTTGTTGTGTGTTGCTAGGGTATTGCTAGGTGGTTTCTAAGGTGATCTGAGTGGTAGCTTATTGGCCAAGTGAAATGAGTCTACCCTCAAGTGTCCTACATATTTAGGTTTCGCTTAAATGCCATGTAACTATATGGTATTTTCTCATGAGATCTGACATCACATGTGAATTGGCTAAACAGTCTAAATGCTTAGAATAGTAATAGCACACCTTTCCTCAACAAGCCACACATGAGTGAGCTATCAATAATGTCTGTATAGCATAAAGGGTGTGGGTTGAGTTTACACATTAAAATTTGCTAAATATGAGCAATAGTAATAGTGCTGCTTGCCTTAGCAATAACTACTGATTGGTATAGTATCATTAACCCTTTTGAACTCATTGCACAGAATTACCTCAAATACAAAACATAACAGGATTCTGAAGAAGCATTAGGGAGTTCCATTGTATTCTGTGGAGTGGAACTCTAGATTGCTGTTAGGTTCCTCAAAATACAGCATTATGCTACATTGTATCTCCAGCTGTCAACAGCAACAGTGTTGCATTAGCAGATACAAATGGCACTACTTAGTAAATACAATATTTTGAGAGGTAAAGAGCAGGTGCAGTGACCTTCATTGGGTTTCCCTCTCCTCCTGAGAGAGGACATTCTGTTTCTTCAGCACTGGATTGGGGAAACATCACTATAGAAACACCAAATGGTTTAATTTAACCCGATGCAGTGGGACTCGTTTAGAGCCAGTAAACATAGCTGTTTATCCGAGGGAAAAATGTTATTGCTCAGGAGACGGGATTCTCAGATATGTTTCATTCATCAACTTTGTCTGAGATGTTTCTCCTGAAGGTCTTTAATATAAATTAAATAAAAAGAGAAATTGACATTGAAATATTGACATTGTAAAGAGCTAAAGAAAAATGAATGTGGCTTTTTTATTAGAAATGTTCATATTGAAATCTCTGAATCTGATTATTTGACATCTTTGATATCAAAATCAACTTATAGGAAATGAAGCATTTGTCTGAAAAAGCAGGTTACTTTCACCCAAATGATAGTTCACCAAAAAACAGAAAATTTATTTACTCACTTATTAAATTCATTTAATTTATTTGTTCTAAACCTGTATGACTTTCTTTTGTAGAACATAAAAAGATATTTTGAAGATTTTTTTTTTAACTGTATCTGACCTTACAGTGGAAATCAATGGGGTCCAAAACAATGCTGGACTACACTGACTTTCATAGACCCAACAACACACACACACACACACACACACACACACACACACACACACACACACACACACACACACACACACACACACACACACACACACCACACACACACACACACACACACACACACACACACACACACACACACACCACACACATGTTTGTTTTTGTGACTTATGAGGACATTCCATAGGCGTAATGGTTTTTATACTGGATAAACTATATATTCTATCCCCCTACACTGCCCCTGTCCCTAAACCTACCCCTTACAGGAGACATGCTGGATTTTAACATTTAAAAAAAAAAATGTTTTTTATGTTTTTTAAGCTGTTTGAAATATGAGGATGCATGCAATGTCCTCATATTTCACGTGTAAGTTGTAATACCAGTGTAATACCCATGTCATTATACACATTTGTGTCCTCATATATCACAAAAACAAGCACACACACACACACACACACACACACACACACACACACACACACACACACACACACACACACACACACACACACACACACACACACACACACACACACACACACACACACACACACACACACACACAACCAACCATTTTCAAACTATCATCTTTAAAAATCAAGGTACATTCACGAAAATAATTCATGCTGTTTAGGCCTTTAATTGCATCCATTTTAGAAGATCCTAAATTTAGCATGGAAGCCCAAGTCGAGACTAGCTAAAGTCTTGCAGTTGCTAAGTGATTTGTTTGTCTATGCCCCATACCCCACATGGGACACAGCAGCACCTTGCCTACAGCAGCTATCTTAAATTACTGCCCTGAACCATCTGCCACCATGCCCTGTGTGTGTTGTGCGAAAAAGTACAGTTAGGGACAGAGAGGTTTGTTGTCACTGACAGAGACAGTGGGAAATAAAGGGACTAGCCTATATATTTTCCCCACTGCTCTGTTTGTGTATAATTGAAGAATCACCTTTATGTTGACTCTTTTGCTCACAAAAGCTCCTTTAGCTGATTACGACGACTGACAGTTTTGATGTGCCCCTTTAACTCCAGATAAGCATGGTTGACCTTTAGGCTGCATATCTCCAAACTGCTGCATTATTTATGCCCACTATTGGTTGTTATGCCACATGAGTCAGTGGAGAATTTTATGACTCACCTGTAATTGAACTGCAGTGAAGAGAAGGTGGCATAAAAAGCTTCAGGAGTGACGTACAAATCCATAAATCATTCGTAGACTGAGAGAAGGATCATAATATTTGCAATTGCTCATCAGGTTTGCACTTTTTTTAACTTACGGTATATTAATATTATGTAAAATATGAATGTTACTTTGAGTGAAAAGTTAATTAGAGATATATATAACTTATATTTAATTTCAGAATAGAATGTGGTTTATCTTCCTTTTGCTTTAATAACAAATAATGGCTGAATAATAAATATGTTCTACTTTACTACTGAAAAAAAGTATCTTGTATAAGTAAATATATTCATCACAACAATAATATAAAGTATGGAAGATAAAGATAAATCTGTATCACATCTTTCTATGGAAAGCAGTGTTTGAATCAGCATAAATAAAATAAAAGATCATTTTTAGAGGGCCTTTAGATATTGGTTGATAGCTGATATTGTGCTGTTATTTATCACACATCCATTTTAATGTGACTCTCACATTTGTATTATTTACATTCCAAAGAGCTCCATTATCAGCCCCTCAGTGGAAAATGAAACTATATCCATCCATACCAACTGGGCCGGATCGGCACGGAATGGAATGGTTAAGCAACGAGAACAGTTTGTCCCGATGTTGGAAAAGATTATTTGGTTATTTTTTGTCAAGTTAACTGAAAGTAAATGAATCTTGATAAATTGCAACCAAACCCTGAATAGAAAATCAAGTAAATCAAATCAGCACTATCCAACTTTAAGATGAATTGACTTGCACATTAAGAAAGAGCTAAATTAAGCCAAAGAAAGGATCCATCCATGGCAAAGCTTCTAACCAGTTGTTATTGGCTGAATTTTGTGAGACAAGGATTGTGAAAGCTTCCTGGTCTGTTACCAGGACAACCAATTATTCACCAGTGGTATCATCCCAGGGTTTCGATAAAGCACACTTGTAACACGCCACTTTTGTCCACCATAAAAGGGCCGGAACATTGTTGTGAAAAGGCTTGCGTACTTATAGGGTACTTAAAACACTCTCCCTATTCAGGTCAGTGACGCTCAATCGGATGTGTGTTTGTGTGCTAGTGCATATGCGTGTCTGAGTCATGTAAATAGTAATCTCTCTTTAGATTATAGAAAATGTTGTTTTAGTTTTTTTTAATAGTTGGCTAAAAGTATATATCTTAACAATCTGTAAATATATAAATCTAACAAAAACGTGCATTTCATGATTTTTTGATGTCTTAAAAGCGATAAAGGTCATTTAAATTTTTTAAAAGTATAATCTAAATAATACAAAGAAAAAGAGATCCTCCCAAAAGTTCTTTAGAGCTCCATTTGTTTAAATTACAGCGGGTTCATTGCATTTGATCTATTATGTCTGACTATGCAGTCAGATAGTTTCTGTCTCTGTGAGGTTCATGGCCCCTGTTACATTGAGCTGTCACCGGGAGTTAAGAGACACAGAGAGAGAGAGAGTTAAAGGCGATGATGGAAGACAATGGTGTCTAGAATGGGCAAAGACAAAGACCAACATAGACCACCATTTACCAGATTAATGCTGGATAATGCTAGTCTAGCGGGTGAACCAGCTCTGCCAAACTGATCACTGGGAATATTTAGCACACTGGAGGCTGGTCCTCCAGTGTGATACACTTCCAGTCAAATATTTGGAATGATTAAGATTGTTTTAATGTTTTGATGAAAGAAGTATATTGTGCTCAACAGGGCTGCATGTATTTGATCCAAATATTAAAACAAGGAAAAGTAATAGCCTATTGTGAACTATTAATAGAATACCATTACATTGAAATAACTGTTTTCTGTTTGAATATCACATGATCCTTCAGAAAGCATTCTAATATGCTGAGTGATTTGCTGCTCAAGAAACATTTCTTATAATTTCTGACAGAAATTTTAAAAAAAAGCCCAAACTTGACTGATTATTAAAGGTTCTATGTGTTTTTAAAGGGTACCTATTATGGCATTTAAAATGTTCCTAATATTGTTCTGGGAGTCCCCAACAACAGTTTTACAAGCATGCAATGACAAAAAACACTTTTGTTGTCTTATAATATGCATTTATTTTTACCTGATTTGCTCACCGACTCCCATATGAATCGTTTAGCGAGTCATTTTTCCAAACCCCGCCTTTGCGTGACGCTAATCTGTGGTGATATGTTAGACACCCAGCCGACGGGGTGTCATTGGTTGTTGCGCTAGATCTTACCCAGATACAACAGTGCTATTTTCTGATTGGCTAACAACACCAGACGAACAACACCAGAGGAGACCAGGGTTGCCAGGTCTGCACAACAAAACCAGCCCAATTGCTCATCAAACTAACCCAATCACGGCCAAAAATATTCAAATAGCGTTCCCGGGTGTTTCCTCAATAACAATCATGTTCCAGTGGATAAAACAATCGCGTCAACCAGCGTGCACTACACGAACAACCCGCGGAAACAGTGCAGGCATACAGACCTGGCAACACTGGAGGAGACGCGCTTGAATCCTGCCGGTTTAACAGTGAGTGAGTTTTGGGCAATGCGGCATATTAAATATATTACAAATAGTTTTTCAGCGTGAGAAATACAATGTGTGGCCGGAGAGCGTGACAAAAGACCGAAATGAGTGACTGTCACGCTCAATGCGTGATGCGTGACACTCGAGAGCCCTGTGACAACTCCATCAACAACGACAAACACTTCACATATTTCAATACAATTGACATTGAAGACCTAAGTTAGCTGCTAGAAGCTGCGCTGTGCCTGTGCGTACACAACACACAAAATAATTATAGAACATGATACAAACATAAAAGCAACAGCCTACTTACAGATTGTGATTCGGAGAAGGAAGCTGATCCAAATAAACTCGGTACTGAACCTCCCTCCTTCAGTATCAGCCGGATCGCAAATTCATACTTTAGCATTTAGGTTTGTGAAGCAATCATCTTTAAAATGACGCGAACACAGAACAAGTTCGGGCTATAATACTTCTGTGGTATACTATAGTTATGAACTGTAGCCACTGTCTTCAAATGCTCCTCACTGGGCAGATGAAAAAAGTTTGCTTTTGCGTCGCACTTCAAAACACAGCAGCGTCTCGTCGACATGATGTTTTCCCTGGTGTCTCCTAATGCAATGAGTGGGCGTATCTTATTCAAATAACTTGTACAAGTGACGTACGAAAGTTAGAGAAAATGCATCGTTTGTCTATCGATTCATATCAACGACTCAGAGTCGACTCTTACTTTTGAGAGATAATAACTTTGTATACGGTGAACTTTCATATTTAAAACTTTGCAGGATGTTTTCGTTCACTTAGATCTATGTTACACACTACAGAAAGGTAATTTTCAAAATTCCATGATAGGTACCCTTTAAATCTAAAGCCTACTACTATTTCATCTCTCAGTTACTTCTGCCATGTCAATCTTGAAAGAGTTTGCAGAGGGTCACTGGGGTGAATAAGTCTGTAAGAGACTTAAATTGAGTCCTCTCTTCTTTTCTCGTTCAATCTCCGACAGTTGCCAGTACAATGTTCAGGCCCTGAAAAAATCATTTTCCCCCACCTGGGATCCATTTAAGTGCCAGACCTGTATGTCTTTGTACGTGTGTGCATTTGAGTGTGTTTGTGCATGTGTCTGCATGTGCGCTGTGGTGGAATGAATCCACTGCCAATGCCCTAGTGTCCAGCACATCTCGGCTCCAAGGGTTCTCATCTCATTTGGTGGCTCTTAAAAGGAACACGCACAGACTGATCTTGCTGGAATGTCAAAGACACCAGCAGTGACCACACAGGCAATCACTGTCCATTGATCAATCTGAGTGACAATGGAGAACTGACGAAAAAGAGAAAGTGATAGTAGAGGCCATGAAACAAGGCCACAAAAGACATTCACTCTGTTTTCTTACTGACGGAAAGGTAACAGCTTTAGACGTGACTCTGCAAAAGATCATGAAGCAGAATTAATGTGTCTGACCTTTTGGTTTCATTGCAATAATTTTTTTATAGTCTTTAAAGTCAACATAAAGTCAAAGTAGTTTCTATTTACTTTCTTAATACATGTACCTTGTCTTATTGTGAAAGTTATTCTTAAAAAAAGAAAACTTTTGGCTGATGTCACCTTGGCACCAAGGGTGTGGAAAATAATGTTAAAGGGATAGTTCACTTTGAAATTAATTTTTGGTATGTTTTAGCTTACCTCAAGGGCATCCAAGATGTAGGTGTCTTTGTTTCCGCAGTAGTTTCAATTTTGATATTTTTAGGTCAAACCGTTCTTGTCTGTCAGTCATATAATGCAGGTCTATGGGGTCCACCGCAAAGAGCATGCACAGAGAAGTCCAAATTAAACATGATTTAATGACTCGTAAATGTAAGTACACATTGATGGCCTAAGACATGAAACGAGCGGTTTGTGTGAGAAAACGAACAGTATTTATATCGTTTTTACCTCTTGTAAACACAGCCACGTCCAAGTGATCTGAGGGCGCCGGCGCTTCGGTCTTTTCCGGAAAGCGCCGGAAGTGATCTCTCGCGCGTGTACGTCACTCATCTGGAGGGGCACTGCTCCCAAATGCCCGGCCTTGGCGACGGGCCTGCATTAATCTGCAAATCCTCATAGATAAGCATCACTTCTGCTCAAGGAAAGAGAAACGGCATAGTGACAGCATCACCTTAACAATGTCTCCCACATTTCTTCCCTCAGCACTGCTAGACTAATCCGCAAGCAGCCGTCTAATCCTATAGGAGCCACATAAAAGCTACCATTCGTTGATAAGCAAAACGTCCTCTTGGGTGGTAAATGAAGCGAGAACTGACTCATCGGATAGAAACTCAGGAGAGATTATATTCCACAGTAAACAACTGGGAAAAGAAGATGCCATAAAACTATTATTTCTGAACTTAAGCCAAAGATTAAAAGTGTTTTTTTTTGTGTGTGTACTTTATTTTTCATTCATATTAAGACTGTCTGTCCATATTTCTTATCGGCTGAGGTGCTTTTGGAAGCCCAGTTTTCTGCAACATGCTTTTGCTCTCCTGACAGTCATTAAATTGGGCCTTGTCGGAGGCTCAGGATGGGGCAGTTCTGTCCAACTTCACATTAGACACCAAACACAGTTGGTCCTGCCTCCTTTTAAAACCCCTCTCCACTCCCACTCTCCCTCTTTTAAAACTTCCCTTGCCTTCCAGACCTCAAAGTCTCTATACCTCAGGGGCTTTTCCTCCGAGGAGGCAAGACAGGCAGTGCCTCCTCAAACAATTAGATGAGAAAATAACCCATGTTACAAAAAT
Organism: Chrosomus eos; assembly: GCA_036326025.1. NCBI lineage: Eukaryota > Metazoa > Chordata > Actinopteri > Cypriniformes > Leuciscidae > Chrosomus > Chrosomus eos. Next base: position 12,180,291 of record CM070827.1, read on the forward strand.
AAAACAATGCAAATATGAAAAAATTGACATTAAAAAGGTGTATAAATCACTTGTTTTTCTAACATAACAGTGTCCAACAGGGACACCCTCAGGTAAAGTTACAGCGGGACGCCACGTCTCTCTTTTGCCTCCCCTGAGCCCATTGACTTTTACAGACCCCCTAAAGCATGAGGTGGGTTTGGTGGGGGGTAATTGACAATGTCAATTCAAGTCACCTGAGAGGAGGCAATGCCTCCACGCTATGATTGGATATGATTTGTTATGGTTGGATTGGTTCGTGCTATAAATCCTGCCCGTTGTTTTCGTGCACGTTCGTGAATTGGTCTGAATGAACAAAATGATGGTGTTAATGGGAAGGCTAATTAAAAAGTAAGTAAATAACTCAGCCACATGGGTATAACCGCTTTATGTCATGCCAAAATCAAACTTGCAAAGGACTGAAAACAAGAACATTTTTCATGTATTTTTTTAGTGAGCAATCAGCTTGGTGAAATTAAAGGTACATCATACCAGTTTAACAAGCTTGACGACTGATGAAAATAAGTTGACTAGTAAAAAGAACAGTTGAACATCAATTCATAAAAACAATATTGTTTAAATTGTTACTCCAGTTAGTTGTTATTTTGGAATAAATGTGAAAATGCTTAAAACACTACATTGATGAGATTTATACTTGTTTTCAAAAATATTAATTACACCACTGCTATACAGATCTACTTATTCACCTTGAACTCAGCTCCTTGCCACCCTTCTCTCCATCTCACACTGTGTTCCTGATGGCCTCATTGTGTGAAGTGAAGACAGAAGTTGAATGAGAGATACATGCTGGTAGACCTGATCTGTTGGTCTTAATTGAATTGTAGCCATGTCAGGAGTAAAAGGAATAGGTCAAGGATGCATTACAAAACAAAGTTGTCGTCCTGCTCACATTTAAAGCATATTCACATTCTGTCTTCTAATGATTTATAGGGCAGTGTAACAAGTAGGCTACCTCTTCTTTTTGAAATAGCCTAAAGAGTCATGGTCGCTCTATGTTCGTTGTGTTCCGTGGCAGTAAATTACAAAAAACAAGTGAACACTGCTGTTTGAGTGAATGGCTGAGGGAGTGATGGCATTGATCATTGCCATCATTCTCTCTTCTGACTGCTGTAATTAGTCTCTCTCTATTTTTTCCCTTCTTTTGGAAAGTCGCGGAAAACGCAATCATGATTTTCTTTTGTTTTTGGACCGAATGGGAATACAATTTGGAACAAAATATTATATGCCTTCATCTGCCATTCACCAATATAGAAATGTACCTAACTATGATGACTTCCGCTTCTGAGAACCCTGTAAATGTGAAAAGGGTCCATATTAATAATTTTTTTACAACAGGGTCCAATTAACACGTTTTAGTAAGTGAATATATCTGAACACACTGACAGCTGCAGAACATGAAGTGACACATTGCAAACATTTTTTACCAGCCCTACCGATTTGCACAAAACAGTAAATGAAGAAATAGTGATTATTTTCACACTGATTGAAATTTGGCACAGTGTGTCTCATAAGTGCACACACAATAAAACTCAGATGCATGGGCAGGTGCTGCTAGTTGGATATATTCTGGGCCTAACTATAATTTAAAAAGTACAGCATGCTTCAGTCCTGTAGCGTATGTTTGGCTTAAACAGCAAGCCACAAACTTGTTTATTATAGTGCCTAAAAAAAAAGTAGTGTGTGTCTGAATTTTCTAATAAAATGAGATATGAATCCTTGCTTGAAGGATATTATGACATCTATGGCGAAAAACACAGTGTGTTCAACTTATTGATGTTACAACTCCCAGGTAACCTCGACTCTCTCACAGGTTCCAAAGCAATATGGGTGTAGATTAACTTCCATAAACAGACGTTGCTTTCCAATTTGAGTCGCTCTTCATTTCCTTTGCAGTTTCATGGAGGGCTCTGGAGTAATGATTGACAGATTTTGTTTCCTCTTGCACGCCGGCTCTTTGAGCAGTCACTTATTACAAACGAGCTAACAAAGGTTGGCCTGTGGGCAAGTGCTTGCAGAGTTTGATGGAAGCCTTTCCGATTGAAAACAATAGTGGGTTGTCTCACCAGCCCCAAAGAATCAGCTTTCTAGAGCCTTGAAGCGAATGTTGTCAGCCATACAGTTCATTAACCAATTAGATCTTTAATTAAACACCCCTGTCTAAAGTTAACTAATCAGAAAGATGCCAAGATTAGCAAAGCCGACAGACCACAGAATTCCAAAAAAGGTCAGCTACAAAGATGGAGCGAAATAGAGCAGGGGAAAATGAAAGTGAGAGAGAGAGAGAGGAGATGAATGCTCACCTCTGATTAGTCATCATGATCCCACTAAAATGACCAGAGGAGAAAATAGCTCTGTGGGCGACCGGGTCTCAGAATGTCTCTGAGTTCCTCTGAAAAGCTGCTGCTGTATTCCGTCATCATGTGCCCCTCGTCAACTATTTAGACCTGATCAATATTTAATGAACTTTAATAACCCGAGAGCGGAGATAATGACTCATTAACACAGTGCCTCATTTGTCATTTGCACACCCAAATATATCCATTTTCAAGGCCCAGGGCAATCTGGACTTGGTTTAATATATCTCGGATTTTGCCACAGGCGGACACATTATAAGACATAATGTCATGACAAAGTGTAAAACCCCAAAAGAATAGTGGACAACAGCTACTAAAAGACAGAGAAATGGAAACATCATTTGTCACACAAAAAAATCAGTCTAGTCACACTCTATATTGAACAATTTTTACTAGTTTTATTTTGTTTTATATTATGAATTCAATTTTTTTGTTAGTTTCATAAATTGTTATCATTAGAAAATGTTTAGTTTTATTTTGTTTTGCACTCTTTTTAGTTTTCACCCAAACAAGCTAACAATCAGATGTTCGCTTCAAATAATAAAGAGAAACAGACCACATTTTCACTGGCCTTGGTTACAAAAGTATTCTTTACTTTTGATAGTTTGTATATAGTTTGAAGTGGATCTTTCTCTTCAGGGTTCATGGGTAATGCAGTTCTTCATCTGAATTTGTATTACTTACAATTTAACAAAAAGTAGGAAAAAGTCCTTACCCAGGACCTACATAAAATGCAAGCTGGATTTTTCTGCAGGGCAAATGGCTTCAAATGTAGCATACACCATTGATTAATTAATAACCTCGGAGCTCAAAAATAAGGCCTGTCTTGAACAGTTTACTATATCACTAGTCTCAGCCTCAGTTTTTTTCTTTAAAAACATACTTTTTGGACCATTGGACAGATTTTCACCAAAATTTAATTGTATAATCTTTAGACCATGCCGGCAAAAGTGGATTTTAGTGGATAAAAGTGGATAGACGAAACCGTTTTTGTATACTGCATCAACAAATTTGAAAATGCTTTGACCTATTCGCTCTGTGCACGAGAAAAATGCTAACTTCCGGCTTGAGGGCGGACGTTGGGTACTTCGTTTCCGGTTGCCGTCTTGTTTACATCAGTGAGTACTAATCAGCTGTCTCACGAACGTAACCAGCACATGTATCCACACATAGCAAAGCCATAACACAGCGAGGGAGAAGAACTAAGTTACATGAAACAATCCAACTACATATTTTAAACCACTGACAAGGGAAAAGTCACTACTCACGGTGTCTATAGCCGCTTTCCGTCCGGAGGGACTTTTGCAGTGCCTAGAACCTTCCTATAACCATTTTTTTTCGCGTGTTCCGACCGGACTAAGTTCCTATAACTCTTTCAGTACCTAGTCTAGAGCGAGGACTTTTTTTAGTTCCCTTTCCCAACGTCGGATACCTTTACTCCCTGTATTACATGTGTACTCCCTGTATGACATACTGAGAGACGTAATATTTAAACCCCTTTCTCTCTCTTGCTCTGGGGAGCTGGAGAAAAATCACTAACCAATCGATGAACATCATCGACTCTAATATTATATTATAATATCGACTGTAATCTTCGGTTAATGTCAAAGACATCTGGAGAAATATACATAATCTACGTTGTCCATCAGGCTACCGGAAACTAGACACCCCATATCGGTTTCGCAGCCGGAAGTAGCATATGCTAACGTGCACATAGTCTATTGACACCAAACTTTGAATGCATCATTGTCATCTTACTCTGACCACACCACATCAATTCGGTCATAGTGCCACCTATTGGTCGAAAGTGATAAACCTTTAAATCATTTTACTAGTGATTGAACTCATGATTTTCAGCCATTTTGTCTAAAATCATATTAAAATGTCTTTAATTGCTTGTTGTTGCAGTTGGTCTGATGCTCCCAGCCATGTTGGCATGACTTATCGTGCCTTCTTTGTGCTTTGCCCCTTGTTTTTCGTTAATCTTGCTCTGTACTCTTTATTTTGTGTGATATTGGAGGCAGACATAATAAAAAGGATGGAGACAGTGGTTGCCATTTGAATGGTGCGATTCACAGCTGCACTTGCATTACATTACACCTTCGCATTAATCTTGTCTAGAGACCTGTTGTCCACAATGCATTTCGCTTTTTGATTGCTGCTGCCAATCTATAAAGCATTAATGTATTTTATGGCTTTTTTTCCCTACTTGTCCACAGAGAGGTGTTAAAAGATGGGGAAACACAACAGCAAGCTTGCTCCTGAGGTTCTAGACGACTTGACCAAAAGTACAGAGTTCAATGAAGTTGAGCTGAAGCAGTGGTATAAGGGATTTCTGAAGGACTGTCCAACTGGCATCCTCAATCTGGAAGAATTCCAGCAACTTTATGTCAAGGTGAACATTGTCTATACACCCAAAGGGATAATTTACACAGACGATATAGTTACTGTATCCATCGCCCTGCATAAAATAAATCACAAGCATAATGAAAAAAAATCTCAATACTTTTTTTAAAGGGATAGATTACCTAAATTCGAAAATTCTGTCCTGATTTACTGGCACTCATGCTGTTCCAAATCAGTATGTATTTGGGTTTAAAGTTTGTTGTTGTGTATTATATTTATTACATAAAGAGAACATGGAGCTCTAACTCAAAGAGCAGGAAAAAACACACAATTTTATTCAGATGCCCAAACTGAAGGTTTTATAATTATACTGAAAGGCATTTTACTCGCAAAAAAAAAAAAGGTATAAACTATCAAATGACAACAAGCATGTAGTAGATTGTGTACATCAGGTTTTTCAGTCTTGGAAATAGTGTTAATCAAATTCAAAACAGCCCACTGCGCAATGTGACGTTAGAGTGACATCTTTTCTATGTAATTTTTGGACGTCCAATTTCGGTCCACTGAAGGGGTTGTTTTGTAACGCCAGGTGACGTCTTTATTCGACGTCTTTTGCACGTCTAATATTGACGTCGGTGGGACCAAATGTGGTCGTTTGTGGACGTCTTTTCAACATCAAATTTAGTATCTTCTATAACTTCTATAACTGTAGTCCCATGTTTCAAAAAGGTAGAGGACATTTTTAAAGGATGTTATCTGTACCATGTATTTACATTTATGCATTCAGCAGACACTTTTATCCACAGTGACTTGCAGTACACATTTACATTCCTGCTTTCCCTGGGAATCAAACCCATGATCTAGGCACTGCACTAGGTGGCCGTTTCACAAGCGCCAATGTTTGAGCTACAGCATTCTGCTTGAGACAATCAAATGCAGTTTTTGGAAAACTATCTTAAATAATTGTAAATAATCTGTATTCATATGTATTAATCATGTTGATAACAACAATGTTGATATTTGTAAATAAAAAAAAAATATTGCATGTTAATCATGTACATTTCCTGCACCTGTAATAGACGTCCAAATGAGGTCCAAACAAATTCCCCAATTCAACGGTCAAATGTTGAACGTCAACATGATGTCCAAATTGGGTCATGGTTGGACATCCAAATAGTGGACCTAGTTTGGACGTCGAATAGATGTCCAGAATTGGTCATGGACCGACGGACCCAATATAGACATGAACTGCACGTCTATCCGACGTCCAGTGTTTAGTGGGAGTAGGCTTTATAGGGCGTATGATGAAAGAATGATAATTTAAGGATGTCTATTAGGTTACTAAAAAAGTGTACTAAAAAGTCAGTTGCCATATCTGTTTTTGTATCTTCCAGTTCTTCCCTTATGGCGATGCTTCAAAATTCGCTCAGCATGCCTTTCGGACATTTGACAAAAATGGTGATGGTACCATTGACTTCAGAGAGTTCATCTGCGCACTGTCCATCACTTCCAGGGGAAGTTTTGAGCAGAAACTCAACTGGGCCTTCAACATGTACGACCTAGACGGAGATGGCAAGATCACACGCATGGAGATGCTGGAGATCATTGAGGTGAGGTATTCAGAGAAGCCATTGCTTCACATACTCAAATAAGTGTTTGCTTTAGAAATGTTTTCACCCCATCGATTCGGGATGTCTCTGATGTCCAGGCAATCTACAAGATGGTTGGAACGGTGATCATGATGCGTATGAACGAGGACGGGCTGACCCCACAGCAGCGTGTGGACAAAATCTTCAGCAAGATGGACAAGGACCACAACGATGAGATCACGCTGGAGGAGTTCAAAGAGGCGGCCAAGAGCGACCCCTCCATTGTTCTTTTACTGCAATGTGACATGCAGAAGTAAGAAAGGAGAGGAGGGAGATGAGTGAAGGGGGCTGGGGGGTGTAGGGAGGGGAGGAGAAACATGTACAGACTTCTAGAGAGATGTAGGTAATAGATGCTGAGAGAAAATATACTGTTGAACAGAAGTTAGACTGCATGGTAATCTTGGGAGTGCAAAGGCAATGATTATGGCCATTTGGAATGATTAGTGAAAGCAATGCAAGAGAGAGTATTTTCAATCCTGTATCACTCGTTACACGTTCTGTCTGCTTTCCAGCCCTTAGAGAGAGTCCAAAAGAATGAATCATTAATACAAGACATTTCTTTCCTCAGAAAAGTCACTTTTGAGCCAAAAGACAGGCATCCGTCTCTTTCTGAAGTTGAATTTAATAATTATAATAATCCATTTTGACACATTTTAATCCAAGATAAAGATACAAAAGGCAAAGGATGAAAATAAACATTAGGGATGCACATTGTGAGTCTGTAGCTAGCTATCTGTTGATATTTTATTTATTTATTTGTTGATATTGTATATGTATAATCGCCAATTATTTGTATATATAATTGTGCATTCTCATTTACCTCATTTTTACTTTATCTTGTCTGTCATCCAACACTCTTTAAAAGCACTAATAATTTAATAAATGCAAACTTTAGCAAATACATTATAATGTAATGCCCAAATTCACCTGTAGCATTTAAAACACAAATTTTTGTGACAAAATAGAACTGAATATATGTTGTTCATTTATCTACCGAAGAAGTGTCAGGTTCACAACAAAGGAAAAAATAAATGTTTTCTTAGGGCTTCTATATTTATTGGCAATAAGGCCATAACAATAATTATTTGCTTATTGGTATCAGCCAAATATTTATACTGTGCATCCCTATTAAATATTATATAATCTTTGGAATTTATTGTTTCTGTACTGAAAATGTCAGAGCAGCAACATGCCTTGTGCCTGAGGAAGAGCATTAGAGAGGGGAAATGTAGTTCTGGGCAGGACTGAATCCTTTGACATTTGCGGGTGCCTTCATATACAGCGCTCTACCCCACTCGAGTAATACTGTTAGAAAAAACATTGTCATAATCTGATGATACCATCACAAAGCATAGCCATCTTCTAATCGTGTTATTGGCCGAGATAAAACTAAAAAGCCATGGCTGAGTAAAAGGGTGATATTTAGTGATGGATCATGCCAGAAAATGAAGAATAGCATTTATTAGATGTACATGAAGACATTTTGTACATAATGCCTATACACATGCTTAATATGTACATGTAAATGTTTCTCTTAGAACGGCTTTCGTATTCTGACACAGCTGCAATGATTTGTGTGCTAACACAAAAAAAAAACGTTACTGTACTTATGTATGTGGGTCTGTCTGTGAAAGAGGGAAACTAATGTGTGCATTTTCTTCTTTGCAATCTGGTGTGAAAGCCGCAGTGTGTGAGTGTGAGTTCACGTAAGAGAACACAAATGCCTCAACCTTTGTATTAATTCTTTCTTATGATCTTCACGCCAGTGCTAGGAGTATTACGCCGTCGTGTTCGTTGTCACCTGGTATGGCTGGTGAGCTGTTTTTGTCATGAGAGCTTTAGTTTAGTTCAGTCTTCATTAATTCATCTCCTATTTCACAAGCTTAGCAAAGTGTCAGCCAAAAGGATTTTAATTGTATGAATATTGTCAATGTTGAATTACCTTTCTTTACTATAAGTGGACACAAATGTAAACCAGACGCAGAATGTGTAGTACCTGTCAATGTTACTATTGCGCTATAATATGAGAATATTGTTGCACTACATTGTGAGTAAAGGCAATTCAGCTTAAGTTTTAGACTGCCTCCCTGTGGTGAAAGACGTTATTGTTAACTTGCCTGGTTAACTTCTGCAGAAGACCCTTAAAAAGACTATTTCTGAATTTGATCTACATACTCTTACTATTTCTGCCATAGAAGGATATGATAAGAGTATGTGGTTGTGAATTCAGCATATGTTTTTAATAAGAACTAGGGCTTTCAGGGGGTCCAAATAAGATCCCGATGTGATATAGGTCCAGGGGGCACCCCTTCAAATCTGTGAATTTTTAGCAAGAATCCCTTTCAAAACTATTAAATACTTCTAGATCACAGTGAGGATGTCTTACTGGAACATTGTGCTACACAATAGCAATGATTATTCATGTTTAGATAATCATTTTAGTGTTATCTAAGTGACTTATTTTTCAATAGTGAAAGTAGTTTAGCAATAGATCACTTTAATCCTGCAGTTCATTTTGCAGCATATCTTGTGATGTTACATTTTCAGTAACAGGAGTTTCAGCAGTTTCTTTACTTACATTTTGTCACAACTGCTTTTACACTACTCACAATCTTGTGAAATCCATGTGGGATGTATTTCATGTCACGTTCACACACCTCTGTCGCTGTGTTACGACAGTGTAATCTCTTATTTGTAATGTTACATAGTATGTTTCTTGTGCTGAATGTGCCTTGTGAAAAGGAAGTAGGCTATACAATTAAAAGTTTTATTTTAAAGTACATTTTAAATCACTGTGTTTTAATAATCTTTTAAAAGTACACTTCGACAGAAATTACATGAAGTGTATTTTAGTGAATACATGCTTGTCAGCACTTTAAACAAATTGCAGACAAAAGAAGCAATTATGTAAATACATGTACTTAAAGGATTAGTTCACTTTTTTAAAAAACTTTTGCTGATAATTTACTCACCCCCATGTCATCCAAGGTGTCCATGTCTTTCTTTCTTCAGTCGAAAAGAAATGAAGGATTTTGATGAAAACATTCCAGGATTTTTCTCCATATAATGGACTTCAATAGTAGCCAAAACGGTTCAAGGTCCAAATTACAGTTTCAGTGCAGCTTCAAAGGACTTTAAACATACTAGACGATGAATAAGGGTCTTATCTAGCGAAACGATGCACCATTTCTAAAATAAATAAAACAGTTTAAGTATTATTAGCACAAATGCTCGCCTTGCTCTGTCCTGAGATGCACGTTTGTGACTCTCCTGTTCGAACTCGTTCATCAAAATTAACACATCTTTTTTCGAGTCATTTTATTCAATCAACGAACGAAATGACTCGAAAAAAGATTTGTTCATTTTGAACGAGTCTTTTTTCCAGTCATTTTGTTCATTCAACGAACGAAATGACTCGAAAAAAGATTTGTTCATTTTGATGAACGAGTTCGAACAGGAGAGTCACGAACGTGCATCTCAGGACAGAACAAGGTGAGCATTTGTGCTAATAATACTTAAACGGTTTGATTTATTTTCGAAATGGCGCATCGTTTCGCTAGATAAGACCCTTATTGATCCTCTGGTATTGTTTAAAGTCCTTTGAAGCTGCACTGAACCTGTCATTTGGACCTTGAACCGTTTTGGCTACTATTGAAGTCCATTATATGGAGAAAAATCCTGGAATGTTTTCATCAAAATCATTAATTTCTTTTCGACTGAAGAAAGAAAGACATGGACTTCTTGGATGACATGGGGGTGAGTAAATTATCAGCAAAAGTTTTTTAAAAAGTGAACTAATCCTTTAAGTGGGCCAAAAAGCACTGTAGTTCAGCTAAATGCATTTAATTTCAATTTGACCTATAATACATTTTTATTTAATTGCTATTAACATGCCATTTAGAGTCCAAATCATTATGCATTCAAGTATATTCTTTCCGTAATAATAACGTATTCTAAAGTGTACTTCTTTTTCACAAGGGACAGTCATATTTAATGGCAACACTTTCAAGACATTGCTTTTTATCTACTATCGCAGTTCAGATCTGTACCAATGTATGGTCTGAAACCTTGACCATCTTAATGATCACTGTGATTAGATTACATAAACACAGTTATAGTCACGGGTAATGATTATGGGAAGTGCAAAATGGGCCTGGTGGATGTTGTGCAATGTGCACCACTAAATTGACTATCCATGCCACTGGTAAAGTCCAATGAGAGATTTGTTGTGTGTGCCAAAGACTTTATAAAGCATAAAATTGGATATAGGGTTAATAAAATGTAATCATATGTTGTGTTATATATATATATATATATATATATGCACACATTTATAATACAGCTTGAAAAATGTAATGTAAGTTCACATAACCATCCAGCGCATATTCTGAAAATATGTCCCCAAAAAAATACTAAAAAGGGATTAATTGTGTCCAGTCATGCAATACAATTCGCTTTCTGTACTGTATGTGTTGATGTGCATTTCTAAATGTCTGGTTTCTGTTCACTTTTTCAATATCGTAAAGCTCCTTGAACAAAGACGTGTACTTATTTTTGTTACATAGAGAATTAAATATGTGGATGTCTACTGAATCGTCTCCGGCTGTGTGTTGTTTGTCATCCTACTGATTAGGTCAATGCTGTCAGACAACCTCATACATTTTCTCTCTCTCTCTCATTTTCATGCACACAAACCGTTCACTTTTTATGCAGACCTGTGCAGTACGAGTCACTCTAGGGAGGTGATGTCATGATAAATGCTGTTGTCATGGCAGCAGGGCAGTAGCACATCGGAAGTGTGATGGGAGAATTGTATAATGTAGACCTTCCATCAGGGACACACATTTTCACTAGTGCAATTTCCCAACAAATTGGTACACTTTAAGGCCGTTCTGCGATTTTTGCCAATCATTTCACTCCTGCTGAAAAATGGCTTCAACCAGTCTAACTGGTTTGTGGTTTAGCAGTATGGTCAGTCTAGTCTAGGTTTTTGGTGTGCGACCACATAACAATGTATGAATGAAAGGTCATATTATTCATTTTCATTTTACACAGAACTTAGAGAATTATATTATGTAGTGGTGAGACATTGTCGTTCACTGTTTTTGTGAAAAAGACTAAAAAATAATGATATCTGGATATGAATAAAAGTTTGTTGAACTAACAACATTACTCACAATAGTCAGGGATGAGTCTTTTTTGATGACATCGTCTTCCTTCAGGTATATTGCATATTCTTTGCCTTTTGTGATCATGAATATTAACCCAGGTGTTTGCATTCACCCACAGTGATTTGCTGAAATCAAAACGACATGTGTGCATTAGCCAATGGCATTACAACGTGCAGTTTAGCTTCTCCCATTGTCAAAGCAACCGGCTAAGGCTTTCAGTTTTCAAATATTTCCCTCGGTTTGTCACAAAATAAACTTCTTAAATGCAGTTATTATTCCTCATTTGTCTCCCCATTATAATCGTTGAGTGTTAGAGTAAGTAGATGAAAATATATACCAGTAATATCTGCCCTTTCATAAGAGATGCTGATCTAATTTTATGCCTGTCAGCAGTGCTGCATGGGTAGTAACTGATTACATGTAATCTGGATTATGTAATCAGATTCCAAAAATTAAGTAATTGTAATGAGATTATATTAAGTTTTACTGTAAAATACATCATATCACACAGTTACTTTCTTATTGATTATATGATTACATATTACTCACAATGGCAGTAAATCATTCATAATTTATTGATTCTTCCTAATTCTTTTTGGTCATGGTTTAAATATTTGTTTATAAAAAAGCTATATACATTCAGAAATTCTTCTAGTTTTGTGAAATTGCACACACAGACCAGCCAAGTCAGTTGGCTAATTACATGGAAAATTGAGAGGCCACAAAACATTTGACCCCTGGATTTACAGAAATCATTTAACTTTTAAGAAGCGCTTTCTCAACATTGCATATTGAATCAACTCCTGATGAACATATCAATTATTATTTGAATTATCCATCGGTAAGTCATTTAACCATGTATTTCTCTCTATGGAAAAAGCTTTTGTCTTCCAAACTATTTTATTATAATTTGTTTTATTTAAAAATTATTTAATTTAATTTTACATTATTTATGATTTAATTACTTAATAATATGGTCTCCCTTATCATGTGAGGTCTGCTCCTTCATTGGACATTTTTAAATCTACTCTAAAACGCATTTTTATTCTTTAGCTTTTGCAAACCTGTAATGTTTATATTATATATTATATATTATATTATATATATATATATATATATATATATATATATATATAATACATCATTATATATATATATATATATATATTATATATATATATATATATATAATAATAATATATATATATATATATATATATATATTTAATATATATATTATATATATTATTATTATAGTGTAGACCTGCTTTGTACTCTACAGTACTTTGGATCATATAAAGTCTTTTAATGTGTTTAAATAAATGTTGATATTGTTGTTTCATTACACTCACAAATCAATGACTCACAAATCGATTAAATTAGCCTACAAATCAAAAGTAGGCTAATTTAAAAGTAATCAAAAAGTAGTAATTATGTTACTTATAATAGCCTATAATATAATTTCTCAATTATTACCTTTTAATAAATTATATATGTAATTTGATAAACGAGATGAACGCAACATTATTTTGAAATTGCTATTTATTTTGAGAACATGACATCACTTCCTGGCAGAGCACCGTTTTGGGATTAGCTAGCTGTTTAGCTAGCCATGTCCCTATAACCGGTGTGTGGGATAAAATAGCATAAATAACATTTAAGTCGCCGAACTACCAGTTATCCATTAAAAGTAAGGTGTTTAATCCTTTGCATTTCCAACCCAAATATGCACTGCTGCTATTCATATTTGATGTTAGCTAGTTGTTTCCCTGGAATTATCAACCGATTATCAACGGTTGTTAGCCGGGAACATATTGTAGCAGTGGTGTTTAGTTTAACAACAGCAATAATGTATGACTAGTGTAAAATATTTGTGTTTTTAATAATAGGTGTGGTTATTTTTGCTTATACGCAGTAGTAAAATTAAGTAAGCCAATATGGATTGTATGTATAATATGGGTGTTACGATGATCTGTACTGATAGCATCTAAGTTTCAGGACTAGTAACGTTAGCGCCCGACGTTACTATAGAGACACAATGAGAACTGAACCCTCCTATTATAGTCAACGAAGCTGCATTGCCATCTTACGACGTTTCTATCGCGACAAAATACGTGGTAGAACTAGTAACGTTAACGTTAGTCAGCTTCTTTGATTTGTATGGGTTCTGATTTTATCGCTAGCAGTGTAGATGATGTGTTACATAGCAGTTAATTGGTAATATAAAAGCTTGCATTCATTTTTGGAAACATTCTTCATCCTCTCGTCTTGTTAAAGAAACTTCAAGTCATGGAGGAACCAGGAGCCGTAGAGGTGACCGTGAAAACTCTAGATTCCCAGAGCAGGACGTTCACTGTCAGGGGAGAGGTGTGTGTTCTAGTTTATCAGTCAAGAGGAATTCATTTGTGCTATGATTATTATGTATAAATAACCCAAATACCTTAGTTCACAAAGTGTCATTGTAGAGTATGAACCAATGCTGCTGATCAATAGGCCTACACTTTTACATTGTTTGATATATCATTTACATTGAAGTTTACCATCTGATTGTCACCTCTCTTTCTTTCTCTCAGTGGACAGTGAAGCAGTTTAAAGAGCACATTGCTTCATCCGTTGAAATCCCGGTGGATAAACAGAGGTTGATTTACCAGGGTAAAGTGCTGCAGGATGAAAGGACACTTGCAGAATACAGTGAGTCACGGCTTGATGTCTGTTTTCATACTTTTCTCTGTTTGTATTACTGCGCTTGTCGGTTTTTGTTGCGCCACTGCGTGGACAGGTAACTGTTTTTATCATCGACTCATTGGATCGTTCACGCAACCGTTTCATTCCAAACACTGCTTTATTCAGGTAATAAACAGGTGACAGTTTTCCCATACTACTCTTACGGTTTATACCATATATTTCTATGTCACAAAAAGTAAGACTAGTCACGATTCGGTACGGTGAACCCTGATCCGGCTTGCTTTCCATCGGTACCCTTACTTGATAGGCGTGGTGTATGCCGGAAAGAAGCGATCAACGTCATTTTCACGTGAAGAAGAAACCAACATAGCATACAACAATGTATGACATACAGCAGATCTTGTTCTTGCTTCTCGGCATGTGGCTGTTTGTCACAAGAAGACAAGCGCCAACATTAGGTGTTTCTCAATACCAAGTACGCAAAGTTCGTACTTGCCAAGTCCGACTCAGGAGAAGGACTCCTGGCTCTTTCAACTAATTAAGAATACTCATCTGTTAATATCATCTGCTGGTTATTTATCCTTTTTGGTTATTTTTTTCATTTGACATTTCCATGGTAAATTGATTTTTTTCTTCTTTTTTGAATACCTTTTCCACCAAATTTTCCACAAATGTTTGCTTAATCTTCCCAACCTTGAAACCATGAGCACATGCTCTCTATGCACAGCAAAAAAAAAAAAAAAACACTAATGATCTGAAAAATGTTTAGTGATCTCCACCAGGGATGGAAATTAACTTTTTTGTCCACCGGCCACTGTGGCTGGTGGATTTCAAAATCTACCAGCCACTCAATGTTTTTACCAGCCACTTTCTTGTTTTTAACCGACAATGTGTAACTGCATGTGAAAATTAATACTACAAGATCTACAATTCTTAAGCAGTTTATTTAATCTCAAGTCTCAATGCAATACTGACATTTTCTCTTTCTCTCTTATACACACACAAACCATGAACTGATATACATTTCATTAAATGGGTAGGGCAGATTAAACAAAAAACTGAACCGATGCTGAACCGCACTCTATGCTGGACAGGGAACTACACTAACCTTTTCCACTGGTGGCACTTGCGCTACTAACTTTTTCAGTTACTGGCGCAAAACATGATTTAGTCGCACAAATTATTTATAGTAAGGTATGGATAATAATGAACAATAATGAAACTGTATTGCATTAGGGGTGGAATGGTACACAGAAGTCACGGTTCGTTTCATACCTCGGTTCAGACATCACGGTTCGGTACGATTTCGGTACAATGGAGTGAAAAGCAAAACAAAAATGCAGAAGGCATTTTTATAAATGTCTTAAGCCTTGTATTTTTAAGTTGTATACGTTTTATTAATAAAGGCATACAACCAGTTTATTTGTAGTGTACTGACAATAGTTTTATACAATTAGTTTATTAATTAAATTAATAAAAATACCTTGAGATATGTTTGGTAATTGTACCTGATTTTAAAATTAATTTGCTATATTTCAGATAAATTTATTTGTTTTCCTTAATTTTAATTAACCTTAACTTTATTCTCATCTGAATTATAAATAATTGATTTCCGTATAAAATAATATAGGCTACCATTAAAAACACATTTGATTTTCTTTTTTAATCAATGTAGAATGTGTACCTTTTAAAAAAAACAGATTAGTGCTCTGACTCCGAGGACAAGAAATGAAAACCAATGCGATATGATGAATGTCCAAAAGATGTAACCTGTTTTGAAATGGAGTTGGATAAATGTTTTGCTTTTAAAAACTGTGCGTGCGTGCGTCTGTGTGGTTGGGTGACAGTTGTAGGTTACAGTTTGACAATAGTTTAGAGTGTGACAAAAGCACAATATTGTGTTTTATTGCGAGTGTACAGAAATATAAGTAAACATTTGCAGTTTGAATGATGTCCTGTTTGTATGTTTTTATGTTTCCACTGATCGCGCCCGCGATCTCTCTCTCTCTCTCTCTCTCTCCCTCCCTCCCTCCCTCCCTCGGGACGGCAAACCGTCTCTCGCGCTCAAGCCTCGACGGAAGAAGCGCGCGGGTAGATGTTCGCGCGGCTAGCTCTTTACTACACAAGAGAGCTACCCCGCCCTAAAAATAGACCATGCGCTCGCGGCTAGCTCTCCCTTTGGACGGCAAACCGCCTCTCGCGCTCCCACGCCGAGTCTCGACGGAAGAAGCGCGCGGGTGTTGAAGGTGTGCCTCCTCTAAAAGTGTCCGCCGTCCGGGTGAAACAGTATGCAATTTTTATTTACCCGCCACGGTGGCCGGTAGGTGAAGCGAGTTTACCCGCCACAACACAAAATCACCCGCATTTGGCTGGTGGCGGGTGCTAATTTCCATCCCTGACACTGTGATTATCTGTGTTTCTTCACATGGCTGCTTGTGCGCCAAACATGAATCTCGATTATATTGTTTGTGTTTGCTAATTAAATGCACTTACATACTCTGTACAACAATGCATTTTGATATTATAATATAAAAATGTGAACATAATTCAGAATTATGGGAATTAGCCCCTAATATTAGGAATTTTACTGTTTTAGCAGTTTTCACAATGTAGAGAGTGTCTTAATGCATGTGATAAAAATAATAAATCAGGAACTAGATGAGGTTATATAAAACCTGCATATGACTTTGTTCTCTTGAGGTGTGCTCTTGTGAAAGTTCCATAATTGTGCTTAAATGTATAAAGCAAATTCTCGGCTTATAATTTGAGCAACATTTTTTTTTTATAGTTTTTTTTTTTGTCTGTGTGCAATTTTGAATGATAAATAATTTTCTATCAAGCATGTTTCTATCACACCCTTTCTGATTTTCAGATGTTGATGGGAAGGTCATTCATCTTGTGGAGCGAGCACCTCCTCAGAGCAATCAGTCTGGGGGTGGAGGAGGTGGAGTTTCTGGCTCCTCGGGTGCAACGGATGCGGGATCCTCCTCCTCTCAGTCCACCACTTTTCCAGGAACTTCACATGACCGTAATGCAAACAACTATGTCATGCTGGGCACTTTTAACCTGCCTGTGAACATCATGGACTCACAACAAATACAGGTTACAGTGCTTTCCTTACGTCAAGAGACACGTGTCTGCAATACATGATCACTTGACCTCAGACATCCACTGTAATATAAATATACATGAGTGATTCTGCTATCAAAGAAAATATAAATTTCTTCACTCCTCTAGATGTCAATGCAGCAAATGTTGGCTGGTGTTGGAGAAATGGGACGTAATGTTAGAGTAAGCACTAGCACTGGAGTAAGTCATCCTAATTTCACCTATCGTACACTGCCCAGCCAAAAAAAAAGTTGCTGTTTGGATTTAAATGCTTTAGAATGTATGACCGGATCTTTATTGCAGTGATTATGTTTCTAGCATATTATATGTTTGGCAACAGTTCTTCTTTCTAACCCTAATTGTAGGATTGTGTATTTTTTCATTTCTGAAGTAAACTGTACAGAATGCTCGACTCCTGCATTGTCAATACAAGATCTTGTCCAAAAATTGACACCTCTTGATGGAAATAAATGTTGTGATGTTATTTCCATCAAGAGGTGCAATCTTTTTTGGTCAATATCTTGTATTGACAATGCAAGAGTCCAGCCCTCTGTAAAGTCTCCTCCAGCACATCCCAAAGACTTTTAATCAATTTAAGGTCTGGACTCAGAGCTGCCAATTCATGTGTGAAAATGATAATTCATGCTCCCTTTCACAATTTGAGCCTGGTGAATCTTGACATTGTTATTCTGGAATATGACTATGATGTGTCTTTTCTTCATGGTTGTTCATGAAATGTAAAGCTACACACTCCATCAATTAGGGTTAGAAGAACTGTTGCCAAACATACAACATGCTAGAAACATCATAATCACAGCAAGAGTGGTCCAGTCATAGACTCTAAAGCATTTGCCTTTTCAAACCCAAACAACAACTTTTTTTTGTCCGGGCAGTGTATATTTACATAATAATGAACGTTATAAGCAGTGTTCCTGAATCTTTGTCTCAGAAGTACTTGTGTTTTGTGTTGTCGCAGCCTATTGTTTAAAACAAAAGGTTATCTCTGGACACATCTACAGTCATTTATTTCCTCTCACAGAGCAGTGGCTCTGTGGATGTTCATATCAACGTGGACCAATCAGTGCAGAGCGAGCCTAGGATGAGGCTCCAGCTGGCTGAAAGCTTGCTGCGAGAGACTCAGGCTTTAATCCACAGACTCGAGGTACAGAACAAACATTTATATCAAGTAAAACAATCTTATTTGGTTTCTTATTTGTACATAAATAATGTTTCAGGATGATGCTTATTTTCAGGGTCAATCAAATCAACCGTCATCTCAGCAGGAGACACCACCTTCTCAGCCATCGTCATCATCATTCTCAGCACAACCAATGGACAGCTCCCCACCTCCACCCTCCTCCTCCTCCTCTCCTTCACAGACAGAAGGAACAACTCATTCTGGACCCAAGTAAGAGAAGTATATTAGGGTCAAAGACAAAGAGTGTTCATGATAAAAAACAGGAAAAAGACATAACAAACGCTTAATGTACTTCAAGAACGAATTTCAAGAACAGTTGTGTGCTGCTTAATGTTTTTGTCTTTGAATAAAAAAAGTTCAAAAGAAAAGTGTTTATTTGAAATAGAAATATTTCATTATAAAGAAACATTATAAAAGTGTTAATCAATGTATTAACTTGTTTCCATTTTCTGATTGTGTCAAAGATCACGTGTCTCCAAAACATTTTTCTTTGTCTCAACAGTCACCCAAGCCCTTTAGAGTTGGTGGAGGTTCTTTCAGAGGTGCGAAGGGTGGAGGAGCGCCTTCGTCCTTTCATGGAAAGAACACATTCCATCCTTGGAGCGGCTAGTTCTGCTGACTACAATAACAATGTATGCTCTAGATAGTTGTGATGCTAAATAATTGACGCGTGCTATAAATATCAGTGTTCATGTTCTAAAAAAAGCTGTTTTCTCGGACAGACTCAAGAACGTGAGGAAGATCAGCGCACTCTCAATTTGATTGGAGAGTCACTCCATCTCCTTGGCAATACATTGGTGTCTCTGAGTGACCTTCGGTGCAATTTATCTGCTCAGCCTCCCCGTCACTTACATGTGGTGCGACCGATGTCTCACTACACCACTTCACCTGTCGTGCTGCAGAGTGGACTGCCCCATATTCCCATTCCGGTGAGCTAACCACTATACGTTCAAAACGAATTCATACTGTTATATCAAATAGTCAACCTTGCAAAATATGTAATCTTCCAGGTGAACCTAGGCTCCACTGTGACCATGACTTCAAACAGCAGACAGACAAGCGAGGGTCAGGCCCAACCCTCACAGCCCAGCAACCAATCAGAGCAACAGGGCAGGCACCTCCTCCTCCACCGAATGGAGCCAGTCAACAGGCAGGTCACGGTCAAGGGACTCCAAGAGTGATCAGAATCACTCACCAAACCATGGAGCCAGTGGTCATGATGCAGATGAACCTGGATGGTATGCCAACAAACCAACCCACACAATCAGACCCCAGTGATCTTAGCACTGTGTTTCAGCCGTGCTGCCCATTCCTGGTCTGCTTCACTTCTAAAGATCCCAAATATTTTGCATCATCATTCTGATTTTTACGATTTCAAATAGTTGCTTGCAGAAAATGACTTTTTCAGACCTGGAATGGGTGGCTGTAGTGTAACTGCCAGCCACTGATCTGTGCATTTCTGTGCAGCAGATTCAGACAGTGGATCGCAGGGCCAAAGGCAACAGAACCCCAGCGCTGCTGGAGAGACTGGTTAGTGTCCACCTCTCTCTATAGTCAGTAACCTGCTGTGCCAACATTAACATGAATGTGTCTTAAAAGGAATAGTTCACTCAAAAAAATTGAGTTTTACCTTCCTTTGCAGGCCCTCATGTTGTTTAAAACCCATTTAACTTCCTTTCTTCAATGGGACACAAAACCGTGAATGTTTACATAATTTCTAGTGTGCTTGTCGTCCATACAATAAAATTAAATCTGGACCGGAGCTGATGAGCTTATAAATGATCTCCATTTGAAAAAGTATTATTTATCTGTAATAAATATTAATCTTATATTTTATATCATTTCAGTTTTTAATCTTCATTTTAAATTAAATAAAGCAAATGTTATGTGCCTTTTTCATTTTTATTATTTTTTGTTTATTTAAATATTTTAGGTGTTTTTGAACTAATATTTATATTTTATCTTTTCAATGAATTAACTATTTTTAATAGTTTTAGTTAACAACACTGCTCTGGACATTCTTTAAAGTCCTCTTTTAGTGTTCCATGGAAGAAGGAAAATCAGAGTTTTGGAACAACATGAGGGTGAGAAAATGATGTCACTGTTTGTGCACTGGGATGTAAAGCAGCTATTGTTAGTCAGTTGTCTGTAGTCTTGTGTGTAGAATTCAGACTTTCAGAGAGTTTCATTTGTCAGCATTGTTAATAGTATCTCTTCACTGAATTCTGTGTATCTGTTCTCTAAAGGCACCACGGCGCCAATCCACGTTCCAGGTTTGCCGCCAGAGTTCATGCAGGCCATCATGCATCAGATCTCCCAGCAGGCTGTCGCCATGGCAACTGCAGCCTCTGCTGGACTCCAAGGGCAGCAGCAGGGCACTGCTGGCACAAATGCCCAGAGTGGAGAAAGCCTGGCCCCTCCGCCACCTCAGGCCAGGGTGGTTATCACACGCCCCACCTTATCCCCACGCGTCCCCCAACCCATGAACACCAGCGGGACCACCATCAACCTGGGCGCAACAGTGCCTCCCTCAGCAGGACAACAGACTAATCAAGTATGAACCTTTATGTTACATTACAGGGCTCAATTCTAATTATTTTTCTACTGGCCTAGTGGGAGCATTTTTACTTGCCCTTTCAAAATTTTTCAATTGGCCCCACTTCAAAAAATAATAAATAAATAAAATAAAAGTCACTGTTTTGATTGTTTTTGACCCATGTAACTTTGCATTCTCATAAATAAGATTGACACCAACATTTTTTATGCCAGTGAAATTCTTAATTCCAATTTCAATAACATAGCAAAAACTACAAGAAAAATTTATATAAACTTCAAACATTATTAAAGACAAGGAACGCACTGAACACAAAGGGGTAACGCACTGGTCCGACAAAACTCGCCAAAGTGTCTGTTGCCGTCTCTCAGCCTCTGTCGGTGCAGTGTGAATTGGCCTTAAAACCTAATGCTTAAGTCCAATATACTTACTATACACATGCATTTTCTTTCTCAACTGTTGACATAACTGACTGTTTATGATGATACTCATTTTGACATAATTTTGTGGGTGTTTGTCCGTTCAAGTGCAAGAAAACTCTAAAGAAAACTCATTTCAATATTTGCACACTTGAGTACAGAATTGAATTCACTTTCTTGTCTCGAGCTTGAATGGTTTAAAATCGGTTGAATGTTTAAATTGGCATTGCTTAAAAACACATGCGTAAGCTTTTTGTGCTCGATCGGGCCAGTGACAATTCAGTCCTGAGTGTCTTTCACGCTGACCAAGGGCCATCAGGCAGTCCTTATTGTCGAGCCCTGCATTATTGTATTTTGTAGACATGTAAAACTCATAGTTCCATTTTCATTCCTCAATCAAGGGCAATCCTATGATGTCCTCTCCGCTCACGCAGATGGTCAGTGGTTTGGTTGGGCAGCTTTTGATGCCATTGCACACAGGTAAGTTGTCCTTACCTATTCAGTTCCTGTGTTAAGCAACACAAAGCTGATAAACATATTATGTTTTCCATTGTCAGGGGACCAGACATCCTCTACCTCATCCTCCCAGTCTTTCTCTTTCTCTACTTCCGCATCTACCTCTTCCTCGTCCTCTTCTTCCTCCTCTTCCTCCTCCTCTTTCTCTTCTTCCACTGCTCCTCAACCTTCTGCCAACACGTCCGGTCAGACGACCACCCATACCACCAGCACTGCGTCTGTGGGTCAGTCCCAAGAGGGCAACCCCGGAGATAACCTAGCTCAGCTTCTGGGCTCTCTCCTGGGAGGAGTTGCTGGAGCTGGTGGAGGGGTGTCTGGAGGTGCTGCTCCCTCCATTACAGTGACTATTCCAGGTGTCCCTACATTCATCCAAGGCTTGTCTGAGTTCATTCAGGTTGGTATTTTTTTTTGTGGTATACCGATATATCGGCAAATTGTATATAGCATTTTTCAATTATGGCCATCGGCCGATAAGTTTTTCTGTTTGCCCGATGTGATGGCAGCGGGTTTTTGTTGACAACGCATCAGTTAAACGAAGAAATGTTTATTGCAAACTTTTGAGATCCAGCTGTGAGATCTTCTGAAGCGTGCAATTTTAGACTGCATAAAAATGTGTGAACTCTGTGTAATGGTCGGGTATGAATTGTATACAAAGAGGAGAGTCTAGCTGTCTCTGAGCACACATGATCGACAAACTTTAAATCCTTGATTCAAACTAATCTGTGCTATAGCCATTTGGCTATGTTGTATTTATGTCAAATTCGCTGTGTACTGTCAGTAAAATTAGTCTTTATTTCTGCATAAATCTGTTTATTTTACAGATTTCTTTTTTTATTCTGATCTTACCAAATGTGTCCATTTGAATGCCCTGTTTTTTTTCCAGTCTGGTCAGCCTGTGTTTCCTCCACCAAACCAGCAGCCTCCACCCTCACAAGCCACACCCACTGCCCCTTCAGGGGCCGCCCCCACTACTGCCCCTCAGCCTCCCAGTGGAGGTGGAGAGACCCTCAGCCCTGAGCTTTTCACTGGTATCGTGCAGGGTGTCCTGTCCACCATGATGGGCTCTCTGGGGGCTGGCCAAGGCAACACAGAGAGCATCGCCCAGTTTATCCAGAGACTTTCCCAGACCAGCAACCTCTTCACGCCTGGAGCTGGAGATGCAGTGGGTAAGGGCTTCTGTGTTCCTGTAGTGCAACTCAAAGTACAGCACAATGCCACAATTTATGACTCACTGTCTGTGTTGGTTTGGTAGGGTTTTTTGGAGATTTGCTGTCTCTGGTTTGTCAGAGTTTCTCAATGGTGGACATGGTTCTGCTGCTGCATGGTAATCCTCAGCCTTTGAGCCGCATCCAGCCCCAACTCACAGCCTTCTTCACTGAGCACTATCTGCAGGGCCGAGAGCCCAATGATGCCAACATAGCTGTGAGTCTGAGCTTACGCCGCTTTCATACGTGACCTTCATTACAACAGTTCTACATGAAGATCTCAAATACTGTCAGATATGTTCATTGTTGTACAAACTTTTAGCAATATTTACCTAAAGCTGACTGCCAAATCAATTTAGCACTCCAGTCACGAGTGCATGAGTTTTTTTATATAGTAATTTATACAATAGATTGCTTTAAAGCTATGTCGATTTCAATTATATTTACAGTTTAAGTTTCTACTATAAAGCAGCTCCCCAGTGTGTTCTTGTTTTCACTTATTACGTAATCGCCATGAACCAATGGTAGTTTGAAGGGTTTTTTTTTACCAGCTGGAGCAAACTTTTCTGGAAAGTTTGCTTTTGGCAAACTGTTTCAAACTACTGTCATCTTTTGTGTCAAATTCTTAAGTTCTACTTGAAGTTTCCCTGCGCAGACCAATTGGTCTATGATATCAAAGTTCTGCGAGAGTACTGTAATTAGATGGCAGACGGCTCTGTATGCTTTAAAATCGCTCTTGTGATACTTTGATGTCATACGGTCTGTGCAGCGCCACTTCAAGTCGAACACACCTATTTATTCAAAAGATTTGTTCAAAATGGCTGATTCATTCAGAAACTAACCAAGTGCGCATTTTCATGAATGGGTTATTTGAAAAATTCACTCAAAAGATTTGTTATAAAAAAAGGCAGATTCATTTCTTTGTTTGGAACTTTTTCATTGCTTTCTAATAGGCTACCGTTACAGTGAATGTGTGCACTCTCAAGTGAGTGATATAATCTGAATTTATCCTTGATGATAGATCCATATCGCACACCCCTAAAGGGGCCATTTTTGAGTCATGATGCAAACAAATCATTCATACAGTGTTTTGATCCACTGATTAATTGAATTGGACACTGAACTGATCCATAAAAATGTATACAATTTCTTAACTAACTGATCCATAAAAATTGATACAATTACTTAAAATTATCACAAACAGAGTAAAACGATCTTTACACTTATAAAACACTTTTCCATTGAATGAATGTTGCAAAGGCTGATGGTATTGTTTCTGTCATTTAGAGTGCTTCTGAGGATCTGATCAATGGACTAGAGGAGTACATTGCAGAGAGTTTTGTAAGTCTTGTTTGTTGATTTATCCTGTAATATTTTGTTCATCAGACACTAACTGATTGTCCCTGTGCCTTATTTTTTAAAGTCCACTGTGACTGTTCGAGAGAGGGTGGACATCATCCAAACCAACATGTCCTTCCTGAGACAACAGTTCACTCGCATGGCTACTCACGTTCTGCGCTGTACAGGTGACCACCACACTATTCACACAAACACTGACCCAAAATCTGCTCTTTCCCTAACATTCAAATTCCACTTCACAAACATTGTTTTTGAAACTTTCTCATCAGTGTTTAGTATTTTTTATATATAATTATAGTATTTATTAAGTTTTAATTAGCTTTTTTTTTTCTTCATTTAATTTTACTATTGATATGCTTTTTTCATTTTTTTTATTAGTTTTAGTTTTATTTTTTATATTTCTACATAGCTTTTAGGGTACATTAGTTAAAAATCCAATTTCCCTTGATCTTTTGACATATAAGAGGTCACAAATATCCTGTAAGTTTCAGAACTCATAACTTCCTTGTTAGCTCAAAAACTGTTTTTATTGAAACCAAGCTACTAAAATGACTCGTTTAAGATCTTGTCTCAATATGATGTCATAGTGCCATGTGTCATATTTTACCAAGTGTCACTATTGCTTTTTTATAAGCTATAACATTGGTAACTTCAAGTACTTAAACTTTATTTGCCACAACCAAGACATGCGTATAAATGTTTTACAGCTGCCAATGTTTTAAATTTGTAACAAGATAAATGCCTTTCTGGGGGATCTTTGTTTTAATACTAATATAATGCAATACAATACAATAATACCTCACAAATACATAAGGAAAAAATATAAATTAAGATGACTAATGACCATGATGTCACAGACTGGGTATCATTGGTATTTGAGGTGTAGGTTTGTCGTCTGATTCGAATCAGACTCTGGCTCAAACATGTATGGCAAAGGCAAACGTCATTACATATTATTTTAATATGCAAAACTGTTACCTGCCTGTGAAAACAAAGTATTTTCAAGAGAGGTCCAAAAACAGAATAGAAAATTGCCAATTCTAAATTAGAATTTTTTTTTTATAATGTAAAAATCTTGCAGACAGTATACATTTTAAAAATTGCAGTTCATGACCCCTTGCATTTATTTTTGTTTTAGTAATTTTAGCCAAGTTTTTCCAAGTAATACTTATATTTTATTTCAGCTTTATTTTAAATTAACAAAAATGTTATTTGTAATAGCTTTGGTTAACAACAACACTGTTTCTAATGTGTTTCCAGATAACACGTTTGGCCAGCGCTTGCTGTACCTGTGCACTCAGGGTCTGTTTGAGTGTCTGGCCCTCAATCTGTTCTGCTTGAGAGGAGAGCAAAGAGCTTTAACCACTGTCATCAACCACCGAATTGTAAGATCCATCTATTCATCCTCATGAAGATGGTTTTGTGTTGCATAAAATGCATATCTTTTGATGCGTTCATGTTTTGTTCCTTGCTCATCAGAGGAGAATGTCAGCAGAAGTGAACCCCAGTCTGGTGAACTGGTTGACCAGTATGATGACCATGAGGCTGCATGTGATTTTAGAGCACAACCCAATCACTGAGGACCAGATCCAGAACTACGTCATCCATACACAGGTAGGGCTGGACGATATGGCCAAAATTTATATCACGATATATTTCTTAATTTCGGTCGATACGATATAATTCCGATATCGATATGAACAGTATAAAAGCCTCAGGAAAAACTGCCTAGAACGCACACAATGAATGTCTGTACCTTCAAACTTCTGTAAGATTAATTTGCCAAGTCTCTGAAACCTCCTATAAAACTATTTAATATTTTAGAAATAAAAATGGTACAAATAAATTATTGTTAATATTTCGTATTTAGCCCTCATACAAACAAGAAATGTGAAATCACCGTCAAATAAACATAAGACTCAAAATATTAACATTAATATCTTTAACTTTAAACTATAGGCTAACATAGGTTGATTATAATATTCTTATAGATTGAAAAAAGTGCTTCAGCCAGGATAAAGAATAAGATAAGTGCACAGTTGCTGAAAAAAAAAAAAAAAACACAACAACAAAAACACATGTTGCTGAGGGACATTTTGAGTGTTGATGACACCCTGAATTCATTCCGATTGATGAATCTGAATGTAGTGTTTACATGAACGTTAAACAAGTGATCAGGTCACAAGCTTTAAGCTTCAAATGGGAATAGATTTTTTGACATGCGCACATTGCACAAATAGAGTTTCCCGCTGTTTGCCTAACATTTATTTATTTGCTTTAAACAGCAGACTTAATATTTATCTATTTCTGGTGATAATTTGGATGCTATGAACCGTTGAGCCGCTGTTTATCATGCCGTTAAAATGCCCCTCACCGACATAGACTGTAAAAAAAAAAAAAAAGCGCACACGCTCAATAACGTTACCAGTCGTCAGTGGATGAGAGTCTGAAACAAGCACTGGTGGAACGTTGTCCTGCTCCACTTCACAGACGCTGAGTGAAATGAGAATTGTAGAATGACGGGACGCTCATTTAAATGACACTTTATTTAAACAAGAAAAACAGCTTGTTCGCACGTCATACGTCATACGCTATTTCAACGTCATTGCACATGCGCAGTCCTTTCAGTTTCGGTTTTCAATCCGATCAAGTGTTTACATGTCCTCTCGATCATATTAGAAAAATGAATAAACCACCGCTCTCTATTCGATCGAAAATTCATTGGATTACTAATGGATTATCTGGTTGCATGTAAACGTAGCCCATGCCTGGCTTTGATGTATATTGAAATATCGAAAATGTGTTTTAAAATCATATCACCGTTATTGAAAAAAAAAATATCGCGATATATATTGATATCGAATTATTGTCCAGCCCTATACACAGGTCCTTAATTTAGATCATGTGTGTCCAATTCTGCTCCTGGAGGGCCAACGTCCTGCAAAGTTTAGCTCCAACCCACTTGCCTGAAAATTCCTAGGCTGTGTCCGAAATCGCCCCTATACTCTTAATCACTATTCCCTACATTACTCCACTAATATAGTCCACTTGAAGGAGTGAATGTATGAAAACAAATGTGAAATTATGGGATTAATTGAGTGTACTCAATAACGTCCAATATGGTTTCAGACACCACTGTAAATGGCTGTCTCCTCAAATAGTGACACATTTCAGACACAGCCCTTGATTAGCTGATTCAGTTGTTTTTAGTTCATGTTGGAGCTGAACTCTGCAGGATAGTGGCCCTCCAGGAACAGGTTTGGATATCTCTGATTTAGATTCACACCCTCATCAGGATTCACTCCCAAACTGAGGCACAGAATACAGAACTGAATATGCTTCTATTATCTTTCTCATGTACAGAGTGAGTCGTCTCAGAGAACAGAGTCAGATGCACAAGCAAGCCACCAGTCAGATGACATGAGTATTGAGGTATGTTTCAACAGAAGGAGTTGGAAATTATTATTTGTAAATGAGCTGAGTACAACATATGAAAATATATGCAACTTTATATACACACTTAATTATATACACTATATTATGTATATAATTTTTTTTTTTTAATCAGCAAGAACACATTAAATAGACTGAAGGTGACAGTAAATGCATTTGTAATGTTACAAAAGATGTCAATTTTTGTATTTCCACAAAAAAATTAAGCACCAAAACTGTTTTAAACATTGATCATATATCTGGGTGTGGGTCTGCACTATTAAAGGTGCTATGTGGAACTTTTCTACTAAAATGAATCCTTTTTTTATTGCCTGTGTGTGAAGGGGTTGTAATCACACATTACAATGATCCACTTGTCGAGTTTTGCTATTACCTCTGAAGGCCAATATTCATATTTTTATGTGAAGTCTCCGGGTCGGATTTACCGCAAAATCCAACGGATGTGACGTGCATGCGCGCTCCCGACCCTCTCTCCTTATATACAGTCTATTGTAGACGGTCAGGGAGTTACGTCCGGTTAAAGGCGCACGTTTTTCGGCTTATATCTCGGTCAATCTTTGATCAATATTCCCAAGACTCTAATCGTTCGTAGTGCTGGACGGGGCCTTTCGAACGAGCCCACCCCCAAGGTCCAACTCGCCCGGCTCCCCGAGTTATAGCCGTTCGAAATCGGGGGTCCCAGCGAACGGCGATCCGGTATGGGGCATCCCCGAGCCCCGCCACTCTAGCGTTCGGGCAAGGGTCCCCCTGGGACCTCCTCCCCCGAATTTGAGCTGGGTCTTTGCGTTCCGGAGATATGAGCGATTTCTTCTGAGATCGTGACGTCACCGGCGTCCGCAATGTTGCAGCGCGCCCGATGGTTTTCTGCTAATATCTCCGCGAAAACACCACCAAAAACTATGGAACTTATATGGTTCTTTTCAGCTCGACTAGATGGTCCCAACGAGCTCCCCGAATCCGCCTAGTATTCGCCGAGATATTTGCGTAATAGACGGTATATTGTCTATGAGTACGAGCACGAGCGCTCTTATAAAAATTGGTTGCAATCTGAAACATCACCACTAGAGGCCGCTAATTGTTACATTGAGCACCTTTAACTGTGTGTTATGATAATAATATGTGATTATATATTCTAGATGGAAGAGGGTCTGTCTCCTGCTCCTGCCACCACTGCAGAGGAAGTCATGGCATCCTCAGGAGACACTGCTGATGGTGATGAACCACCTGGCAGGCCATCTTTAGAAGTGTTGCGAGGAGCGGTAGCCATGGCAACCGTGGACAGGGAGGAGTCAACTGGAGAGGCGGAACCATGGGCAGCAACTGTTCCACCAGTGAGACTCAATTGTCTACTGTGTCTATTGATTCAGTGTATTTGCTAAAAGTTTGTCAGCATTTGTTGTACACTAAATGACCTCATAGATAAGAGCTAGAACTGTAATGCACTGATATTAAAATTCTGGCTAATACCAATAATAATTATAATATTATAATCATGACTCTATTTGTGTTAATCAGGAGTGGGTACCCATCATAAGACATGACATGTTGACGCAGAGAAAGATCAAAGCACAGCCGCCTCTGTCTGATGCTTATTTGCACGGGATGCCAGCCAAGAGGAGGAAGGTTTGTGCAACAACTACATTCACTACAATAGTGAGTGAATGAATGAATGAATGAACAATTCATTGAAACTACATTGTACTGATCAGATATCATTCCTTTGCATTCATGCGACTCACAGACTGCTCAGGGAGAGGGTCCTCACCTCTCTTTAGCTGAAGCCGTGAGTCGAGCTGCCAGGACAGCAGGGGTACGACCTGTTACTGCCCCAGACAGCCTACAGGGGGAGCTGGAGGCACCAGAGCTGCAGGAAGCATACACACAACAAGTAAGAAACTTAACCCACACCTGTGCTGCGTCCCAATTCGTATACTATCTGTCCTAAATAGTATTCGAAAATAGAATTAGTATGTTGAAATGAGTGTTCCAAAGATACCTGGATGGTCTACTATTTCCGGTCAGAATCTGAAGTGTAGATCGATGTGCACTCTAACGGCTGATATTGCCCACAACCCATCGCGCGCTGGACGAGGATTCAGTTAGAACTACAAACACGAGTGAAAAGTGTTTAAAAACTACAGACATGGAGGACGCGCGAGTCCGGCTGTTGTGTTGAGAGGTTTAGATAAAGTGGTTTGAGTGATTAATTATCAGTATCTAACCTGACGAAAATGTATTTATTCAATGTTGTCGACATTATATTGCATCTGCAGTAGCATTGTGAACTTTTGTAAAGATACGTTTAGCCATTAACTTTTAAATGCATCATTACATTCAAATTGCAAACACATGAGGAGAGTCTCCGCATGAAAGACCCACGACTGGCAGGCGAACGTGCTAAAACATTTCTCTCCGAAATGGTAAGAAATTATAATAGCTATTGAATGGAGGATTTAACTGTGACGAGATGATTGACAGGGCATTTTACGGTGATAGGATGCATGCGACAGAGCTGTGGGTTAAAGATGAGGAAGTAGTATGTCCCAAAGCTTGCTTACTCTTTTGCTACACACTCAAAAGTATGTACTTTTTCTTCACAAAAAGAGTACATACTTTTAGGGCGTAGTATAAGTAGGCGAATTGGGACGCAGCAGTGATCCATCCTGAGAACACTATAAAAATATCAATAAATACTAGTTTCATTTTCATTTTAGTTGACTTTTTGGTAATTTTGTTATGTGCTAGAATTTTTTTTATTTTTTTTTATCTAATATTTATATTTTATTTTATTTCAGTTAATACAAATTATTTTTATAGTATTAGTCTTAGCAGGGCCTGATTAAGAATTCAGAGGGGGCTGGGCACAATTTCTTGTAGGCCCCCCCTTATGTAGTTTGTCCAAGGACATTTTAATTTGGCATTAACTGTTTTACTGACTTAAAAGGAACTTTGTTGTACTATGCTGGAGTAAAGTTAATAAATGATCTGTGTTTCCAATAGGATTTTGTAAACTATGTTGTGTGGACAGTCCCTCTAGGGGGGTTCGGGGGCATTTTTTTTCCTGGGGTGGCAAGGGGGTGGCATGAGTCTTCGGAGGGGGGCCATAAAGTGCGAATCACCTCACCATAATTGGGGGGGTGCTGCTCCTTCACTTTTTCTACCAGTGTTTCTCACAAGAATTTTGGTCAATTTGTGTTTAGTGTACCTTTGTCCCTCTAGGGGGGTTCGGGGGCATGGTCCCCCGTAAGAAAATTTTGTACATTTTAAGGTTAAATGCATCAATCTGGTGCACTCTGAGAGCTCAAAATTAAGAGCTTCAACCGGCTTTAACCCATGAACTGTGCACACTGAACAAAGGAAAAGCATTGACTTGTACCTGGACATTAAAGAGGGCTCAAACATTTTTTTAGTTATGATATAATGAGTCTCAGTCTACATTACATTATCACTGGTGTTTTAGTATGCCAAACAATTATTATAATAATTATTTATATAATTATTCCTATGACGTAAAATCCATATAGACCTAGCCTATGTAGCCTAAAAGTATTTTGCATTACATTACACAGTATAGGAAAATTACCATACCTTTGTCCTAATTTCTTCAATTGCCAAATAAACCCTTGAGCTTTCATTTTGGAGAAAACATCAGATCACCATGCTGATCACGTGAGCAAAGTGCGCACTTTCTTTAAATCACGCAGCACAAACAGAATGCCCTACTTAATTAAAGTATTTTGCTGCTTTATAAAGGCACAAAGCCATATCGCAGTTTCAATTTGAGTTCGTTGGCAAAATATAACGCTAGACAGTCGAGACCTTTATGTTAGGCAACCATATTAGGCAAGTGCTTCTCTGTCTTCCCACCGATTTCAAATTTCAGAGCGTCAAGTCACGCGAGTCGACATGATTGACAGCTCGCTCTCGCTCACTGCGCAGGAAGCTACAGACACTGTTTTTGACGTGATTTAACATTATATTTTGATCGAATGGGTTGCAAAAATCTGCATATAATTAAGAAAGTAAGGACTGCGTTTATAACGTGATCTATCATAATATTTGACGGTGCGCAGGGCCCCTGGGCAATAGGGCTGTCAAAATTGCTCAAAAATGACGTTCGAATATTCCCTCTAAAAAACCCACATATATTCGAACTATTCGAATATCTGGTTGCGCATTTTGTCAATGACGTGCATTATGTCAATATCAGGACAAATGAATACAAAGAGACACAACTATTTATATAGGTAGTTTATCTAAGTTTAAACATATTTGACAACGTATTAACTTACACAAAAACAAGTAAATCAATGGCCAAGACCGCAGACCTTACTCTCGCTCGCAGGCACTCTTTCACTCTCGCTCGCTCGCACTCGCAGGCACTCTTTCTCTCTGTCTCGCTCGCACTCGCAGGCACTCTTTCACTCTCGCTCGCTCGCACTCGCAGGCACTCTTTCTCTCTGTCTCGCTCGCACTCGCAGGCACTCTTTCTCTCTCGCTCGCTCGCACTCGCAGGCACTCTTTCTCTCTCGCTCGCTCGCACTCGCAGGCACTCTTTCACTCTCGCTCGCTCGCACTCGCAGGCACTCTTTCTCTCTGTCTCGCTCGCACTCGCAGGCACTCTTTCTCTCTCGCTCGCTCGCACTCGCAGGCACTCTTTCTCTCTCGCTCGCTCTCTCGCCCTCACGCTCTCTGCGCATAACGGTTTAAATGAACAACAATACACAAATGTTGAGTGCTGATCAAGAGTTTTGTGCAAGCAATTTAAGGTCGCGACTCTTGTCCTAAATATAGCAGGCTTCATTCAGTGATTGAAACAAATATTATTAACATTAATTGAAGTTTTACAGTATATAGAACCGACATTGAACTCTCCGAGCAGCTCGTGCTGTGGTAAACTGATGCTACTATTTCGGGGACGTCTGGCCACGCCCCCTTGGCGGGCTCTGTATGATGTAATGCTAGCTCATTGGCGCACACGTCGGAGGCGCCGCGTCATTGGATGTGCAGTTGCCGCAGCACAGCCAATGAGTGAGCCAGACACTCACTGTGCTATCTGTGCAGCTGGAAAATGCGTTTTACATTTTAAGCTTCAGGATTTTGCCCCTCGCAAAGCAGACAGCCGCGCCTCTGCTACCGCGGGCGTGTTTTTCCACATGATTCGAATATTAATTTTCACCTTCGAATTTCTGTTTTTTAAAACTATTCGAATATATATTCGAATTTAGAATATTCGTTGACAGCCCTACTGGGCAAGTGCCCAGTTGCCCTAATGGATAAGTCTTAGGACTGATTTTTTTCATCCCGTTCCTGTGAGTTTCATCTTATTCCCATATAATTTTAATATCCACCCTCGCTCAATTTAGGTCCCATTCCCACAATTCCACGTTATTAGGTCAGGATATTAAAGTGCCCCTTTTATGCTGTTTTAAAGCAACACTATGTAACATTGTTTACCTTAAAATAATGTTTCCAAAATCTTATCAGTGATTCATCAAGTCGTAACAGGGTGAAAGGCACTTCTGCCATAGCCTGACGGGGTCTGTGTCACTTTAACTGGCACTATGTAACTTCAGGGTTCGGGTAGGAACCCGACCACAAAAAGAACTACAAAATTCGACTGCTTTACGTCAAGCGCTACAATAGTCATTATTTCGTTTTTCTTTGTTTCTGATGTCGCAATACATCATCCTTTCATGAAATCATGTAACATACTCTACCTTGTCTGTGGACATCATTCATTCTAAAGCCGGTGCTGGGTAAACAGCGAGCGTGCGTGCGACGGTAGGCTAAATTATTTACGACAGCGGCAATGGACAATTTTGTTTTCAACCAGTAGGGCGACCGAAGAGGAAAAGTTACTTGGTGTTACTTTAAAGGTTCCTAATTTTGTTTTGTGGGTCTCTTACAATAGATGCATCAAAGGTCAAAAATATTTTAATTTTCTCATAATATTCATTGGAGCATTTCTCACAGTGTCTGAAACGGTTTGATAAATGACTGAAACCCTCCTTTCTGATATCATACTCTGCTTTGATTGGTCAGATGGCCCAGTCTGTTGTGATTGGTCTACTGCTAACAGTGTATGTCGGAAGTGAAACGTCCATCTGAATTTCAGCTCTGGATGCTTCCTCAGCACTTGTATACACAGTGATATGAACAGTAATTGTCCTCGTCCTTTGGAAGTACATGCAAAGTTGATTTGCTCTTGCAGCGCAGAAAACGACATTTTCTCGACATGTCGACAACATGAACCAAACTCTTCCAGGCCTCAGCTACAACTACAGTTTTTGAGGGCGGGTCAAAGTAGATGTTTCATGGGCAGCCAATAAAGACCACAGGCTGGCATTATGCAGATTTGTTAGAAACCTACATAGGTTTTTAATGAGAATCAGGCAGTTTAGAATCTGTTCTTTCTTTTGTGAGAACGATTACTCAATTTATTGGGCACTACTTTGAAACTTTGCAGAACTTTTACATTAACAAACAGCTATACTCACTACATAGAAGGTAATATCTGGAAAAAAGCATAATGTGGCACCTTAAAGTTACAAATCTTGCAATCTGTCAGATCTTACGGGAAAGCAGACCATGCAGATTCATTGTGATCTTGCTCTCTGAATGTCTTTAAACCTTTAAAACCCTTTTCATCCTTAATTGTCTTCCAGGTGAAGAGTGATATAAAGAAAAGACTGAGTGAGGATCCAGAATACAACCACCAGCGCTTTCCCAACACCCACAGAGCTTTTTCTGAAGACTGTTAAACCGACAGCTCCGTTTACACATCTATCTTGTCATCTGTCAAGCTCACAGTCATGACCATGACGTCTCGAATGGAACAGCCAATAGTGTCATGCCTTGAGGGAACCCAGTTGTTTTGAAATCGGTAACTGGTACATAACTCAGATGTCTGCCATAGTCAAATGTGTGGATAGTGACTAAATATAGAGCCGGTGAACTAGACCGGCCATAGAGGCAGAAGAAACTAGTCTTTCTTCCGTCTACATGGCGTCCATCTTATAGTCTTTCAAGATGTCACCAGTCAGTTTTACACTGACGGGATTCATGGATGTCCATTGTAAATTAGCTGTACATTGTTGTACCAAGTTGTTTTAATATTGACAATAATAGCAGTTGTATTAGACACATTTACATGAAGAAAACCTAATTCATTCCAGCTTGACCTGCTCAATGTGTAGATAAAGAATGTTTACAAGGTGCAGACATGTTGAACATGATTAGATGTACAGCACTGCACATTCGTCACTGAGGACTGGAAGCGTTTTAGTCATTGTGATGACATAGAGCTGTTACTTGTTATTATTTTTTGCATGCCAAAAACATCATGTTGTCCATGAATGTGGCTGTTATGAATAAAATGATCCACGTCTAGAATTACTTCTAGTTTTAAAAACACCTGTGTTTGCCTCCATGTGTGGTCACTAATATTAAAGAAACACTTTTGCTATGGTTTAGTTTTTAAAACAAACACAATGACCTTCAAGTGGTTTCTAGTTGGCGTTGCATTACCTTTTTAAAGATGTAAAATTGAGGGATAATTTGGAGGGAGACTGTTTTGTCGATTTTTGCATTTATTGTTTCATCTAGCTGAAACATTCAACCCTGATTAAAAAAAAGAACAAACAAATGTTTTTCTTTAATTTATGGGAAACATAAGTTTTTTAAGTTTTGTTTTAAAAAGTACAACATTATATAATGACAACGTTATGGTACGAATGTCAGATTGGAGCTTGTTCCAGAGGTTAGGGCCAGCAACAGCGAAGGCCCTATCGCCCCACTGTTTGTACCTCGATTTCGGGACCTCTAAAGTCCATTGATCAGAAGACCGCAACAGCCGATTTCGTCCACTTAGAAGCTCAGACAAGAGATTTAAACTATATAAAAAAATTACACACAAAATAATTAGTTCAAAAGTGTAAGGTGGGTACATTTTATGTTTTCATGTTCTAGAAAGAAGTTTCTTATGCTCATCAAGACTACATTATTTCAACAAAAAATATTTTGTAAAAGAGTAGGCCTAATCTTATTTTATTACAATTTAAAATAACATGTTTTTTTTAGTGCAATTTATTGAATGCAAAGCAGAATTTTCAGCAGCCATTACAATCACGTGATCCTTATTATAATTAAGGATATCTTATCAATACTGAACTTAATTTACTCAATACTGCTTTTTTTTGTGTGTGTGGAAACTGATACATTTATTGATATTCTATGATGGATAGAAAGTTCAAATTTAACAATGTAAAAGTCTTTACTAGCATATTTGATCAATTGAATGCATAGCTGAAAAAAGTATTAATATCTTTAAAAAGAGAGATTTCAAAAGAAAATCAAGAGATTTAAACTATTCAAAGAAATACAATTTAGTTTTTTTTCCCCTCATTTTTTTCCTCAAAAATTTTACCTTATGAAAAATGCCTTTATATGCAGCTAATTAAATTAATTATTTAGCAGATAATCTAAATATCGAAATGGAACTGGGTGAGGCATAAGAACAGAGACCAAAGATATCAATGACAGTATGCATTTTATTTGTTCCACAACATATTCAGGTTTTGGGTAATTATTAATTAGCGCAGAACTAATCACAGCAAAACAATGACTCGGCCATGTTTTTTATGGTTCTGTTTCAACCTTTGAAACTGAATTGCAGATTGCAGTGACAACGTTTCATGCTTTATTGTCCATTTAAAAGCGCAAGCACTTGAGAAAGATGTATTCTGACTACTTTGTGATACAGGAAGTTGATTTATGTCTTTACCAGAGGATGTCAAAGCAATTGAAAACATTTGTTGAAACACATGGTAGCTACTTTATGTGGGTGGACAACATGTGTTATCACACCAAATGCACTGAAAGTCAAATATTGAACCAATGAAAGAAAAATGGACTAATTGACCCGACCAATTAGCCTGCAGACAAATTTTGCATCTGCAAGACTCTATCCTTAACAATGTATGGGTTATGGATTAAGGATAGAGTTTTGCATATGGAAATACACTCCAGAACATATTCGAATGAAAAAGAATTTGAAAGCATCAACTGTGGACTTAAGAGTGCTTACATTTACATGGACGGCATGGCTTTTTAAGCAAGACCAGTGCAGATTTGGCAATGTTATTATGCAGGGAACTTCTAACTTATACCATTTGATTTGATGAGCAAACAAGAACAAGTCCAGAACAACCCTCAAAGGGCAGTCCCTGGCATCACTTTCCCTCAAAGGTCAAGAAAAAGGCAGACACCCTGACGTCTTTCATTGGTTTTTGCTACTAAATGAAACAGCTGTAAGCAGGTACCAGTCTCTACAACATTTAAATCAATGCAAACGATGAAAACGCATGATGAATATATAAATATAAAAAAAATATATAATTATTACCACAATGTACGCCGATCAAGACTAACCGTGCCCAATTCCTATTAGTCCACCACCTCTGCTGATTTATTACGGTCACTGAGAAGAACTTCATCAACCTCATGTACTTAAAAGCCATAAAGTTTTACAGCATCAGTCTCAGCAGACTTATTTACAGATGACCTTGAATTTACCTCTACAGTAATGTACTGGGTCATCAAAACCTATTTGTTAAAGAGTTGTGCGTTTTAATCTCCTAATTAGTGATGGCTCACAAATGGTAGACTAGTGGGTTATCCTGCCTTATAGTGGAGTACCTATATTAGCTAGGCTCTGAAACCTGTTACAATGCAAACCAATACAAGTGTTGAGGTAACTGATTCCAGTTTGGTGATATTCAAATAATGGAAAGAGCGCACACAGAAGATTGTTTCAAGTGAGAACAGTTTTAACTTGTTTGTTCTTGTTCCTGCAAATACCCCTCCCCTAAAAAAACAAACAGTTACCGCCATCTCATTCACTCAACCCACACAATACAGCGCTGCATCTTTTTCAGTCTTTTTAATGGTGTGAACAAACACAAGTTCTTCTGAGCATACACATCCACTGGTCTGGCTCTGCGGCTTATGCTCGGGCCTGTCGGAGGGAAGACAGCAGGAGTGGGAGCAGGTTGAGGGCGGGCCGGTGTTCCTGAATGCCCAGGGCCACCAGAGCCCCGGCCAACACTGAGGTCACTTTGGGCAGCAAAGGGGGACGAGCCTCCATAACCTGCCAACATAGATAAACAGCAAGTTTAATGATAAGGTTTACCAGACGCGACACAATAAAGCAGTGTTTCTCAACCAAAGGGCCTCATTAAACTTCTTTTGGGGCAGTTGTGGCCTATTGGTTAGAGAGTCGGACTTGCTCTCTGGGCGCCACTGTGAATGGCTGCCCACTGCTCCGGGTGTGTGTGTCCACACTACTCCTAATATGTGTGCACTAAATTAGATGGGTTAAATGCAGGGGACAAATTCTGAGTATGGGTTACCATACTTAGCCTTCACTTAGGTTAGGGCAGGGGGTCCAATCCTGCTCCTGGAGGGCTACTATCCTGCAGAGTTTAACTCCAACTTAACGCACCTGCCTGGAAGTTTCTAGTCTGCCTAGTAAGACATTGATCAGCTGGTTCAGGTGTGTTTGATTGGAGCTAAGCTCTGCAGAACAGTGGGCCTCCAGGAGCAGGATTGGACACCCCTGGGTTAGGGTTCGGGCTATTAGAATAATTTAACATGTACTTACAATGTTACTTAAAAGTCAGTAGAATGTGTCAGTTGGGGGACTATCAAAATAAAGTGTTAACAGATATTAAGCAGACAGTCTACTAATACTGTAATGGCATGACTGCTAGTTGACATGTAGTTGTAAAGTTACTTGTAGCAAGTAGAATGTTTAACTATTTAGATAAGTCGACTATAGAAATAAAGTGTTACCAAACATATAGTTCTTGAAACCTCTGGAATCATAACATGAATTGTGTTTAAAGTCATGATAAAACGGAAGTAGCAACAGATTTTTTTCATATTGTGACATTCAGTCGAGTAATGGATTATCGACAAAGAAAAGAATGTGGGGCGAGGACTTGGTTCTATGCATCAGTTGTTGAGATGTAGACGTTGTACTCTAAAGTGGGGGAATATGAATGTGAGCTTGAAATAGAAGAACGAATTGGTGTGGCGAAGTTTTTTCAGAACTTTCCGTAAACTTTCTCTCAGGCTAGTAAACACCTTCGAACTGCCATTGGTTCATTAGATCATTATTGTGGTGGTGAACACAATAGGTAGATGCACTCTGGGGCTTACTAGACTGGAAAAACTGGATGACTACTCCCAGAGAAAACAAAGGACGTTTATGAAAAATTAACATTTGAACTCTTTTTTACAAAAGTAGCATCCCCACCCGAGATGCAATCACCTCAGTATTGTCTTAATTTTCATTGCCCCCCTTTCCCTCATCTCTTCTCTCCACATGCTGAAATTCACCCAAAAATCTATATGGTTTTATGTGAACAAGTATCATACAACACTATACATGTTTGGTATCATTCAAAATGTCTCAGTGCGACTTGTACAAAAGTCTCATTCCCACAAAACCAAAGGATAATACAGTTTTTAAGATTTTAGAGATACTTTGCTTACTATGGTGGGTGTGCCCTCTGGTTTTTCATGCAAATTACTTTCTGTCCCCAAAAGGTGTAAACTACCCAGTCTGGGATCTTGAGTAATGCAAATTCCCATTGTTAGCTTATTATTTGAAAGAGGTTTCTGTCTTGGTCTTTTTGTTATTTAAGGAAACATTGCAAAGGGCTCAGGGAGATTTGTAGTCAGATCATCTTTCAGACACTCAGCATAATGTTTAGTACTTTCCTGAGGTCAGGTACTATGCATCTTTTACTCTTTATTTCAGAGCATTTGATGTTATGTATTATTGATTATCTTTGAATTAGTTATGAAATTGGCATGGCATGCTACATTTACCTGACTAATAATAAATGGTTACATTTGATTTTATTCTGACTTGCTCTAAAATTATTAACTATAGATGATTACGTTAAGTCCATAACGCCACAATTCTACGATCAGGTTAGTAAACGGACTGAAATTCAGCTTAGGTGGAGCAGAGAAGCAGACTGACTGATGTTTTAGAGCTCCGACTAACACATTGGCATTAGTCAATATACTTAGACTGTAGAGGCTAATAATGGGTTTTCCGTTTAGAACAAGAGTTTTGTTAGACCAATCTAAATAGGGTGAGCCTCAACCTCTGATTATTGTAATATTATTCTAACTAAGTGTACGTGGGAAACCATGCCATGATTATACAAAGTTACCATTAGTAGTTAAGTTGGTCAGCTTGGCTCTATGGTAATGGTCATGGCCTCTGGTTAGATATAGTCTTACCTTAATAAAGTGTGTTCAGATCTATGGGGACTAAATCATATATTCTAGAATGAGCAAAGAGAGTACGGCCATCTAGAATATTAGTCAATCATTTGTCTAATGACCAAGACTGACGAGTTTGTGACTATGAGATCGTATATCCAGCCTGTGAAAGACTCGAAGTGTTGTAGGAATCCGGAGGAACGAGTGTAATTTCAATATAGAGTTAAATAGAATAATCAAATGCGTAGCTAAACTATTATACACATGACCAATAATCAATTGCCATTCTAACCTAAATCTGAGGTCGTGATAAAATGGAGTCAGATAAAAGTAAATTGGAATTAAACTACTTAAACACACTGAAAAAAACGTTGTTGTGCGGATTGTGCTCGAAATCTTCTCCGGTTCATTTCTTCTTTTGAGTCCATCGAGGTCAGACGTCCACGAGTGAAAACAAACACTGGACATCTGCTTTCTAGTAGAAATTGAACAATGGCAGTTGTGATGTTTGCTAACAGTACATCTAGTACCGGAAGATCTAGTTCTGACATTTTGATTTATTATTACCAGGTCAAAATGGGGGTTTTGAATATTGTGTTGGACACTGGAGGCCAAGAGTGTTGAGAATAAAGCATTAAAGGTTATAATCCGATTTAATTTGCTTTTTAACTACAGACTATGACATTTTTTTTCACTTGAGTATATTTCTTGGTAGCTCCTCCCACAGTGACATCTCATTAGAATACGGTCTTGATCCATATGTTTTGATTGTTTTTGATTATGTGCTACTTTTAAGCCTTTTTTTCATCTTTTAGTATAGACAGGAGCTTTATTCATTGCTGTCTAGGAAGATTCTGCACTCCGAAAATATGATTATTTATATGCGCTCTTGCTGAATAGATGTATTAATCAAAAAAAAAATCTTACTGACT
Organism: Chrosomus eos; assembly: GCA_036326025.1. NCBI lineage: Eukaryota > Metazoa > Chordata > Actinopteri > Cypriniformes > Leuciscidae > Chrosomus > Chrosomus eos. The sequence goes on from CM070827.1 coordinate 12,221,582, forward strand.
CCAAACTTTTAAAAGGTAGTGTAATATAATTTGGACATTTCTTTTCACTAACCCTTTGATGGAAAGTATGAAAAAAAATTATCTTTTAAGTTTCAAGTCCTACTTGTTTCTGAAAATAGAAAAAATGGATATTCTGAAAATATGGCATTACAAGCAAACCACACCTTTTCAACTTTATGGCGGTGTATTCGTCCATCAGAGCCAACATAAAAGGTGGAGAATGCATCATATGTCCTGAAAAGAAAAATAAATAAAGTTACACAAAGAGGAGCACAGCATGGCATGGCTTTGACAGGCTATCACAGCATGACTCACTTGTAGAGATGGTTCTTGTCTTTCTTGTAGAAGAACACTAGAATGGAGTGGAAGGGCAGGCCTTTGATTCTCCAGCGAGCTTTGATTGAGCCATCTTCTGGATGCTTGGTCAGCTTCAGGACTTCCAGCTGAGCCTCCGCATAGTAACACTGACACATCAACCGCCAAACAGTCAGAGTCAGCTGGTACGCTATACGACCCCTTCAGATATAGAAATAGAGGCATATACTAATCAGCAATGCTATTTCAAATGTACCAGTACACTGGTAACAAGCCAAAACCAGTCAATTTCTTTGCAGTTGGCAAACAATAACACCATTTGTTTAGTATTAAAAATCAAATTTTTTATGTTGATTTTATTTTTAATGTGCTTTAAGACAAACCATGAACAAATCATAAGTCAACACCATTGCTGAGTATTTTCTCATTAAAACTGCAGTGAACCAAAGACAGTTTAAAAAACGCGGTTTGAAATCGCTGGTGTTTCTGACGTCTCAAACTACCTTGTAACCAATCACGTCAACGTGTGATCGTCAACGAGTGGATCTCTGAGCTGGTGTGAGTGAATGGAGGCGGGGCTAATTTGTATATTCATAGAACCGCGTATACTAAATTAAACAAGGGTGTAGTTACATTCAAGCTATTTTAAGGCATTAAGAATGTTAATTGATACAAATATTTACTACAGGGGGACATTTTCTTTTGAATTTCAATTTTTTTTTGCTTAAAAATATTTGTATGTGCTTGCAAACAAAACGTTATCCAACATAAAGAAAAAGGTTTAAAAAAAAAACTTTAGACAATCAAAACATCTTGACGGAACTAAAATGTATAAATTTCGTTGCAAACTTTTTTTGACCTGCTTCTAAATGTTTTGCAAACAAAACATTTTTAAACAAGTAAAAAGTTGAGAACAATTTTTTTTCATGTGAAAATGCAATGTTTCCCGAATTCGAATGTGACATTGATTTTATACAACAGTTCAACAAACAAAAGGGTAACTTTTGTTAAGTGATGTTTTAGTTCGATTGATTGTTTTGTTTCGTGATGACTGAGAATATGATCAATATTAAAAACATAAAAAATATATAATAATTTAATATTTAAAATATTTGCATTTTGATCGCAGATTTAGTCGCACAAACAGTGCAAGCGGCTCGTGACAGAACACAGACCGACTGAATGACATTTAAGTAGAAAATCTCAAATGAAGATCGCAGAACTCCAGCTTACTTGTCTTTGTTTTCAGATCATCCGCGCTTCTTCAACAGTGGTTGCCAGATGTAGAAAACGTGTTCTTTTAACAGAAAAAGAGCTCTGACTGGTGGTTTATATGATTGTGATCTGGCAACCGAAGCATGAACACTCGTAAAAACAGTCTGTAATGTGTCGTCTCCTCTATTCGACAAAAACAAGTGGTTTTGGTCAAGTTTTTTTTTTTTTTTTTTTTTTACATATTTCAGTCTCGTCTTTTTTCGTCAACGATATTGCATGCGTTGATATAGTCAGTTATCGTGTAAGGGTGTCGTTTTCGTCATAGTTTTCTTTAACGAAATAACGCAAGTATAAGTGACTATGAGGCCTAAAATCTAGAATAACATGCATTTAGGAACTCTTTACCTTGTCTTTGTGTTCAGAAGACCATTGATGAACTCAACATCTTCAGAGTATATGCTGTAGTCATGATTTTTCACAAAGAAACTGGGCAGCTGAAACACAATGTGGAGCCTAAACTATGAGTCAAGATTATATTGCATATTTAAAAAAAAAAAAAAAAAACTATATTTTACAGGATAATCCAAATATTGTGTGGACCTCCATATTGAGCATTAGCATTTCTCCTATTCTTTTTTCTACAAGTGGTCCATCTCATTCCCTTAAAACTCATCTTACCTCCACCCTCAGCTTTTCATACATCAGGGCCAGTTTCTCCTCATTCTCCTTGTCTCCCTGGCTAGAGCTGTTGTCCACTCTCTCAGTCTCAGCATGGCTGCAATGTGTGACACGGAGGGCTGGATAGAAGCTCTGCTTGTCTTGTCCCTTTCCTGATTTGTCCCCAATCTCCGAGACAGACTTCATCCCGGGGCAGTGAAAGCAAAAGAAGCGCGATCCCAACATAAAAGGCGCAGGGCATCCCTCAGTCTCAAACAGACTCCTGAAGGAACCTCTCTCCGTGTCTGTCCCTACCTTTCCGGTAATGCTAATATCATCCTCTCTGCTCCCATCGACAGTGGTTAAAGGAAAAAGTAAGTCAAAGGGTCTGTTGGGTCCCAAGGCAAGGAGCTTGCTTAGTTTGGCCGGCCCAAAAAAGGGCACCTCCACCAGAGTGTGCTGCTCATCGCTCTCACAGGGTTTGAGCAGGATGCGCAAGCTGACAGCCTCTTCCCATTCCTCCTCCTCTAGGTTGGCCGCTTGGTTTGGCTGGCATGCGTGATGGAAGGGATGGGACAGGGATGGCTGTTTAATAGACAGGTAACGTAGACTGTTTGGAGGAGCCAAGGCCCATGATGCACTGCTCAGGCTCCTACAGTTGTCATTCAAGTGAAACTCGGTTGTCTGCAAATCAGAAAAATAGAGAAAAATAGACAGTGCAAAGATATTTACACATGGGTCAATGACCAATATGGGTGTCAAAAGGATTATTTTTTAAGTATATAGTTTTGTTCCAAGTTTTTAGAAATTCACTTTTTGTATTCATGTTGATTTCATATGGTTTTGAAAATTGTTATAGCATTTAAGAATAAAGTTTCAATGTAATGAAAAATGCCATGTGGTGTAACCATCAAATAAAAAGTAATAACACGCGGCCAAGGGTGAATTTATTTGATCAAAAACACATAAAAATAGCAATACCGTGAAATAATATTGCAATTATTATATAATTAAACGACAATTAAAAGAACATCATATGATGCTTTTTAATGTTTTCCATTTCTTTAGTGTGCAATGTATCTATTTGTGCATGTATATGATCTACAAAATTACAAAGCTCATAGTCTCCTATAAACCGATTTATTCTATTGAAAAGAGAACACTAATCCCTTTAATATATTTTAAAATGTAATGCATTCCTGTGATGGCAAAGCTGAAGTATAACCTGTGTCAGTGTCACATGATCCTTCAGAAATCATTCTAATATGCTGATTTGTTTCAGAAAAATGTATTATTATCAATGTTGAAAACGTTTGTGCTGCCTAATATTTTGAGTGTCAACATCTTAAAATTTATTTTCAAAAATGTATTTAAATTATTTTTTGTGTTTAAAAAAAAAACTTTACAAATACCACGGCATGAATTATTCATTCAGAAATATCATTACATTTTTGGTGAGTTGCACCACATTACTTTGATTACCTGACATAAATTCCAGCACTGTTTCTTCATTGGTTGCCTGCCACCATGGTTCCTGACACACCCCACCCAAAGAGAGACACCCCCTCTGCACACAGCCATTCAAGTCAGGGTGCTGAGGCAACCTCGATGGAGTCTCAGAAAGATGACATCATCCAGCTACTCAAAGGGGAGGAAACACGAACTCTCCCATCCACCGCTGCCTCTGGTTACTCACTCATTCACAGTGCAACTTCAGTCCTTCAAAACCTTGCTAGGACAGGGGGGAAAATACATTTAAATCACACTTACAAGACATTCAGTTCTTTACATTTACATGTATGCGTCTGGTAGACATGTTCAACCAAAGCAACTTACAATTCACTGAATCTACATTTGATCAGTTTGTGAGTTTCCCAGGAATCTAATTCATGGCATTACCTACATTGCTCTATTATTTGAGTTACACTACCATTCAAAAGTTTGGGGTCTGTAAAATCTATTAATTTTCTTGAAAAACATATGTTATGCTCACCAAGGCTGCATGAATTTGAGCGAAAATACAGTGAAATAGTAATATTGTGAAATATTACTACAATTTAATATAACTGTTTTCTATTGCAATACACTTTAAAATGTATTTTTTTACTTGTGATGGCAAAGCTGAATTTTCAGCATCATTACTCCAGTGTTCAGTCACATGATCCTTCAGAAATAATTTTAATATGCTGATCAAGTTCTCAGGAAGCATTTCTAATTATTATCAATGTTGAAAAAAAATGTTGTGCAGTTTAATTTTTGTGTAAACCAGGATACATCTTTTCATGATTATTTGATGAATGCTGTCTGAGAAAGCACTGAGTGGCAGCAGCAAGTGTGAGACAGAAAAGGTGCAAAAGCTTAATCTCAAAACCTAGTCACCTGCCAACCTAAACAGCATTTAAGAGCTTCTAATGACAACAGTACTGTGCAAAAGACTTAGGCACATTAGTATGTTCACCATAAAAATAGTTAGGCCAGTTATATTATATATATAAATAATAATAAAAACTGGCTTACAACCATTTTTTGGGGTGAAAATAAAACTAACGTGCCTAAGACTTTTGCACATTAATTTATGATGGCCATGCTGCATTTTTGGACGCCCAAAAATGCCCTCTAAAGGCATTCTCAAGACCTTAATTAAGAAATAATAATAATATAAATTTGTTGAAGGAGCTTATGTATTGCTCAATCATCTGTTTAAATTAAACTACGCCTCGTATCCACGATATGTATTACCTAAATATACTATATTTACAGTTGGGCAGGTATTGACAGTGATCAGACGCAGCCTGACACATGCATGCACATCACGCTTGGGTCACACTTCACAAATCAACACATTCAACAAAGAGCTGACAATCTGACTAGTATAAAACACTCGTTCAAAACGAGGTAAACAAACTGAACGATAAAAAATAGGCTAGTGTTGCAGCTGAAGGTGATCAAGGATCATAGCTTTCCTGTCTGAGTTGGACAGATAATAATTTATTCTGTTAGTATTCATATCTATACTTGCCAGTCAGTCAGTTAGCTGTCCTGCTTGTAAATATTGAATGCATACCTGTCCTCAAAGAATCAGATGCAATGCTGTAGAGCGTCAGCTCACTGTGCAGAGATGCGAGAATGTATCCAAATCCGATTGACGCAAATTTCTGTGTGATTTAGAAAGAATATGATTCTGTTTTTAACGTTATACAAATGTCACTCTCCTTATGTCCTTGCCCAGTGCCAGTCTGAGGGACTGCGCATGCGTCCTCCACCTTCTAGAAGCAGAATCTGCCTGTTACAGCGGCATCCAGCGGCGGACACGACGAACTGCAACATACCCACTCCCTCTATGAACTTAGCGGCCTTTTCTTTTCAAAATAAAAGTCTGAAACGCAGGACAGTAAGGTTCCATTGTCGTGATAGATCCAAATCTGGATATTCTGGATATTCTCAGTGGAATTCATTAAACAATATTAGTATATTATATTATGTCACATTTTAAGGAGTCATTTTTACAGTATGATTACACCAATACAGTAATATTATTTAATAGCTTACTAAAGGGTTAGTTAGGGTTTGGTTTACTACCATAGTAAGGTACATGTAAAATGTGTAACACGGATACTAAAATATTGTTATATTATATTATATTACATTATATTATAACACTTCATTTTAAAAAGTCTTTGTTATAGTGTTATTGCAACAATAAGTACTGATTTATATTAATTAACATGTACTTACTAAAGGGTTAGGGTTTGGTTTATGAGTAGTTGCTTGTAATTATGCATAATGTACTGTTACTACCATGGCAAGTAGTAAAACGTGTAACAAGGACACTAAATCATGATGTAATTAATCAAATCACATTAAATTACTTCAATTGTCTGATTTTTCAACAAAATATTTAAGTGTTTTAAATAAATAAGGTTTTCTAGAATAAACACACCATAACACACCAGCACAATTTCTACTGTAACAACTTTTTCTTTGAAATCAATCATTTTGGACAACGCTGGTGCAATACTTTTGGCGGCCTGCGTGAGGATGTGGCGCTGTCGCAAACCGAACTCCCGGCGTTTGCATGTCTGTGGCAGTGCGCAGATAGGCCGCATGTGATGTGAGCCACAGTGTGCTCGTGTTCATTGTCAGCTGTGATCCATCCCCGAGTCACGGTTAACATATTGTATTTTCTTTCCTTGTGAGGGAAAAGGTTTAGCAGAAAAATGCCTAAGAAATCAAAAGAAGTGGCAGAGTGGGAGGGTGATGATGAACAACAACCACAACAACAACAACAAAAAGGTACGATTATGGGTTTCTTTTACACCATAATAGCCTGATAATAATAGCGACATGAATATGATGCAACTACATTGAAATAGTTTATATTATGACAGCTATGCTTTTAAATACATTTTCTTTCATTTTGTTTAATGTAGATAAAGAGGTTGTGTTTTATTATATTGCTGGTATATTTTGCTTAGCCCATTAGCTTCGGTTCGGAGTTTGATGTTTCACTGTCATCATTGCCATATTCTCTTTTTGATCCATGTTTCTACTGTGCGCAATGGTTAACTGCTGATATAGTAGTGGCTTTGTTTCAAAAGTCCTTAACAGCATTTTGGGAACGTTCAAATGTGCCTAACCTCATATGATGCACAAAATGCTGACTATTTTTGAGACAGCCTTTTTTATCCTGTACACATGACATTCTTTCTGTGGCATTGTCATTCTTCTGTCGGTGTGCATGTTTATTCCAGTCTGCTTTGTCTGTCAGGTGTGTTTGTGAGTGTATTTATGTTGACAGAAATGCTTATAATGATATTTCTTTCTTTAGACAAACATATCAAAAAAGGAAAGAAGGATAAGCAGGGGAAAAAGAGTGTAAGTCTCCATTCACTACTTTGGTCTATTATAACTTTAATTCTAAATATTTTGTTTCTTCAAGTACATTAAAATATGTAATACAAATCAAATCTTAGCTAGGCATATTTATGCATTATATATAATGGAATATTTTTGTTAGTTGATATTATCTGAGCTACTAGTAGAACCAAATGAAATGTAGCCTAATTATACTCTGACATATGAATTGTTAATGCATATTTCTGCATTTTAATTTAATTTTATCTCACAGTTTTTTGAGGAGCTGGCATCAGATAATAAACCAGACAAAGAGCAGCCACCAGTGAAAGAGGCACAAGGGAAACAGGTCCGTTATTTTAATTAATGCCAGTGTTTTAAAATACATTCTAATAAGTAAAAATATATTTAATGAAATTATACTCTAATATGTTATGTTTTTGTATTTCCTTGTCATTTATTGTTAGCCTCAGAAGAAAAAGAAAGACAGACGAAAAGGGAAAGCAGGAGATGACGACGATGATGATGATGATTCAGAGGTCATGCAGCGTCTCAAGAAACTGTCAGTCCAGGCCAGTGATGAAGATGAGGAAGAGGGTAATGTCATAAACTTAGTTTGTGCCAGTATGTCACGCATCACAAGACATATTTAACATTGTGGCTTATTTCTATTTTGCAGTTGTTGCTCCAGTCAAAGGAGGAAAGCGGAACAAAGTAAGTTGCTTTGATATTTTTGTGGTATTTCACTGGGATGCAGAAAAGAGTGATTTTCTCCTGCTGCACCATATATAGAACAGAGCAATTTAAGCCATGTGATCCACAACGTCAGCGTCTCTATTCATCCACTAGTGCAAGGGGTTTTCAAACTGTGGTTTGGGCAAAGTCACTTGGCTGCAGCTAAATTGCCATTTTAGTGAATGACACAAACACACACAAACAGTTTAGGTAGGGCTGCACGATATACCAACATTAAATACAAATCGTGATATTGGCAGTGATTTAATTATATAAGAAGAAACTCGTTTACTCCAATCACTGTGCTGTATTCTGCATGAAATTGCTTTACAACGGAGAATTCAAATGTCATAAAGGCTATTTCAGGTGTGTTCATTTATCTCTGTTGTCTGTTCAACTCAGCGCTGTTGTCTTTTAGAGACATAAAGAGTGGTTTTTCATTCCTTCGTGTGCATTTGGCTACCTACCAACACATAATGAAACTGTAAAAAGCATCTCACAATGTAAACGCATGGAACAAGCATGATGGCGATGAGTTTAACAACACTCGCGCAGCGCAGATTACTGTTCATATTCGGATCCAGAGTGAGCGTGTTTCAAATTTTTATGGATATCATAATTTCATACTCCTTAACGTAAATGAAGAAATTAAAACGTAAATATTAGTATTGACATTTTATTGTATTATAAAATAAAATGTATTCTTTTTATTAAATACTCGATTTCGGTCATATGATATAAACTTTTGATTAAGATCATGTTTATAGTAATGTCTTTTCTAAGCACAAATATTTTGGTGGATCTTGAGATAGATAAGATAATATTTTTCTAGGTGGGTCCTGGAATGGAAACATTTGGGAACCCCTGCACTAGTGGCAGGACTAATCTAGATCTAGAGCACATCGCTCAGATTGTTTTTTGTTTTTGTTTTTCTACTATTAGGGTGGCAATATATTTGCTGCTCTGAGTCAGGGGAAAAGTGATGATGATGATGATGAAGAAGATGATGGAGACAGAGATCATGATGATGACGACGACGACGAGAAACCCCAAAACAAGAAGAGCTCTAAGGTGAGTTATTTCAGAGTCAGTCATTGTAGATTGAGTCTGTGTGGCGCTATATATATATATATATATAATATGATATCAGTGCGTCGCACAATTTAGCAATTTGCTCATGCAATAATATTTTTTGTAGATATCAGGATTGTTTTTGTTTACCATTTTAGTGTTTTACCCTCAGTAGTTAATTTTAAAATGACAACATACAGCAAAAGTACAAATACACTTAAATGAAACTGTTTAAAATAATTTTATATGAGCATAAAATCACACTTTTATACTTCTCAAAAGTATTTCATGCAACTACCAGTATAAATATTATTTAGAACTATTTTATTTTCATTATTATTTTTTTAATTAATTTTTTTAGAGAGAAATTGCATGGAAATCAATGTTTGTTAGTTTCATATTTATATATTGTCTTTTTAGTCATCAGTGGCTGTCTATACCATCACCATTCTTAATATTATCTTTATAGCATAGTCAAATTTGATGTACCTAACCATAATACATATAGCCTGGTTCTACCAGACTCTCGTACATTTCATTTGTACATAGAGTCTGGCACCGCTCCATTGGCAAACGTTTACTTCCTTGTAGGCGGGAACTCTATTGAAGTCTAAAACTATTGGATCTGCCCAGAGTCACTCTATCTGCCATAACCAATCGCTAACGTTTGGTCATGACGTATGTCTTTTCCCGAACCCCGTGGGAGGATGGCCATAAACACAAAACTAAGCAAAGATTGTTCTTACTCCGGCTTTAACTTCTTGATATTCGGCAGGGTTGCCACAACGGACCGAATGGCTTCACTCGCATCTTTCTTATTTTGAACTACAACTCAAAATAACGCACGAGTCGACATCAACGTCATCGTTCTCAGCCACTCCCTCTGTTCGCTGATTGGTCCTACAAAAAATTGATTTCTGGAAACCGAAGTCTACGGCACAGTCCCAGACGGAGTACTGAAGGAAAATGAAATTGAGCGGAAGTGCGTAGGAGGGCGGAGCCAGGCTATAATACATATGCATCACCCACCACATAACTCATCCTCTCTAATATTCTGTTGATTCATCTTTCAGTCCCACTCCAGCCATCCCTCATGTCTTTTCTCGCGCTTTTTGACATTCCCAGTGGAATTCATTCCATTTTCCATTCATTCCTTTTCCAGACAGGTTCCAGTGACCTCATTGTTTCAGTCATTAAAAATTCTGTTTCTTAATGAAATCATGTGATATTGGCACTCATTTGTCTTGGTTCAGGGGGTTTATCTTTTGTGCAAGGCTGATTTCACACATCATTTTATTCACATTGTTTGTGTTTGATACGGAAGGAAAGATTAGGTTGCATATTGAACATTTCTACTTTTATAAGGACATGTGCCTGTTTCTGTGTATGTATGTATGTATGTATGTATGTATGTATGTGATTCAGGAAGTTGAGAAGTTAACCAAGGGCAAGAAAAAAGATAAGGCTAAACCTAAGATAATGAAGGTGGGTACATGGGATTGTTTCTTAAGCTTCTTTATATTCTTATTCCTTGTTTTCCCTCTTTCAAAATTCACTGGTTCTACCTTTCTTCTAACTTGCAGCTTTTTTTATTGCTACATGTCAGCAGTGCTTCAGTCATCACAGAATCTAACCCCTTTCTGCACATTTCAATCTGCTTTACTAACAACATATTGTACGGTGCGCAGTGCTTTGATCACACATTTCCTATAGGATCTTTGGTTTACTAAGTTCTCTCAAAAACAGGAGGCCTCAGAGGATGAACAAGATGAAGGGATGGAGAAAAAAGATGAGAATGAAAAGAAAGGAGGAAAAAGGGCAAGAAAGCTGCTGCTAAACCATCTAAGGTGGGTGTCTCTTGTTTTTGAATGTGTTGTTTTGACAAGCCAGTGAAGGTGTAATTGTGTCTAACCTAAATGACGTTCTAATGTTGACAGGAGGAAGATAAAGTTGAAGTGAAAGAACAAGAGAAGGCTCAGAAGAAAGATGAAGTTGAAGTGAAAGAACAAGAGACGTCTCAGAAGAAAGGCAAGAAGGAGCAGCCCAAGGTCAGAAAAACATGTATATGCTACAATTTAAAAGTTTTAGGTCTTGTTATTCACTAGCCCCTTTCACACATACAGTCTTTACTGGTAGATTATTGGTAATTTACCATTAATAGATCATGTGTGAACAGTAAATCGGTTCTGGCAATTTACCAGTATGAGAAGTTGTGACATTAAGAGTTAATTACTGGTATGATGCTTATGTGAAAAAAGAATAGCGATAACCCATATGAGCTTGCACGAGGTGCGCTGACGGAAAAAGTCTGCTTTAAGCCAATCATAAAGTTCTTATGGAGATGATGTGATTATTTTGTGCTTTTTACAGTAATCGGCGCTTCTTTTTTAATAGTTTGTCTATGTGAGAACTAAATATGCATCATCTTTGACTGTTGCGCCATGCCTCACAGCGTTTTCAGCATGTCGCAACCTTCTTTTCCATTTATCAGTGCTGTGGCTCTGTAGTTGGGTACTTTTATGAGCGTCTCTACCAGCAAGTGCAAAAACGAGTTCTGTTTGAGCATCCCCTTATGCCTGTCTCTCAGACGTCATAAAAATGGTGTCAAATTGAACAGATAGTGAAACTAAAGCACTTCTCCTCAAGTGGGTTAATGAAGACAACAGCACAGCATTTAGAGATCATTTAAGATGTTTGAGATCACAGAATTTAGCTGTATTTTGGTGCTGATGTGTGAATGGTCTCTTAAAGGGATAGTTCACCCAAAAATGATAATTTAAGTCATTAATTACTCACCCTCATGCTGTACCAACCCCGTAAGACCTTCGTTCATCTTCAGAACACAAATGAAGATATTTTTGATTAAAGCTGAGAGGTGGATCATTCCTCCATAGGCTTCCTAAGGGAGTGAAATTTGACGGCCCAGAAAGTCATTGAAGAAAATCTTTAAATATTTCATGTGCCTACAGTGGCTCCACTATAATATTTAAACATTATTTATACAATATTTAAAGATTTTTTTCAATGACTTTCTGGGCCGTCAAGTTTCACTCCCTTAGGAACAGGCTTGTGCACAATTCAGAATTTGAATTCAATTTGAATTTATGTCAAAAGCAGGATCTAGAATTACAATTCAAATTTGAATTAAAGCAGAATTGCAATTCAATTAAAATTCAAAGAAATTTATATACATATTTCAAGTGAAGTGTTTAACAATGGAGCTTTAAATCAAATCTAAATCATTAAATTTAAAAATTAAATTTAAATCAAATTAAAATGAAATTGCTTTGCATTGATAAAGAAATCCAAATAAAGTAATCCAAACCACATTTATAATGGGTAACTTATAACAGTTAAGTAAGTAATTGCTTAACTGTTATAAGTTACCCATTATAAATGTGGTTTGGATTACTTTATTTGGATTTCTTTATCAATGCAAAGCAATTTCATTTTAATTTGATTAGTAACTAATTGAATTACACATTTTAGCTCAGTAAATACAATTACATTAATTTTGTAATTTAATATAATTTCATTACACATTACTAGTCACTTCTCAACCCTGCATACATTTAGTTCTAAAATATAGATTATGATCAAATTCTTGAAATAAATTACACCTTCAATGTTGTTTAACTAGATTTGTTCCAATGTTATTTTCATTTCAAAGTAATCAAATAACACAAAGTGCATAATGCAATCATATCTGACATACTGTAAAGCTCCATTGTTAAACACTTCACTTAAAATATGTATATGAATTTCTTTGAATTATTTTAATTGAATTGCAATTCTGCTTTAAATAAAATTCGAATTGTAATTCTAGATCCTGCTTTTGACATAAATTCAAATTGAATTCAAATTCTGAATTGTGCACAAGCCTGCTTAGGAAGCCTATGGAGGAGCGATCCACCTCTCAGATTTAATAAAAAATATCTTCATTTGTGTTCCGAAGATGAACGAAGGTCTTACGGGGTTGGTACAGCATGTGGGTGAGTAATTAATGACTTAATTTTCATTTTTGGGTGAACTATCCCTTTAACTGTAAAATGCCAGAACGCTGTTGCTTGTGTGAACAGCATATTTGTGTATTTACTGTTAAAGCCATTCTGGTAATTTTATGGTAATTTACTGTGTGAAAGGGACTACTGTGTTGATGTAATTTCCACTATTTCCGTTTTCAAATACTTCTATTTCAAATAAATGATGTTTGTTTGTACTTACTTTCTATTCAATGAAGAGTCCTAAAAAATGTATCACGGTATCCACAAAGTGTTAAGCAGCACAACTGTTTTCAACATTGATAAAATTGGAATGATTTCTGAAGGATCGTCTGACACCAAAGACTGGAGTAAATTCTGTGTTTTGGTGTGTTTTCAGAAAGGGAAGCCTGTTCAGCCTGCCCGCCCTCCTCCTCCCCCTAGTGATGATGATGAAGAGGAGGAAGAAAAGAGTGATGACAATGACACAATGATGGTACAAATATATTCTCTTTTGTATTCCTTGTATTCCTAATATTCTAAATCTCAGAGTATTCTTTAATCCACTTTCATTTCTATCATCTTATCCTATTTCCTGTCCCATAGAGTGCAGAGGATGGGCTCGCGGCTGAGCAAGCTAAAGAGAAACCGGACGACCCTTTTGCTAACTTGAGTAAAAAAGAGAAGAAGAAGAAAAAGAAAATGGTAGCGTATGCAAATTTTGAATACTCTTAATTAATGTTTATATTATAGAAGGACAGATTGCTCTGAATATTGAATTCCTTTTCTTTTAATATTTTCAGTCTTCATTTACTACTATAGTTTTAGTACGTACTTGAACTTATGTCCGTTTTTTTATGCTTATCTAACATTAATTTTATTTCAGCTTTTCCTTCAATGAACAAACATGATTTTTGATAGTTTTAGTTAACAATAGTAACACTGTGTTGTACAGATGGAGTATCAGCGTCAGGTGGATAGTCTGCGTGTTCAGGACGCTATAGAGGGAGACTTCTCCGTCTCTCAGGCTGAGCTGTCCTCTCGACAGGCCATGCTGGAAAACGCCTCGGACATCAAGGTTAGACGACTGGGAAACTTTCCGCTGAGCCATTTGATAACACTTAGCACTGTGTACTAAATGATTTCCATTTTTTGTTTTAGTTAGAAAGATTCAGCATTTCAGCCCACGGTAAGGAGCTGTTTGTTAACGCAGACCTTCTGATTGTTGCTGGGAGAAGATACGGTCTGGTTGGACCAAATGGGTGGGTTGATGGTTTTAATTTGACACATTACTACATTGCACTTAATTAGTTTGCTTGTAAAACTGGTTTCCTTCTGTTTGAGTCAGGAAAGGGAAGACCACTCTACTGAAGCACATCGCTAACAGAGCTCTCAGCATTCCTCCCAATATTGATGTCCTGCTTTGTGAGCAAGGTACAGTACAGCAGTGTTATGCTAAATTATATATATTTACAATATATGTGTACAATCAAATTTTTCGGATAAAATAACATTACGATGTCCAGATAAATTTCAATTGTACTCTGGGTTTAATTGGTCGTTTAATGAGATCTGCTAATATATTGTTAGTGCTGAGAATTTTCACGTGAATAAATGCCTAAATCCGGTTCTGGGTTCTAATCCGCACTCGTAGGGCATATCGCTTTTTTTCTCATCAAAACCAAATATGTTCTTCAGTGCTTGTATATCAAGCAGGGACACGTTTGTGTGCATTTTGTTTTGTGATTTCACTGGAACGAACAGAGAGTCTCCGCAATGGCGTTAAGCGATAGATTGAAGTGAAGACTGTGCGCGAGCCACAAAAGAACACTGTATCCGGACCACAGAGGCAACGAGCTCAGCAGCTTGATTTAAAAAACACATTTCAGCGCTAGAACGCCTCTTTATTTAACAAACGAACAAAAAATAAAGCTCTGCTGCTAGTTAACTGGAGATGTTTTATTTATTTGTATTAGATACACTAATTTATTTTTAACTAATAGATTACTTAAAATTATAGGCGAAATTTGCGGGTGGGACATGTCCTAAAATTTAAATTAATAAAAACTATAACAATATACAAAAACAAAAGTATAATTTTACTTAAAATTATACTTTTGTTTTTGTATATTGTTATAGTTTTTATTAATTTAAATTTTGTGTTATTTTAGTACATCAAGTTAAACTAAATGAAAATGTTAATTTTAAGAGTACCAATACCTGTATTTTCATGCTTAAAGGATAATTCCGGTATTTAACACTTAGGGTCTATTTTCTAGTGTGTTTTGGATGAACTAGAGTGGTGGACTTAGACATTTTGATGATGGGTCCTGTCTCGACTTTTTGACAATTTTAGAATCGCCTCGGACCGCTTCAGAGTGGTTGTCTACGAGCATACTGAAACATGTCCTTAAAACAGCCCTTAACGTTAGTTTTCAAAACTGTGCAACTCACCGAGTGGTTAGTGGTGTACGTTGATGTTCCAAAACAAGTAGCGTAGCGAAATACAGTTTCTGTCGTGTTTTATTTGGCATTTATTTAAATTCCATTGATGTCTGTTGAAGGACTCAGTGCTCGTTGGTATTACTGCGCTTACCGGATACCGAAAGGGGTCTGTTTACATTTGGTTGTAGTCTTTTCGCTCGGTTCTCCGTCTCTCAGAAGGCTAGCGTGAGCAGAGCAACTGCGGCAAAGTGGTTGTCGCCATCAAGTGGTCGGGAGTGTGCTAACGCTTCAGACTCAAATATCGAGCGGAAGTTTATACGCGGTTGTGAGGTATCTGAAAATATAGTTCTACTATAGTAAATAACACTGATTGAAAACATACATTGCGCCGATATATTTGTTTTTAATCATCAACGTACACCACTAACCACTCGGTGAGTTGCACAGTTTTGAAAAGAACGTTAAGGGCTGTTTTAAGGACATGTTTCAGTATGCTCGTAGACAACCACTCTGAAGCGGTCCGAGGCGATTCTAAAATTGTCAAAAAGTAGACACAGGACCCATCGTCAACATTTCTAAGTCCACCACTCTAGTTAATCCAAAACAAACTAGAAAATAGACTCAAAGTGTTAAATACCGGAATTATCCTTTAATTATGTTAAAATGTATTGGATGACATATCTGACCGAACTACAAACTTACGATATCCGTGAGAAAGGGATGTGCACTGGGCACGCATGCGCATCTATGCCGCTGCACGCTCAATTCACTTAGTGTGCTTCACTCATCAGCTCGTGCACAGCAGCTAGACAGGCGTATTCTGTTAATTAGATACATTTACTGCATACACATTTTTAATCTATGATATCTCCATATCTTTGTCTGCCTATTCCCAATTTATTTTATCCCCCCTTTCCTATTTGAGCTGTCTATTATTGGTATGATATGATACCGATTGTGAAATCCCTTACTACTTTTTTCTTTGTTGTTCCTCAGAGGTGGTAGCGGACGACACTCCTGCAGTACAGGCGGTGCTGAAAGCAGACACGCGCAGACTGAAGCTCCTGGAGGATGAACGCCAGCTACAGAGTCGACTGGAGAAAGGAGACGACAGCGTGGCCGAGAGGCTCGATAAGGTCAGATGAGAGCAGCTTGCTGAGATCCTGTAAATATGCTGATCCATGGAGTAGTGAAGGATACCTGTGTGTGTGTGTGTGCCTCACAGGTGTATGAGGAGTTGAGGGTGATTGGAGCAGCGGCAGCGGAGGCTAAAGCTCGTAGGATCTTGGCTGGTCTGTCTTTCACGTCAGAGATGCAGAACAGACCCACCAGGAAGTTCTCTGGTGGATGGAGGATGAGAGTGTCCCTGGCTAGGTGTGAATATATTCATTTTATTAGTCTACACTCATAATGTCATGAGAAATGATATATTATTGTTTTTCTGTGTTATTTCCTGTGCAGAGCGCTGTTCATGGAGCCCACTCTGCTGATGCTGGATGAGCCCACTAACCACCTGGACCTTAACGCTGTTATCTGGCTTAACAAGTAATTACTTCTGCTTTAAGTATCAACAAAACAAATCCATCTAGTTGATGTATTTATATTTCATGCAAATTATAAAAGGCCTACTTTTTCATAAATGTTCCCAGTTGATGGTGTCTTTTGATCATATTACTGATTAGATAATCACTGATAATCACTGATTAGATCACTGGAGGTCATCAGTCACTTTATATCACTTATTTTCCAGAAAATAAGTCGCACCGCATGATAGGTCTAAATTGCATTGTTAGAGTTTGTTTTTCTGTTTTCCCCCCTGCTAAGTCACATTTTATTATGACATTCAGAAATCATGCAAAAATACTGGTAAATTAAACAAAATGTTTATAAACATAAACATATTTTAGTTCCCCTTGCGCCACAACGTTAAAAATGTAACGGTATACAGAACAGGAATTAAAAAGTATAAAACGAACATAAATTATATTGACATTCATAATGAGCTACATGTATTATAAACGCAAGCCTTAAGAAATGTATTTGTGCTGACTACAAATAGGATGTATTAGCTCTGAATATAAATGTAATTTTATTTTTTACAAAGAAACAGTTGCCTCTAAAAAATAATTAAAATAATACCAAAATAATGCATCCCATCTTGAAAAACTACTTTATTGTTGTTATATTTGCTATTTAACATAATTAAAGGTTTTGTTCACTAGAAAATTCTGACATCAGTTACTGAACGAAAGTCTTAGGAGTTTAGAACGACATGACAGCGAGTAAAAAATCAGCGAGACTAAACCTTTAATGCAATTAACACAGCATTTGTTATTTCAAATTCAACCTTAAAAAAAAATCACCTAACATACTATATATAATGTTCTGTAATTATTGATAAATTAGAAATTAAAAAAATAACTTTTTATCATACTGGCTATTATTACTTATTTTATCCATAGACATTGAAAAAAAATATTTAACAGAAGCATCAGTATTGATGTATGTGATACTGTCTGTCATTCATTTAACTTCGTAAAAGGACGCTATTAAACCGATATTTAAAATATTTCAAATGTTGTTGCCACATTAATTAGTAAATCATGATTAATCACGATTTATTACAGAAACATCTGCAATGTGTAACAACCCTATTTTATATACTTACTATTATATCCATTGATGTAAGCAGTAATAAACCTACTTTCCAAATTTCCTACACTTGACTACAGTCTTTTCGCCTATTAGTAGTTGCTGTTCATTTTCATAACGTTAAACTTTTCTTAACATTGTTGTAGTGTTGCACGGTGTATCGATACTTCAAAAGTATCGCGATACTCGGAAATTAAAAACGTCACGATACCTAAATTTATTAGTATCGATACTTTTTTCTCCTCACGCACGCAGCAAAGCTAGAAGCTGCAGCTCTCATGTGACAAACACTACAGCGAATTTTTGTCCCGCCAAAGTCTTATTTGATCGGTGAGTAATGTAACTTAGATGCGCGTGTGACGGCGCATGTTTAACAGAGAGAGAGAGAGAGAGAGAGAGAGAGAGAGAGAGAGAGAGAGAGAGAGAGAGAGAGAGACCTGCATGGTCGCGCGCGCACACACTCTATCTGCGGAGCCAGGCGAAAGTAAACAAGGCTTCCGTCTCAAAACTAAGCGCTGTCTTGCTCTCTCCCACATATTAATCAAAATAAATCGACACGATGGTATGGTCTGAAAACTAAATTTTCATGTGGAGCATTCGGAGATTTGTTTTCCTGAAATACCGCTGGTGTGAATTGTGCTAAAATATGTTGCCTTAATTATCTTCTCTGAAAAGCGTTCCGCACATTCAGCTGATTTAAACCACACTTTAAATAAACGAAAACAAACCTATCCAGTGATGATGTTTTCTGTGATGACACAAATCTTGGGGGATGTCCTAAACTGCGGGGATAATCACACAACGCGCACACGTCCGATAATGACACGCCCAATTCGCGAACTAATGACTCATTTGAACCGATTCGTTTTAATGAATGGTTTAAACAACTGATCTGTCCAACACTGAACTCACGAGACATCTGAATCGGTTTATAACTAATTGGTAACACTTTACAATAAGGTTTCATTTATTACATAAATTACATAAAAATAAAGTTTGCTTACTCAAGTGTAAGCTTTAAAACAAATAAAACCACTTGTTAGCATGAGACTACTTTTTTCCACACACTGCTATCAGGAATCGATAAGAGAATCGTTAAAGAATCGGATCGATTAGCAGAATCTTCAGTGGCATGGATATTGATAAAATCTTATCAGTTCCTGTTAACTCTTATGTTGCTTATGATAACTGAGATAATGGTGCTAAATTTATTATTTTTTTTACCTTGAATGTCATTGCTCTAATTTATTTTTTATATTTTGTTCAAATGTTTAACATATCTGCTGTTCATATGTTCATTTATTAGTGTGGTGTGTATGATTAGAATGTTGTCCCGGTTTTAAAATAAAGCACAGCAATGATATTTGAGAGTGTTTCTCCCTTTTCAGGAAAAGTATCGAAAAAGTATCGAAATCGCAATACTTGACTTGGTATCGGTATCGAAACAATAATTTTGGTATTGTGACAACACTACATTGTTGTATCGCTGGACACACAATGCATCACAAATGATTGCTGTCACTCATGTTTCCACTACACAGCAACTCTCTTGTGACAATGATTTTTGTCATAATAATGGCTATATGCTTTTCAAGAATCACCTCTCATCTCATTTTCTGTTTTAGTTACTTGCAGAGCTGGAAGAAAACGCTTCTAATTGTGTCCCACGACCAGAGTTTCTTAGATGACGTCTGTACAGATATCATGCACCTGGACAACCAGAAACTCTACTACTATAGGGGCAACTATCGTGAGTTTCATTTTTGATTGCTGACACAAATTAAAACTGCTCAGAGAAGTTTAGTTATCTAACTGTATCTTCTGTTTGCTTGATGTGTCTTAGTAACGTTTAAGAAGATGTACGTACAGAAACAAAAAGAACTCCTGAAACAGTACGAGAAACAAGAGAAAAAGCTCAAAGACCTGAAGGCAGGAGGAAAGTCCACAAAACAAGCTGTGAGTCCTTGACATTTTCCTTGATTTTTTTTTTTTTTCTTCTGAAGTACTGCTTCTCATTTTCCGTTCCTCATTTTCAGGAGAAACAGACGAAAGACATTTTGACTAGGAAACAGCAGAAGGGTAAGAAGAAAGGCCAGGAGGAGGAGAGCCGTGAGATGCCAGAGCTCCTCAAGAGGCCGAAAGAATACACAGTCAAATTCACTTTCCCCAACCCTCCTCCACTCTCACCACCAATTCTAGGCCTTTACAGTGAGTACAGTTGTATTTTTCCTGTCTCTTATCACTTTCACGGTAGAAACATGTATACATGTTTGTTGTTTTCTCTCATTCACTCACAGGTGTTGACTTTGGTTATGAAGGCCAGAAGCCTCTGTTCAAGAATGTGGACTTTGGAATTGACATGGAGTCCAGAAGTAAGTTGTATATGTCTACAGACATTATGATTGGCAGGTTAATGATGGTGAAAATATGCTTGCAAGAGATTGTTTGAAAATGAGCCTGAGATCATTGTTTTGTTTCAGTATGTATTGTTGGACCAAATGGAGTTGGTAAGAGTACACTCCTCCTGCTTTTGACCGGAAAATTAAATCCTGTAAGTACCAGTTATATTTATGAATTTTTTTTTTTTCAGAATAATGATTGTGTACTTATTTTCCCCCTCAAGTTTGTTGATTTTTTTTAATGGCACTAATTACGTTTTATTTATTTTTTTAGTCTAAAGGAGAGATGAGGAAGAATCATCGATTGGTAGGCCAAAAGTTTCAAATCATTCTTATTATTTTCCTTTTCTTGACTTTTGGGTAATTGGTTAATTTTTCTGTCTGTGCCCTGTAGAAAGTAGGGTTCTTCAACCAGCAGTATGCTGATCAGCTGAACATGGAGGAGTCTCCCACAGAATACCTCCAGAGGAATTTCAATCTCCAGTATCAGGACGCCAGGAAGTGCCTGGGTCGCTTTGGGTTAGAGAGCCATGCACACACCATCCAGATCTCCAAACTGTCTGGTAAGCACTATAGAAATGCATTTAAGGATGATTTTCAAACTCATTTGTCCTTCGTAGACACTTTTTCTCTTTTTCTTTTTTTAGGTGGTCAGAAAGCAAGAGTGGTATTTGCTGAACTTTCTTGTCGGCAACCTGACGTCCTCATCTTGGTAAGGAGTTATGTTGTTTTTAATGTCGTCTTCAAGATTTTTCTACTAAAATTAGTGGTTAATTCTTTCTCAATCTCTCCATGCAAATGTACAGGATGAGCCCACAAATAACTTGGACATTGAGTCGATTGATGCATTGTCAGAAGCCGTCAATGAATACAAAGGGGGTATGTTTTCTTCTGTATTGGTAGCACAATGCTGAGTCTAATATTATTGATCTCATAGGCCTTTTTTGTGGCTAATAAACTTTGCACGTATACCGATTCATTGATATACCTTGTACCTGCAATATTTTATTTGCGGTACAGTGATTTTTAAGGTAGAAAACGGGGTAACGTTTTTAACATCTAATGATTTTTTTTTTTTTTTTAGCTGTGATAATTGTGAGCCATGATGCCAGGCTGATCACAGAAACCCAGTGCCATATGTGGGTAGTGGAGGACCAGGCAATCAACCAAATTGACGGAGACTTTGAAGATTACAAGAGAGAAGTTCTGGAGGCCCTTGGAGAAACCCTGGTCAACAAGCCTAAAAATGAATAACCGCTGGTATTAATAACAAGATTGTCAGACTACATCAATGAAGGGCTTTTTTTGTTGCATCCAAGTTGCAAATTCTAATAGAACCAAAAAGTTTCTTGTTAAATTGGCTGATCATTCAAACTCAGCACCTGCATGCAAACTCTGTTGGGTGATGTATACAAACCCTAGTCACAGTGTTGTAGGATGTTTCCCCCCCCCATGCCTTTTACAGTAGGTTAAGACTGAATCCAAATCAGTATTTTTTACATACAATTTATACACACAGCGCTTGTTCTTTAGTCATGATGTCTGACATTCTTGTATTAATCTTGCATTCAGGCCATATCATTACAAACTGTTTATCTTTGTGATGCAATGCTATAAAACATATGTCCCATCACATGTGAACAGAGGGGACTAGAAGTGTGCAGTTTGATGCGTCTGACTGCTGATGCAAATATTTAGTGTTAAACTGCCTTTGTAGAATGAGAACTTTGGTTTAGATCATTACATCATCATGCTCTCATACTAAAACAGCCCCAAAGAGTTTACCCAATATATATATACATATATATGTGTGTGATCAAGCAATGATGCTACTTCATTAACACATGACTATTGATTAACTTGATTTGAATATAGTGTACATCCAAATTTCATGCAAAAGCAAATAAATGATTTTTTGCAACAAAGTCAAGTTTGTATTAGAGCTTTTATTTTAACAAGTTAAATGTATTTTATGCTCTGTTGGACAAAATGTTACAAATCGGAAATGTACATTTTCTTGTTGCTCATTTTAAGTACTGTTATGGAAACATTTAAATTCAGTTACTCTTTCTGTAGAAATTTGTCAAGGTAGTAGCACCATATTTAGTTTTTGACAAGAATGAAAACAAGTCTGTGAGGGTGCCAATTATTTAGCAGGCAAAAAACATTCCATAGAACAGTTTTGAAAATGATGTTTGATCTTGGACCTTTATTCAGTGCATGCCATTGTAAAGACTTAAGTCTATCCCTCACAACCTCGTTTTCACGCATCAGTATGGCGTCTACCCTGGCTAAGGTCTTATTACAACAAGATTCAAACATTCGGTTTCAGGTATTCTTTGTAGATTCGCTTCACTCTTGCCAGTTCTCGCTCATCTGCTTTTATACTACCATACCATGAGTACCACATTTCTCCAGAGCTGAGAGAAGACGGAGCAGGGGTTGGTGCAACAGCGCCATGGGTGTTTGAGTAGTCCTCTTTAGAGTAGTCCACATGAGGTAACTGGACAAGTAGTAAACCTTAAATGGGAAAAAAAAAATCTAATCACATAAAGCTCTTATACATCAGCTACTAGCTTCTTTTATTAATGGATTTATCTGTGTGCCCATTGGTACTTAAATGGATAGTTAAGCCAAAAATAAAAACTCATTACTTACTCACCCTCATGTCGTTCCAAACCTGTAATATTTTTGTTGATCTTCGGAACACAAATGAAGATCTTTGATGAAATTAAGAACTTTCTGTACCTCCATTGGACTTCAAAAAGTTCATAAAGAGATTGTAAAACTAATCCATATGAATTAAGCAGTTAAGTCAAAAATATCTGAAGAGACTCGATCGCTTTATATGATGAACAGATTGAATTTAGGCTTTTATTCACAAACATTCATCAACCTACACATGTGACATGCGAGAAACAATGAGTTCATTCTCATGTGTTATGCAGCACGTTTGAGCTTCCGCTCAAGCAAGTAAGGTTGAGCTTCTGTTTATGTTCACTGCTCAATGTTTAAATAGAATAAAAGCCTTAAATTCAATCTGTTCATCATAAAGCGGTCGAGTCTCTTCAGAAAATTTTGACTTAACCGCTCAATTCAAATGGATTAGTTTTACGATCGTTTATAAAGCGTAGTTGCGTAGACTGTCAATGGAGGGACCGAAAGCTCTCAGATTTCATTAAAAAGATCTTCATTTGTGTTCTGGAGATGAATGAAAGACTCACAGATATGGAACGACATGGGGGGGGGGGGGGAGTAATTAATGACAGCGTTTTTGTATTTAGGTGAACTATCCCTTTAAAACATCCATTTACCATGATCTCTAGCGGTATCAACGGCCTTGTTAAGTAGTTTCTGCTGTTTCATGCACACACCTGAGGGAACAATTAAAGATGAAGAGAAAAGTGGTGATCAGATAAGTACCATATTAGCAATATGACAATTGGACCTATGAGGTAATTTGTTACCGGTTCGAGTTGGATCATACACCATTCCAGTTTGAGGACAAATGAACTGCTGCAACAGGTTCACATTCTGCAGAGGGAAAAATACTGTATATTAAAGAAAATATCTTTAAAGTTTAGTACTGACACTTCAAATGAAATAAAGAATCGAAAAACAAACCTTGTAATGGACAATGACATTTGGATCACGACAGATGGGACAAGCGTTCGCACATATCTTATCTCCTCTCTATATGTCAATTCAAAATCACTCATTAATTCAAAGTTTATGAACTGAGAAAAGCATCTGAATAAGAATATAAAACCAAAACATACTTACAATACATGTCTTTCTTGTCTTTTGAGGCGGGACGCCCCCCTTATGGTTCCTCCTGTAGTTGGACCACACAGGCTTTGATCCATAGCGTTCAATGTATTCTAAATAGAGAGATATTATAGCCACCGTTTGACCACAATTACTGTTTTTCAATCATCTAATGATCATATTTACCTTCACTTTCTAAGTATTCCCATGGTCTATCTGCATATCTAGACACTATGTTTCAGCTGAATCGGTGCTATCAGCAGAAGATGTTGATGATGATGTTGTTTGTACAAAAATTCCCTCGCAGCACTGGAGCAGCTCTTGAAGTTATTTTCCAATCACGAATTATCTGCAATACAAAACGCGTAAATTGTCCTTTATGTCTGTAACGTCATTTTGAGCTGTTCGCATGCCTTCACTGACCTGTAACCCCAACTGGCTTAATATTCTTACAAAAACTACATTTATTAAAATAATTTGATTCAACCAACCTGTCTTTGAAGATTCCGTTGTAAAATAACAGGAACTGAGCGACAAATAACTATTCCAATGCGTTGTAAGGAGGCTGCCATTTTGTCTTTGTAGCAAACAAGGAAGTTGTTGAGAGGTCAAAGTGTACTGTGACGGAAGTGCACAATTTTATTGTTCTTACTTTTTCTCGTTTTAAAGAGATAACAAAATTCCTACATTTTACTTAGCCAAATACTTCTTACAGAAATCGATGTAAAATGTACTTTTTGCGAAACCTTGACTTAAACAACCCCTCTTGTTAATCAGTTCCTCCGTCTTTATTGGTGTCATTTGTGGTTATTTAAATTAATGAATGTTTTATAATATTGTCTACGTTATGTTGTATGTTATGTTTTATTGTTAAACATATAAATTTGTAAGTCCATAATGGATTTGTTGAAAGGATTTAAGCATTGCATAATCAAACATCTGTCAACAAAGGCGGGTCAAAACTTTTGAAATATGTTCTAACCCTATTTGCATGTCCTCTTTTTTCTTTTTCCAACCTTTGTAGGCTATGTTTGTCATTTTAACCCAGACTTTGAACATAGTGTTACAGTAATTTACATAAACGTTTAATCCAAACTACAATATCTATTTTTTAAATATGCCTATATTAGTGTACAAATCTAAATTTCAACAAATTAATTATTATCCTTGCACAGAAAGCCCGTAAAAAAACAACCGGAAAACAGAGTGGGGGCAGACGGGCTTTGGTGGGGGATGGGTTCGTCCTTGAACACAAAAGGTCGTTTCGAGTGTGTACGCGCGAGAGGACCGCGTGATCATCAACTCCATTTTGTGTTGAAATAAACGCCCGAAAGCGCGCTCACGACACCGGGATGACGCAAAAATACGTCAGAACTATAAATACCGAGTCCCACCCTTCTAGAGCATTCCTGGATTTGTCTGAGGTAAGTGTCATATCGGAGGACGTCTCTCCCTCTTTTTGCGTTTTAAAGACGATTTTTTTTGTCCCAAAGTCCGGCTACCTCATTTTTAACAGCAAAAACTGCTTTTTGACCGTTATCTGGATTTCCGCCGCCAAACATTCGCTTTTCTCTAATGTCTCTTTGTGCTGTTGTTTCGTTTCAGGTCTGAGCCTGTCTCAGTGAAGATCTGGCGTCGAGGATTTTTCAACTGTGTACGAAGATCAAACCCCAAATAACTCAATTTTTCTTCTCGAATAACGGACATTCGCTTACTGCTTTTTTGCTCCAGATTGTTCAAGAAGGAAAAGCTCAATTTCAGCCACCACAATCCCGCCCATTATGCCATTTTTCAGCCAATAATGCTAAAGTCATGACAGTTTACGTTCTCTTAAACTGTTAAAAAGCTGAAAATTGTTGCTGTTAAGCACAATATATTAATAGCAACCCGAGACGCAGAGGAGAGGTATTAATAGTAAGTGTTCTTTCAAACCAATTTGAATCGAAATTACGTACGTTAACCAATTGTCTTTGTTGAAAATGATTCCAGATATAAATTGAGATAAAACTTATAGAAATATCTCGAATGTGGCAGCCTAAATGCGCCACAGTTTCTAGAGGCAGACAGCATGCTGAGATAAAGCGAGACAGCTAGCTATAGCGTATGAGCTCACATTGCAAAGCCAAAGCAGCGGCTTCAACGCCCTGCTTCTCTTTGTGTGTGAGACGGAGTACTCCTAATGATAATTAAAGTAACGATAAATCATCGAATAATAAGCTAGCCATCGCTGATCATAAGCAATCTGTACATAAAGATTGCCATAGGCAGAGCCAGGAAGTGACTGCATTCAATTGGGGCTTTTTTTTTTATAAACTGCATTCTTTTCAAAGGAGAGCTCACTGGAACAATCAACGCAATCTGCACATAAAGATTGCCAAGTGGCGCCTGTGGATTTAGCCGAACGGGGGGAAAAACCCAGACTGAAATGCAACATTTTGTTCATAATGTCGTTAGGTGTTATTAGTTGGCGGAACTGGATACAATTTGATGAAATAAACCTCCCCAGGCAATGATAAATTTATAAAATGCATAGCAGTCTGACTATAAAGATTGCCTTTTTGTGTTTTACGAGTGCGTAGATAGGGTATTGTTTGTCTTGTTGATTTTGCTTTAAAATGGCGGACGGGTTGTCCTTTGCTCGGATCACTCGAGGCAATGGTGGCTTTGTTTTTCTGACTGGATCTACGGGAAATACTGTAGCTCGGAACGGCTGTCTCGCGTTGCCATCATCCCCATATACAGCTCGAGGTATCGTCTTAACATCAGTGAGTCGCTAGCGGGGTAAATATAGTAGCACTTTGTAAACGAGGAAGACAAATAGCAGGCGTGGGGAATGTAGCCGTTGTATTTTTAAAAACTTGTTGGAATTTAAATATGGCGACCGGGCACCCGTTCTATCTAGCGTACGGCGAAGACGAAGACAAGTGGTTAAAGATAGTGGGCGTGGCGTAGCTTCTACTCCACAGCCAATCAGAGGAGCCGTTGTCAGCTCAGGGAGAGCTGCTATGAGAGAGGGAGACTTCGACAGATGGCAAATCATATCCCCCTGTGGCCACTATTGACTAGATGCATAAATTCATATAACTGGCCTTTATTCAGACCAACACTGGATGCTCTGTTTTGACAAGTTATAACACAAAACCTTTAAGCAATTTGCTTAAAGATGTCAGTTTGTTGCACTAGATTAAATGTTGAAAGTAGGTAACATGGTGTTTAACTTGTGCTGTAGGAAGGTTATTATACAGGAAAGTGTGGAATATAATCAGTTTCAGATTTATTTTTTAAAAGTTAGACCATGTTTTTTTCACATCTACATTTCATAAAAAAAAAAACTTGACAGATACAATGTTAATATTTTCTTTACATTGTGTGTACAATCTTGTTGACTTTTTCTTGTTTGTTATGACAACTGACGTTTCCAGGAATTGTGTGTATTGTTCCGTGTTTAAGGAGTTCGGTTCTGACTATAAAAAGTTCTTCAACAACAGTGTTACGGGTAAGACAAAACCTGATTTCTCACACGATCAAAAGTGAGTAAATTCTAAGTTTTTCGATTCAGCCATTAGTAGACATTTTCACTGTCTTTGAAATTATGTAGAACATAAATTAAAACGTTGCTAAACATTTGCATGCTTAACAGTCGTAAAAAAAGAGATATATTCATGTTTAACTCGCCGCGTTGTTAAATTTCTGTAGTTAGTTGGTAGTCTCGTCGGTGTCCAGTCAAGTGTGCTGTGGTGAGAGGAACTGAAGGGAGAAATACTCGCTGTTGCTCCGCGTGGGCAGGGCAAATGACGTGATCTCTCTCTCTCTCTCTCTCTCTCTCTCTCTCTCTCTCTCTCTCTCTCTCTCTCTCTCTCTCCCCTCTCTCTCTCTCTCTCTCTCTCTCTCTCTCCACCAGAAACACTTTTCCCTCCCTCAAACGTTCTTTGTAATTGACTACCTCAGATATTATTATTAGTACTGACAATTGTTCATCTATATTTGCTAAAAAAAAAAAAAAGTAACATTTTGATTGCATTTTATTGTACATGTTTCTTTTATTTTATTATATCTTGATCACATTTGATACTTTCATTTCCTATATTGCTTCGTGGCATACACCGTTTTTGTATATACTGTATAGTTAGAAATAACCACATGGTGGCGACATGACACTTTGAAAGCCTTGTGCTCAGTTTCAAGTTG
Organism: Chrosomus eos; assembly: GCA_036326025.1. Lineage (NCBI taxonomy): Eukaryota > Metazoa > Chordata > Actinopteri > Cypriniformes > Leuciscidae > Chrosomus > Chrosomus eos. The sequence goes on from CM070827.1 coordinate 12,249,861, forward strand.
ATCCCTTGTTGATCATACTCTTACAATTATAATTTCTAAACATAATTATACTCGAGGAGTTTCTTGCAATTGGACACTGATTCACAAGGTGGAAACAAAGTCTTCAAGAGTATTTCCTTCGTTATTTATTTATTTCCTGATGGATTTTTTTGTGGGGCAGGGGTTACTTTTATTATATATACAGGATGGAAAATATGGAGAAACAAAATTCCAACTTTTTTGTGGGGTATAAAAAAAAACATTTGTCATGAAATACAGAAAAATATACAATGAGGAAATGGTCTCAGGAAGCCACTAAGGCACATAATTGTAATTTGGCTCTCGAATTCTGTAGGTCTATACTTAAAACATAAATCAAAAGGTCCAGTTAACATACTGAGTTTCCAAAACCTGCAGTATTTCTTTGTCAATTGTTTAACGCTTACTCATTAAAATTAGTTACACAAAGTTACAAATTACTTTATCTAAGGTAAAAAAAAAATGTTACAATGTACTTAGTGTTCATTTTGTATTGTAAAACACTTTATGATATTGAACGGGAGACGTGTAGGGGTACAGGTTTAAGGGCTAGAGTCAAAAGTGTAATTATAGATGTAATTACAGAAAATTATTGTAGATGTAATTATATGTAGGTATTTTGTAAATACGAGTAGCATGTAAAACCTGTTTGTACACAGTAAGTGCAATGTATCAAGTGATTTAATGTAAGTACACTTAAAGACACTTGATATAAAGTGAGTCCTACACAATTATGTCCATCAGCCCCATAGCAATGAGAATAGTGGATATGTGTATTTATAAAATTGTTCATATTTTTTTAAAATGATATGTATACATAATGTAAAGGTTTTGGTTAATGTTCCTATTTATAAACATGATCTTGTTTTACCTGTGTATCTATAGATGTTAAGTTGGAATAGACAGATGGATCGCAGCAGTGTCAAACGAGGAAGACAGAAAGTGTATTAATGCCAGAGTCCCTGTTGGTTCACAGCTGTCATTGTTACAGTGCTTTTCTGTTAAACAAGAAAATCCTGTCAATCATTTGCACACTTCTACTGTTACTTCCCTAGTGTTTTGAAAAAATTGTGATAAATGGTATTAGAAACACTATAATTGAACTTTTGGAGGATTACAAGGGTTATCGTTATACAAATTACTTAATTACTAATAAAAAAAGTTGTAAAAACAATGTTCAACTGTAAGTGCATTCTCAAATATATTCTTTTAATTGTCCTTTTCCCTCCTATTTCTACTTGTGTATAATTATTATTAGTATTTAAATGATATAATAATTTGAATGCACATTACTGATCACAGTCATTATATTCTGTTTCATAACTAAGTCCTTTGTACCTGTGATGATTACTTTGTGTAATGTACATTGTATATAAAAAGCAGGTGGGTTTACGACATTGACATAACACATGTAATGTTACATTTTACTTTTACGTTCATCTTTCATCATTTCAGATATGAACTGAATTATACAACATTCCCGTAACCACTCATCCAGTTTCTGGTATAATTAAATAAGTGACAGACTTATTAGATTATACTAGAAAGACTGGTAACATGACTGTTGTATAATTCATCTGCTTCTGTTAAACTATTAAGTTATACTGCTGCCCCTTTTCTAGTGGCAGCAAGTCCAGTTAATATCGACAGCCCAATAGACGTCATATATTAAACATTTTGTTCATTAGAAAGGGAACTTTGTAGTCAGCTGCACTGTAATATTTAGTTTCTTGACATTCCAACAGTTTTTAGGATCTAGTGATCAAAAGTCCCAACTTTTCATGCAATTACAATAATTTTCCTAGTGATGAAACATAATTTGAGCAACAACTGTTGTTTGATGAATACATGACTTTTCCTATTGCTGTCGAGAACAGAACGGACACTGCTTTCTCCTGTGGTTATGAATGCCCTTGTGTTTTCAAATCATATCTGATGTGAATCGGAAAACAGTTGATAAGATGCCCATATCTGATTCAGTGGAATACATATATATAAGAAATCTGGAAGTTGCTCTATTCCATTTTTGTTGGCATCTTACCCAATGTCTTCAGAGCTTGTTGCTTCCAAGTTGCTTCAGATCCATAGTCGCCTGCCTGGGTAAACATCCATGGAAATAACTTGTGAAAGATTTCGCATTGTCCTTTTGCTGTTCCAGTGAGCTCTCCTTCAGTGCCATCTAATTTTTTCAGTATTGATAGGACGATTTAATGCCATATCCCAGATTCTCCCCTGTGGCATAAGCACATGAATAACCCCTGTTTTCTCTCCCTCTGTCAGTAAGCAGTTATGGCCGTGGGCCCGGTGGACCCCAGAGAGGTGCTGAAAGGAGTGGAAGCTCTGCTGGGGAAAGATGGAGAGCTTACGTAGTCTCGAGGGAGTCGCTAAAGTCTTCAGGTGAGATGCTTGTACCATTTTTATTTTCTGGACTTATATAAAAGCCATTAATTAATTAACCAATAGTTTTTCTATAACTTATTTCCCTCTTTCCTTTTTAAACAGTCTCATGAAGGCCTCGCATAAAATGGTCAGCAGGTGCATGTATCTGAACATCTTACTCCAGACAAAATCACATGATGTACTTAATCGGTAAGACTAATATCCATTAAAAACACTGTTTGTTGAAACCTTTTGTTTTCAAGGTTGTGCTTAACTCTTTCTCTTCCACTCAGATTCATTCGAGTTGGAGGCTACAAGTTGTTGAACTCTTGGCTGACTTACTCGAAGACCACCACCAACACCCCCCTGCTGCAGCTCATACTGCTCACCTTGCAGAAACTCCCTCTGACTGTAGATCACCTCAAACAGGTACTTCACCACACCACAGCCCAGACAACTCACGCACATGCCCCCGCAGTCTTATAACACCTGTTCTCTGCATGTTTGTTTCTCTCTCTCTCTCCTCTAGAACAACACAGCCAAGCTGGTGAAACATCTGAGCAAGAGCGGTGAGACAGAAGGTAAGAGCACATGTTGCATAAATCAATGCCAGACAATTTGGTTACAGTGTTCCACAGCTCAGGTTTCAACTCTGTCACTTCTCTTTCACCCAGAGCTGAGGAAGTTGGCGTTAGTGCTGGTGGAAGGCTGGATGGCTATTATCCGCTCTCAGAGCGTCGCCAGTGGGTGTCACCCAATGGTAGGGCTTCTCATTTACATTGTCTTCTATTTATCTTTGTTTTGTGTTAAAGTAGACTTGCTGCACGTTTAACATGAATTATAGCCAAGTGGGGTTTTCCATTATTGGTGCATAACCCAACTCTGTTTTCCATCAGACAAGAAACGAAAAAAGGAGGATGGAAAAGTACGTCCAGAGATGAAGCCCCGAGAAAAGGTTGCAGATGAGGAGAAGAAAAAAGACAAACCAAAAGCTTATGCTCCAAGTCACGCAAAGATCCGCTCTACAGGTTAGTCAATTTTATTGATCTATTTGTTTGTTTTTTATTGTTTTCAGTTTTAATTGAAATTTTAGATTTAGTCAAATTATTTTTCTTTTGTATTTTTTTTAATAATATATATTTCTATTTAATTTATTTTTATTTCAGTTTTAATTTAATTAGTTTTAATTTTAGTATTTAAACAGATATTTAAAATGTTGCAGTAAAAGTCTAATATTTAATATTTATGCTTTATTTTAGTTTCAAAATCGAGTTTAAATATATGGTTATTTATTCATTTATTTTTTAAATCGTTTTACATTGTTTTAGCTGCCTAAAAAAAACTAAATTATTAATTTATGGATTATAAATTATTTTTTTCTTGTCTCAATAACATTTACACCTGGCTTTAAAGGTTATTGTGTCTCATTAACACATTTAAAAAGTGATCTGTCTGAAATCTGAATTGACTGAATACATGTTATCTGCAGGTTTGGAGGTTGAGAGCCTAGCTCCAGTTCCTGTAAAGAAGCCCCCCAGTGCACCACAACTTGGAGACAAATACAACATCAAGCCAGCTATGCTTAAAAGACCAAGGTAAACAAACACTTCCTTTCTTTTCTGCCAATAATGAGCAGTCACATGTAATCCATTCACATTTGATTCATGATTTGAATGAATATGAATGTGGTTGTACTTTGGGGGATTTGAAATGAATCATTAAACTCTGACTTTCTTCCTTCAGCACATCGCCGAATGACGCACCACCAGTGGAGAAGAAGTACAAGCCGCTTAACACCACCCCCAACTCTACCAAAGAGATCAAAGTCAAACTTATACCCGCGCAGCGTGAGTATGCCCATTCAGCACTTCAACTCAAGTATTATGATTATGATAATCTTTGAATTAGGTGGAGAGAGTAGAGTTTCCCCTCTGACTAGTGCTAAATATCCATCTCTTTTCCTTTTAGCAATGGAGGCCACTGGATTTTTGGATGCCCTCAACTCCGCTCCAGTGCCTGGCATCAAGATCAAGAAAAAGAAACCAAAAGCCGTTTCCCCTACCACTAATAAGGTGTGGTACATCAGACTACCCTCATTTGTTTATGCTTCACAGGTTTTTATTTTTTATTTCCTCCAAAACTCCAAAAGCACAAATCCACTAACTGTTTTTTTCTCTTGTGCTCCACAGCCCTGTCCATTTGACGGCAGGCCACAGCCATACTCTGGCTCACAGGCCAAACCGTCTTCCCCTGAGACTCCTTCATCTCAGACCCCTCCTCATGAAACCCAAGACCTGGAGCAGCCCGGCACACCTGTGCCCACCGAGGACCCTGAAGCCATGGACACGGGTGATAAACCCAATGCTCTGTCTGAACCTCGCGGCGAGGAGGAGACTCTGACTAAGAAAGGAAAGAAAAAGAAAAGCGTTCGGTGGGCGGAAGAGGATCATCTCAAAGAGTACTTCTACTTTGACCTGGATGAGACTGAGAGAGGTAAAACAACACTTTCTGCACTTACACTATTGTTCAGAAGTGCTCACCAAGGCTGCATTTATTAGCTTTAGAAAGTACAATAAAACAGTAATATAATTACAGCATAATTTATCAGTTTTCTGTTTGAATATATTGAAAAATCTTAATTTATTTCTGTGATAGCAAAGCTGAATTTTCAGCATCATTCTTCAGTGTCAAATGATCCTTACGAAATCATTCTAATGTACTGATTTGGTGCTCAAGAAACATTTCTTATTATCAATGTTGAAAACAGTTGTGCTGCTTAATAATATTTTTGTGGAAACCATTATACATTTTTAGGATTCTTTGATTAATAGAAAGTTCAAAAGAACAGCATTTACTTGAGTTAGAAATATTTATACATGTCTTTATTAAAAAAAAAAAAAAAATCTTACTGACCTTAAACATTTGAACATTGTTGTGCATGTTGTATTTTATCACACATCAAACATTTGTGGGATTTGTTCACTAGTAATCATCACTCTTTATCTCTCTACCTCAGTGAACGTCAATAAAATTAAGGACTTCGGTGAGGCTGCTAAACGGGAGCTGATGATGGACAGGCATACGTTTGAAATGGCTCGTCGTATTTCGCACGACACCATGGAGGAGAGGGTGCCCTGGACTATACCGCGACCCTTGACCCTTATAGGCTGCCTGGTCATTGCCGGTGGCAGCAGCAAAGAGAAGATGATTCAGAGAGACCGAGAGATGGGCATTCTGCAGGAGATCTTCCTCAGCAAGGAGAGGTAAGACAACACTTACATGCCTTTTCTCTTGTAGTGTGTCATGTTTAGTGATTGTGTTGCGATGTTGTTTCATGATGTGAACATTTAACATTTTTTAATTAGTAATATTTATATACTTTTATAGTTTTCTATTAAAATTATAACGTGGCTTTTATTTTTAATTTTTTAGTTTTCATTTTAGTTTAATATTCAGAAATGAAGATAAATTAACTTTAAATGTATATTCCTCTCTCTGCAGTGTTCCAGACAGTCCTCATGAACCAGACCCTGAGCCGTATGAGCCCATGCCGCCTCGTCTCATCCCATTGGATGAGGTAAGACAGCCAATGACCTCTTTACATGCTTTCCCCTTCCATTTTCTTCTTTATTTTAGAAGTATCAGATGTGGTATGGGATTTGACCTCTTTCTCATTCTGTGGTGTTGTAGGACAGCAGTATGGTGGAGGAAAATTACATGGAGCCCATTGACACTGTTCTTTCTGGTGGCTCTTCTGGCCCTATTGAAAGCTCCAAGCTTCCTCCTGTTCTAGCCAACCTCATGGGCAGCCTGGGCAACAGCGGCCGCAGCCCTCAGGCGCAAGGCAGCGCCCCACCAGCCAATAATAACCCCGCTGTTAATGTCCAGGAACTGCTCTCATCTATTATGGTAAGGCAAAATACACATCTACATTTAATTTACCATGAGAAGGTGTAAAGTCTTTGTTTTTTTAAGCTTCTCTGCTTGTTTTCAGGGTGCTCAGGGATCTAACCAATCTCCAGAGGACCTGATCAAACAGCCTGATTTCTCTGACAAGATCAAGCAGCTTTTGGGCTCTCTGCAACAGAACCAGAACCAGAATCAGAACCTGCCTCCCAATGCTCCACCAAGTACGTGTTTGCTCTCTTTCAACTATGTGACAGTTCTGTTTTAGTTTATTTATATAGTAATTCATATTTTGAATTGGCTTTTAGTTTTATATTATCAGTTTTAATTTAGCAATTTTGTTATGTGCTTTTTGTTTTTATTTTTTTAAGCTATATTTTTATTTCAGTTTTAAGTAATTTGAAAACGTTTGTGTATATAATTATTATTATTTTTTATATAGCTTTATTTAGTTTTATTTCAGCTTCAGTCTATGTATCTTTATTTTTTGTATTTTATTTTCTTTATTTCTGATTTCAATTGACATAAACCTTTGTTTTAGTTGAGCTTTTTGTAATGCATGTGCTTTGTACACTTTTTTTTATTAGTTTTTGTTTTTTAAAACTGTTTTTATTTCAGTTTTAGTTTACTTTAGTACTTCAACTTATTTAAAAATAACAACGCTGCTATGGTAAGAAAAAAATGCATGATGGTTAAACAACATGCTTAATGTTCTGTTTCTCTCAATTCGTAGTGAACACGGGTCTGCTTGGTCATGGCCCCGGCATGAACATGAACAACATGAACAACATGCAGATGCCCATGAATGGTGGTTTCCCTCCCAACAAGCCTCCTGGACCACATTTCAACCATCCTCCACCTCCTCCTCCACACGGCCATGGCCCACCACCCTTCAACCCTGGCGGCCCGCGCATGATGGGTCCCCCACCTGGTCCACAGGGCCGTGGGGCGGACAACGGCAATTACTGGGGCGATGACTCCATGAGAGGAGGCCCACACCGAGGAGGTCACTTCCACCGGGGACGAGGGAGAGGAGGAGATCCGGGATTCAGAGGACGAGGGGGACGCGGAGGACCACGTGGAGGACATAACAGCATGGGCGGTAAGTTTGAACACCGAAAGCATTCATTTTCCTCAATTTAAAATGAGCTTGTAAGTAACGTCAAACTGTTTCTTTCATTTCAGACATGTCAAAGAGGCCAGTGTGTCGCCATTTCATGATGAAAGGAAACTGTCGGTATGAAAATAATTGTGCGTTTTACCACCCCGGTGTGAATGGACCACCTCTTCCTCCCCAGCACGGACACTAACACACTGAAAAGCTGCAATTCCTTGAACTTGCCACTAGTGGGCAGCAGGACTCAAAATGAGCCTCGTGTACGGGACTGAACCTGACTCACAGAAACAGTATGATGCGGAGGGGGATGTTTGCGTCTGTGACAGCACAATCCCATCTGCTTCCTCCGCCTGTACAGTTGCTTCATCGGGATCTGAACAAAAACAGTTTCTTCTTGATTCTACACCACTTTCCCTGATCTGGAAAGCTGGGAGAAGATCTGAGATCCTCCACGAAGAGTCCGACAGTGACTAAACCCATTACTTGACTTTGGGGCCTACATGTAAATACTCATTCCTGGAGATGGTGATTCATATGTATATTTTTTATTGTGATTCTGTGTATCACTGACCTGACTGCTAAAGATTGTACTACATTGCTCTTGTAACCACTAGGAATCGTCTTCACGCAGTGGTTACCTCAGCTTCTTCTGGTGCCCAAAACCCCAAGATACTGAATGTGCAATTTTCCAAATTATAATTTGCACATCAGATAATTAGTGCAACTAAGATTTGCATAAGGAAATTGACACTTTCAGAAGAGCACAGAAATTTTATTTTAAGATTCTTCTGGTTGAATTCAGTCCGTCGGAAGCTGCCAGAAGATGGCGTCGTCTTGTTTGATGTTTTATTTTCAGATTTCTATAGAAGAGGGAGACACTATCCTTCTATGAAATGTGTACGTGCTTTAAAATGGGCTGGTGAAAAGTCATTTTCACACATGGTCCTTCTTTTTTCAATGGTTTTCAGTTCCAAAAAAACATCCGACCGATACTCGTCAATATATTGTAGCACTGAATTTTATTTATGAATTGGCATTCTGTTCACCGTATGCCCGAATTGGAAATATTGAGGGGGTTAATTAATACCATTTAGAACAAATAACTTTTGCGCCCGGGCACAAAATACAACGTTTTCGAAGTCCCTTTGCATACTTGAATTGATACCTTGTGATGGAAAAGTGATCCTAGCCTGCTAAAGAAATATCAACCAGTTGTTCTTTGTAGTGTGACAATCAGGAGAATTAGTTGTGATTATTTCCTACTTGATGTTGATGCTCTCATTTGATTAGCTGTGTGCGTTGATGTTCTCATGCTGTCAGACTCCTGTGGGTCTGTCCTGCTCTATCAGTGTTCAACTGAGCCTAAACCTGGGCTACAAACCACTATCAAGGCCAAACGTATTCAGGTGTTTTCTGTGAAAACAGTGGCCATTGTCTCTTGTGGGACTCGAGTTTTCTCTTTTTCTTTTTTGGTTTGATTCACTTATTTTTCCCATGATTTTATTTTGATACAAGTCTGATTTTTTTTTTTCTATTATTATTTGAAAGATGTCTATGTGTCAGAGCGCCGCATAAACAATAAAAGGCACATTCGGAAATGTACGATTTTTTTCTACATGTAAATTAATAAACGTAAAAAAAAAAAAAGATTCACTAGAATGTGCAGTTCTTTCTGAAATTAACTTTTTATTTTCAGTCTCCCGACTCGCATTAGACCGTATGCATATATAATCACCACTCTCACTCAGTTCCGGTTTGCTCTTTTAACCTTTAAACGCTTCATTGTTTGTGCATCTCAAACAGGGTTACGTTAGAATTCTAGACAATTGCACTGAATTTCTCCTCCCCCACTTATGCCAATCCAGTCCAATCACCAACAGTCCTAACAGTGCTTTGCCTTCCTGCAGGACAGATCCGTGTTCTCAGGGCGGAATCGGGTGCAGATGGCTGCTGTAGTGTGTATGACAAGGAGTGGCCTGTGCACCCAGCCCTCAAGGGCAAATATTGACTTGAGGTTCATAGAATTTCTGCCTGCATGCAAAGTGGAGGAAATCTAAATTACAGTTTATGACACCTCAGCAATTCATTCATCCTGTCATTTTCACAAACATGGAGTGTTTCCTGTAGAACCTACAGGAAAATTGTAAAAAAAAAAAGAATATATATATATATATATACATTACATATCCATCATTTGTCTTGTGAGAATGATACGTGAATGCTTTCAATATATACATATATATATATATATATATATACGCACACATCTAATGCCAGAAAACATAACTAACTCGAACATGTTTTAAGCTGTATTCAGACAAGTCATACATCTTGGTAATAGAATATTATGCTATATTTGCAAATAAATGTGAACATGCACACTACCGTTCAATTGTTTTTTTGTTTTGTAAGACTATTACTTTGCTACAAAATATTTATATTTCAAGTAAATGCTGTTCTTATGAACTTTCTCTTCATCAAAGAATCCTGAAAAACAAATTACGGTTACCACAAAAAATATTAAGCAGCACAACTGTTTTTTTAACATTGATAATAAAGAAATCAGCATATTAGAATGATTTCTGAAGTATTATGTGACACTGAACAATGAAGAAATGAGTTTACCATCACAGGAAAAAATGACATTTTAAAATATGTAAATAGAAAATGTTTGTATGTAATAATATTTCACTGTTTTACTGTATTTTCGATCAAATAAATGTAGCCTTGTTACAGATTTTTTTTATTATTTATTAAATATATATTATAATATTTTTTAAAAATACCATATTATATGTTTAAAGTTATATTAGATTCTGTTATTTCATTATTATTATAATATTTTAATATGATTATTATAAACAACATTTTCTGAAGGTTTAAGCTCATCCTCTGCTTTAGTCTCCTGCATGCCTTTTGTTTGTGATAAATCTTTAGTTTGTCTAAGTCAAACCTGTCATTTTCAGCACAATTTCAGAAATATAGTGACAGAGAAATGTCCACCTGAAGGACACAGAGAGTGAAGTCATAAAAAGACTTGATTCATTCCGTTCTGAGTGGTGTTGGTTGTCGTAGAGGCCTTGAATTGATTCCACTCCGCACAAAGACACCATTGATCCTCCACTGGTCACATTATCCCAGAGCTGCCAGTGGAAAGGGACTTTGTCGGGCCTGAATTACAACATTATTTTCAGAGAGTCATTTTTCAGAGAAGATGAAATTAGCTAAGCATTCCCCTCTCCAGCACTGATGCTATGACTTGCTCCGGAAACTTGAACATTCAACATTTGAGCAACCCAACAGAGGATGTTACACAATAACGCCTGCAACTGACATGTTATACAGTTATCAGTATCATTTCCAAAATCAAACAAAACAATGTCAATGGGGATGGTTTCACTGTAATGTAATGTAATTAATAAAAATACATATTTTTTTTACAAAATAAAATAAACTAAATTAAATATTTAATATAAATAATAAATAAATATGATTAAAAATGAATGATTTTTTAAAATAATAATAATAAAAGGTTACACAGTAAAAAAAAGTTACACCAAATGTCTTTCTCACACATAGAATCATGAGTCTCACAATGAAAATTTGTTCATTTACTCACCCTCAGGCCATTTAAGGTGTAGGTGACTTTTTTCTTCAGTTGAACAGTAAAGAAGATTTTTAGCTGAAACTGTTTACCTTGGTGATTTGTATAACGCAAGTCAATAGCTGTCACATTGAGAGTAAAAAAAAACACATTACAGGCAAACCAAAAATAATACCCATGGCTCCTGACAGTTTCAGCTAAAAATCGTCTTTACTGTTCAATTGAAGAATTTCTTTAGGAAACCTACATCTTGAAGACTGAAGGAGAGTAAATTAACAGCAAATTACGTTTTTTGAGTGAAATATCACTTTAAAGACAAGCATTTTAAATAAAAACGTCTTTTTTTAAGCTCAATAAAAGAATAAGAAAACTGAAAAGAAAAGAAATAAATAAATGCACACTTTTGAAAATTAATGAAAATAAACTGAATATTTAAAAAAAAAATAATAAAAGGTTACACAGAAAAAAAAAAGTTACACCAAAAATCTTCCTCATAATCAGCCGTCTTAAGGACACGTCAGTCCTAGAAGCACTGTATTCAAGAAACTTCCTTTTGAGCGCTTCATTAAGCAAATGTTTGAGGGGTAGGATTTCACCGACAAACTAGACTTTGTATAAAGACTATTAAAATCCTTTATACCACACACACCCTATTATAGTATTGCAGATATCAGATTAATTATAAAGCACCAGTTATAAAGTCTGAATGTTTCTAAATAGTAGATTTCCTAAACTGCTCAATAATAATTAGCTCAATCAAATTTGTCGATTCGATGTATTTGACAAAATGGGCCATTAAGATATTAATGCATAACATTGGTTTCTCATTCTAACACCACGTCATGCCTCAAATTACGAAACCCCATTAATGTACCCCTCTGACATCACGGGTCAGAGCTCAGCCAATCCTAAGAAGCCCAATCACACTAGTCTTCGAAAGCTTATCATAACTATCTGCTGACCTGTCCTTGGCGCCGGGCCAAATAAAAAAGTTAATGGAAAGTTGGCATGCAAAATAGGGCTGAGCAGCATCAAAGCGCAGAATCGCATTCCAGAGCAGGACAGGGGTGGGCGGAGCCTCGGGTGAGCAGGTGTATAAGTGTCGGACAGGTGAGAGAGAGTGGAAACAGGAGGACCAGGAGTCTGAGCCGGAACACACACACACACACACACAGCAGGGAACCTGAGAACAGGTGAGGAACGGTCATTAAAGGGACATTGTGCTGTGTATTTTCCAGAAGGCTTTGCTTTCTAGCACGCAACTGCTGGGACGGATGTTAAAATCATGCTTTGTCATTTCCTAACAGCTATATATATTGAAATGCTTTGTTCTTTCAGCTTGTGAAGATGCTTAAAGGATTACTATCAGTGCTCTTGGTCCTGGTGGCCTTGTCCTCCGCCATGGGGAAGCCTGAGAAGACCACTCCGAAGAAGGAGAAGAGGATTCCTCAGACTCTCTCCAGAGGTCAGCTTCATGAAAATATCTCCACACATTCTTTTCAGCAATTTTGTATAATAATGGCTAAGCGGGTGTGCTGTCGTGATCTAGCAAAACTGAAGATACTGAACTGTATTCGCAGAATGTATAATTTTCATTACGATTACTTTTAGAAATATTCTAGTTCTTTAATGAGTGAAATACAACCCGAGACCTCACTTTGTGCAATATTGATTTGAATAGCCTGTAGTGGCAGTCATGTAGATTTAGTTTTTTATGATTCATATTGTGTTTTCTTTTCTTTTCAGGATGGGGTGATCAGTTGATTTGGGCACAGACGTACGAGGAAGCTCTGTTTTGGTCACGATCCAAGTGAGAAAAGCTTGTGTTATATAGAATTATAGAGTATATGGTGTTCAATAATCAGTAATTTTGTGGGTATAGAAGATCTGTTGATGATTTTTGGTATGATTTTTTGGTTTTGGTTACACTTTATTTTAAGTGTAATTGTGTACTGAGTAATATGAATTAAAACATGGGTTTGGGTTAGTTGCATGTAGGACATTGTAAAATAAAGTGTTACCTTTTTTATTTGATTTTATATGATCTTTTTAAAAAAATTGTACAACTGTTTAATTAGGAACAAGCCCCTCATGGTCATCTTTCACCTGGAGGACTGTCCACACAGCCAGTGTAAGCTTGACTTTTATTTTGACATTTTCATTGACTGGTAGTTTAAAATTCTTAGTTTGTTCTTCATGTTTGTATTTATTATGTATTAGCTCTAAAGAAGGCCTTTGCTGAGGATAAAGAAATCCAGAAGTTGGTCGATGAGGATTTTGTGGTCTTGAATCTGGTGGTGAGTAAAATCACTAACACTTCACATTTGTTAACATTAGTTAACTATGAAAAATGTGTCTAAAGCATTATTAATCTTAATTAATGCTTATTTACTAACACTAACATTATTAAAGTCAAAAGTTGTATCTGTTAATATGCTATTTAATGGACCTGAGCTAACATGAACTAACAAGGGACGGTTGTATTTGTATTAACAACAGTTAACAAAAATGAATAAATCCTGTAACAAATGTATTGCTCATTGTTACAACAGCATTAAAGTGTTTTAGGGTCCTCTGTCTGTTATGTGTGTGTGAATGTCTGTAAATTGAACTGGGATTCATGTCTTTTACAGTATGAGACCACAGATAAGCACTTGTCTCCTGATGGACAGTATGTTCCCAGAATCCTCTTTGTTGGTGAGTTGATTTAATTATGACAGACAGATAATGATGCTACACTGTAAAATGTTTACTGCCTTGGCTATTTAAGTCATTTCAACTTAATTTCTTTAAACTGACCTAAAAAACGAGATGAAATTTGTAATGTTAGCTAGCTATAACTTATTTTGATGAGTTAAAGTAATGTAATATATATTGTTAAAACTCAATGGTTATGTAATTTATATTTTACAGTATAATTTACAGATTAAGTCTGCATAAATGATTTAAATCTTTCCTGTTTTTCCAGATCCTTCCATGACCGTTCGGGCAGACATCACAGGCCGCTATTCCAACCGCATGTACGCCTATGAGCCGGCTGACATGAAACTCTGTAAGTCTAAAAGCAATTTTAATGCCAAGATAAGTTATTAAACATCATTATCATCATCATACTGACAGTTTGTCGCTTGTTTGGTTTTGTTTCCACAGTGTTAAGCAACATGCAAAGAGCCCTGAAGTTTTTGAAGACAGAGTTGTGAACACAAAACTCTAGTCTTTTTGTCCACCGAGAGGATATTACTTCCCTGAGGGTCACTATTATTCTGTCATTTGTAAACTGACGGCATGAACCGCACTGTAAAGCTCTGTACAAATTTGAAATACTTTCTTTGAATAGATTCTGATACGGTTAACCGTCAGGCTTTCATTACCATGTTTGCTTTTTTCAATAAATGAAGTTGTACAAAAAGCGGGGGCTCGTAGTAATTTGTGTACGCAGCGACGTTTGCACAGTTTATTCAAAGCAGAGGACATGTGGTTTTCCAGTTTACGGAGTCTGCATCCTGGTGGGAGGAGTAACTGGCACTGGAAGCGTGTTTTCCTGAGTCACGTTGTTGCCTATAGTTACTAGCTGAGCTCTTGGCCCGAGCGTGTCAGTTTCTGATTGGTTCAAGTTAGAGGAAGTTGCTCTCCTGAAATAATGGAATACATTTTCAGACAATAAAAGCATCAGACATAACCCAAAAATGAACTTATACAAAAGACAAAATTGGCCAAAGTACAATTGTGTCCACAGAGTCTTTATTTTTTTTCTGATTTCAAATGCTTGAGAGCGCAGTTCACAGAACCATTGATATAGATGTACATTTCAATGAGGGATTCATGCAAGAAGCAAGAACAATACACAAAATCAAGTCAGTGAAACTAACACACACATAATCAAAATAGGCAGATAAATATGAAATCCGAGATGAAAACATTCATCCATTAATCTTTATGTTTAAATTGAGTTCTTTATTTTTCAAAGTCCAAATAATGTACAGCATACTTACAGTATCCGAGCAACTTTCACTGTCATCCATGCTAATTGTAAATGTGTGCATTTATTATCAGAAATCAATGTAGAATTGAAATGGATACATTCTGATATTGTCAATATTTATATATAAACAACATAAATAGTGTCATGCTCACAATGCACGTCTTGATCACAGCAGTCATTTTCTGTTGTGTTTTACCACATACGATAAAACTGTTAACATAAAATCAAATGGATGTTGTTTATCATATTAGTGCAAACTAGTATTTCGTGTTCTGTTCTTTAGAGGAATTCTTATAAGTACAGCCTCATGATGTACAGTACATTCACACTGTACTCTTGAAAAATCAAGCACATAATAATATATAGCAGCAAGAACACGCAGGCTGGTCTCCACTTCAGTAAAAGCAACACACACACACACACACACACACACACACACACACACACACACACACACACACACACACACACACACACACACACACAACACACCACACACACCCACACACACAACACACACACAACACACACACACACACTCACAAACACACACTCTCTTTAACAGCTCCAATGAGAATTCCAGTGGTCAATACGATTCAAATCTACAGGAAGGCGCTTGGATTCGCCCGTGGGTCCTTTTGGTTTCTGTACCTATATGTCAGCCAAACACCCAGAATCTGAAATATCGAGGGAGGAAAAACAAACACACTGTAAATGTTCTGTTAAGTGTACAGTAAAAAACTGGCAGCTGTGGTTGCTAGAAATGTTCTGTAAAAAATACAGTGACAGTGTCCAGGTGTCATGGGACGGCATTTTGGTAACTGTATTTTTTTTTTACTAGTATATTTCAATAAAGGAATAGTTTACTTAAATTTAAATTCTGTCATCATTTACTCACCCTCAAATGGTTTCAAACCTGTATGAATTTCATTCTTCTGCTGAACACAAAATAAGATATTTTGAAGAATGTCAGTAACCAAACAGTTGATGTACCCCATTGACTTCCATATGTTTGGTTACAGACATTCTTCAAAATATCTAACACAGTCTCATCCCAAGACGTCAGATGACTGACGCTTTGACCATATGTCAAGATCCGACGTTTTAGGGTACCCTTTAACGTCAGTTAGATGACGATCCCGGGGCGTCATATGACTGACGCTTTACCTTTAGCGTCAGTTAGATGACGCGGTTAGGTTTAGGTCTGGGGTAGGGTTAGGATTAGATAGCGTCAAATACTGACGTTAAAGGGTACCCTAAAACGTCGGATGTTGACCTATGGTCAAAAGCGTCAGACATATGACGTCTTGGGATGAGACTGGGCTGAAATATCTTATGTGATTTTCCTTTAAGTGATAAAATGTTAAAATACTACTTCATAAACTAAAATGTACTGATAACCACCATAATAATACAATAATATATTAATTTAACAGTAATTTACTTTAAAAATATATGTTCTTTTTTTAAAAATTATATAGATTTTAACTATATTTTTCATTTTGTAATTAATGCATTCTTTTTACTTCCAAAAACCATACATTTTACAGTAAAATTGCAATGTAAAACTTTTTTATTCACTGAATTCGGTGAGTTAACTTGCAGTTAACCAATTAACCTGTTTTTTGTACAATTTTTACAATCTGTATTTTCTGTAACAATTAGGGGTGAACGTCTTCAGATTGTTTAAGTCAACATTTATGTGATTAAAGTCTGATGCTGATGACGTCATTAATGAACAAATAAGCCTGAACCTTATTTTAAGTTCTTTTGTCTTTGGGTTGTTACATTTCTCACACATTTCTGCTCGTTCTAAATCGGATACAGATAATGTAGCACAGTAAAGCTTACATTTATATGAAATGCTCTGCCTGGCAGAATCTCTATACTAATAGTGAAGCTGTAAGTTTAGTTACTAAGAAATATATGCTAGAACTTTTAAATTTTATTGTTAAGTCACAAAAGTGTTGACTGCGCTGCTAAATGTTTCTGTGTGCGCGGTCTGCACATGATGTGCAGCTATTGTCAGTATGTGTGTCAGTGCAGCAGCGCATTAGTTTAGAACGGCGATTACCTTACGTGTACAATAAGCTGTTCAAAACGTGCATTCTCCTGATCATGTGAGCATCCACATGGTATAATCAAACATATCTTGTGGAGCACTCTCGGAGTATGCATTTATTTGTCATTTTAACTGTTGGAAACTAGCGCAAGAGTGGACTTCAAAGATTTCTTATCCTGTTGTGTCTACAGCAGAAATTCCCAAACTGTGGTCCGTAAGGGTCAAAAAAGGCAAAATAAAATATAAAATAATATGCTTTTACCTTCATTTTACCAGGAAATTCCCATAAAAAATTAAAAGTAAAAAGAATATGTAGGCCTATATTGATATACAATTTAAAATAAATTGTCAAGTTATTGTGTGATTACTAAAATAGGCTAGTGGCGCTCGGCCGTGACGTTCAAGTTCACATCGGGTTGGTAAATAGACTTCAATGGCTTTTCCTTTTGACAACTTTTTTTTATTTTTAACCTGGAGTAGGCCTACTGTGTTTTCATTAAATGTGTATAGGGCAGAGGCAAATATGTCCTCATTATCACATCACATGCATAGCCTTTATAGGAGTTTATATGAAACGAAATGTTTATAAATGGAATGGTTATTTTAATTTCCAGTTAGTTTCTTAATCTCGCGTTTTTGAAATGTTTTGCGGATGTGCTGTTAAGTGGACAAACTCAAGCCTGCTTTTTGAGGACCTACTCCGAAGATTAATAATCCCTTAAAATTGCCAAAGGTTTTGAAATGTTGACTACATATCCAAGTGTTCTTATTACTGTATAGATTTCATACCCCATTGCTATGGAACTACGCCTGTTGTTCAAATGAACCTGATCATCCCCTCGGGCGCTTGAGTAAATAAATAAATAAAATATGTGACAGCTGTTGTGTACAGTAAATTTTCTTTGAAAAAGCCTGTTGATGTGATGACCAGTTATAGTTTTAGTGCTAGTAAGCCTATTTAGAGGTGCGGATTAATTCAGGTGGGACTGTGTGTAGACATATTTTATTATGTGTATTATGAGGTGGTCCGCAAAAATTCTTGATTACAAATAGTGGTCCACACACACAAAAAGTTTGAAAACCCCTGCTCAATAGGCTATTTTTTTAAGTCTTAATTTTGTTTTTGGGGTCTACTATATAATTAGAATAATAATAATTTAAAAAAAGCTCCCCTCCCAGTCTGTCTGTAGCTCTCTGATTAGTTCCGTCTCTATATGAAGCCCCTCCTTCAAGTTAGAGTGCTCTGATGGGTTGGTTGTGTTGTGTGATTGGTCAACCCCTTCGAGCGTGTTTTGGAAATGTCAGTGACCTTACCATAACTGCTAGTTTCAATACACTTCTAATGCAACTCAACCTTTAATTTTGCATAAGCCTTCTTAGGGTGGGATTAAGAGAGTTTTTTCCCCCAAGACTACAATCGTGGCGTTTCAGGGAGTTCAGTAACAGTTTACTAATATAGAGAATAACTCCCTTTGGAGTGGACTTTGTGCTTTGTAGCTCTGCAGACCCTTTTAATGCTTAAACAGCAACATTACATGCTAAAGAAAGCTCAAGAACACCAGAAAACATTCAGGTTGTCAAATTCAGTGAAGAATTTCAAAGAAGAGATCAAATCAGAAGTTAGTTTAGCAGGCTGACCTCAGTGAAGCTGAAGAAGAGACCGATCCCTCCGACGAAGCGCAGCACCTCCCCGGCGTGCTCCTGGATCTTTGCTGCACATGTGGTGCAAGTGCTGTAATGAAAGCAGGGCTGCACAGAAGCAGAACAGACATTGACAAGAGCAGTGAGTTATTGATAACAGTTTATTTTGATGGTCCCTTTTGAACATTCTGTTGACTATGAGTAACTTTGCAACTACACGTCAACTAACTCTCATTAGAGTATTAGTAGATGTCAGCTTAATATCTGCTAACTCTTTATTGTGATGCTCCACAAAAGATATACTACTGACTATAACTAACTTTGCAAGTACAGTTAACTTATTCTAACCTCAACCACCAGTCTACTAATACTCTACTAACACTAATGAGGTTAGTAGACATATAGGTGTAACATTACTTCTAGTAAACAGAATGTGTTTAAAGGGACCATCAAAATAAAGAAACAGAGTTATTATAATAGAACAAATAATGTAACTGCAAATGCCATATGATGAACACAGTCATCATCACCCACACAGGTGTCATTTATATCGTCAGAACATAACAAAACAACAATGAAGAGTGTGTATCGGAGGAAATTACTGCGGCACAGCTTCCATTGATGTCCATGTGAGAGAAACCGCAGCAGTTTAGACTCTTCTCCACGTCCCTCTGAGTGGTCAGAGAGTTATTCCAGCCCACCTCCAGAAGGTGATTCTACACACAGGCATGAAACACATCACAAATTATGAGAAAACACAACATCGAACAAACAATAATAATAAAACAAACAAATAAAAAGACACCCATTTACATGCATCAACGTTTGGGGATGGGGTTCCTTTGAGTCATTTTAGTTTTAGTTCATTTTAGACCCAATATTTGGAGCAGTAAATGTTTTTTTAAAGAAGTCTCTTCTGCTCACCAATGCTGCATTTATTTGATCAAAAACCCATTAAAAACACTAATATTGTGAAATATTATTACCATTTAAAATAACTGTTTTCTATTTAAATATGTTTAAAAATGTCATTTATTCATGCTATGGCCAAGCTGAATTTGACTCCAGTGTCACATGATCCTTTGGAAATCATTCTAATTTGCTGATTTGCTGCTCATTTATTATTATTATCATCATCCATGTTGATTTTAAAAGTCTGAACATTATAAAAGCATTTATTCATTTTAGTTTATTCAATTTAATGCATCCTTGAGGAATAATTTTTAATGCTTTCAAAATGATATATATTTGGCAAATTTCCAGAGACTACAAAGTATATACAGTATATTGAAGTACAGTGATCAATCTTACTTGTTGGTCCTCATTGATAGCCAGACACGCACTAGACACTGAAAACTGAACTACAAACACCAAAAACAGGATAATCATGTACTATTCAACAAATTAAGGATTAAAACACAGAATACAATTCAGAAATATTCAGAGTAAAATCACTGAAGAAACACACACACACCACACACACACACACACACACACCACCACACACACACACACACACACACAACACACACACACACACACACAACACACACACACACACACACACAACACCACACACACACACACACACACACACAAAATGTTTCAAACGTTAAATAAAAACAAAAGCACATATATAGTGGTTGGAATCCAATAATAAATGGCAAAGACATACACAATTGTATTACACTGTAAGTTATGCTTAAAAAAATATTATTATTTTAAGAAAGAAATGTAATATACTAAGATAGTTTCCCATTTTTCATTAACAGACTGGAATAGTCATGCAATCATTCCTCCTTGAGTGTCAGAGTGTAATACAAGCTTCCTATAAACATTTTAGTAATGACCCAAATTCATCTCAGGATTACTTCATTTCATTAAGTTTAAGAGACTTTTTTACATTACAAGTAGTACACTGATGTGCACTCGCATTTGTCATGTTAACTGCACCACTCTATGGACACAGAGTGAAATGCATTACATGAGCAGATCATAAAACTGTCTCATTTCCAAGAGCAATGAAGAAAAACACAAAGCACATCATGTAATGAAAGGCAAAGACCTGACACACATTAGAGTTTGTTTGCATGATGAGGCCATTGAAAATATGTATGTTATGAACATTAATAAACGGTTTGATCCAATTGAAAAAAAAAACATTTCAAGCAATTAATATAAATAACTGCTTTTTAGTTTCAGTTAATTATTTTGACTGACTACATAGAGTGTTTCCAGTGGTGTTCAGTTTACAGAAGGATCTTACAACATACACCAAGTAAATGAAGATTTATATTTAATTTATATAGTGGGTGAAAAACAGTATGTGACAAAATAAGCATGTCCGAATTCACAGTACTCATAAAAGAGTAGGCAAAAAGTGCCCGGATGACCTACTACTTTCTGAAGTGTGCATACGATGGACACTTTACTATCCCATGCATGAGGCCACGGGAGAGGATCTGTGAATGGCGGTGAAGCGACGCAAACAACGCTGGTAGGTCGCATGATACTGACAACATGGTGAATGTAGTGGACCCGGATTCATACTATATACAATTCATTCATACAATACAATTGTGTAGAACACAATTTCAGATGCAGTCACAAACTTTCAGCCACTAATTATTGACTTATTCATTCTGCTTGACATACATACTCACCAATGTCTAAACACTGCACTACAACTGTATTATGTTCACTGTCTATTTATGATCACAGTAAAGGATACAAAGAACAGCAGAACCTGGTGGTGCTTCATGGCACCAATAAGTCCAGCAAGGGCGACAAAGAAAAGGAAGACCCCCACTCCAATGATGCCACCCACCACCTGGAAGCTCGACACCAGCCCAAAACACTTCCCCCAGGCAGCGATGCCAATCATCAGCAAGCTCACCATCTGAAGTCAGAGAGGAACACTGGTGTTATTGTAAAATAAAACTACATTAACTTTCATTAACTGAAATACATCTGAAATAAAACATTAGATGAAAATATTTTACAAAAATTAAATGTAAATTACAAGTGTTGCCTTAGCCACTGCTTAAAATAAGTGTAATTGGAAGTAGCCTAACTAGAAATATTTAAACTGAAATAAATATAAAGCTAAAAAGAAATATAAAAATACAAAAACTAGCACAAATGTCCTAAAACATAAAAAATACTAAATTAAAATGAAAACATA